>CM056999.1:65321789-65921789 GCA_029891345.1 Dryococelus australis
ATAAACAGCTTAATTGAAATGATAAAATATTTAAAGTCTTATAAATGAAAAATGGACCATCCAAAATAAAGTAGATAACAAGATTCTCAGAAATAAAAAATAAAAGTTACTGTCTCACTGCCTGTGTACCTGACATTTTTGCATGTTTCAACATATGAAGCAGGTGAATCAGTATGGCCCTCACCAGTAACTTTGCTCATGCACCTGGGAACATGGTGGTGTAGATGTGTGTGAATCATGGAGCTAGTTGATTACCAACAGTTGCAAAAATTTGAATAAATGAACCAAAAAAATCTTGGTTACCACAACCAATGTCAGCAATAAAACCATAAAAAAGGCAGGAGGATATAGGCCCAGAAACGCCATTCTCACAACAAATGAAACCAAGTTCACAAGCGACATCTAGTGGACAGGTGGAAACTATGACAGGTTTCGAAATGTTATTTACTTTTCTATGTAGTCTACTAAGATATTGATACAACTCCACAACTGATATTTTCTTCTAATCATATTTATTTTGTTACATGATGTTATGTTAAATGATTCTCTTTCCAAAGCAAAAAGCTTGCCGTTTCCTGTTCTTTTTGGCCGTAAGTAGTGATAGTTGGTCTTATTGCAGGAGATCGGAATTACACAACAAATACTTTTAATGATCTTCATAATCCAATACACAGCTCATTCTCATTTTACAAAATGTTGAAATATGTTAATTAAGCAACACACACAAAAATTTAATAAATCTACATATAGTGCGGAATATCACAGGTTGTCCACCCACAGGGAAAAGTCAGGGAATTTCGTGGGATAGGGAAATGTCAGGGAATTTTCTCCTGGGTCAGGGAAAATGTAAATAATTGTTTATACTCTGCAAAATTTGCCAGTTGTGTGAATACAGAATATATATTTTGAAGTTTCAGTTTTTAAGTTTGTGAACTGGCAATAATAGATCTTTGCCAAGTGACTCTTATATATACAAAATAATGTATTTATACTTTGTAATGGGGACTCGTGTGATGTCAATAAAGTGTACCGCAAGAATTATCAATGGGCTGAATAAAATGTTGGCCTTGCTTTCTTGGTCTGTTGCAGTATAATTTAATTCAACGTAACTGATGGCATTTTTGCTGTCAGAGTTGGAAAAATATGATATTTTAAGTTTTCTTTCCTAAAAATAGGTCAGAGAAAATGGTAAGGTTCTGCCTGGAAAAAGGGGAAAAGTCTGGGATTTCCAAAATGGAATTTCAGTGGACATCCTTTTTCTGTACCAAGAGAATTCATTTTCTATGAAAATGTTATTATTGTGTTTTGTTTTATATCTAAATATGTGAGTCTTGTATGTAGTAAAAGAAGTTAAAAATTTTTATTTAATAAGTATAAGTAAGGTATATAAAATCAGTGTTTTTGAATGTCTGGCTCAAGAATTAATTTAACTCAAAATTCCAACAGTTTACAATGCTTATAATAATCATACTTTATGCCAAATTTTGAGGGAATCTTTTAAATAAATTACAAGAAATGGTGTGAATGCTTCATACATATTTTAGAGTTATTTATTCAGAAAGGAATCTACAATACTGTATGCCACTGTTAATTCAATGCTTACATAGTGAACTGTCAGTATAAAATATGTGATACATATTGATGTAATTGGTCTTGATATATAATGACATAGCACTTAAATTTAAAAAATGACAGCAATTTGGAAATGAACACCTAGCATGGTCGAAAACTCTTAATCCTGGTTGTCATTATTGTAAATGAACTGAGCTAGATAGGAAGGTACTTTCAAAATCTTATACCTGTTTTTTTTTGGATAAATGTCTAAGAAAATGTTTAGTTTACTGTTCTCAAACTTGTTGCAGGGAAATCAGAATACATACACATACTTACATTAAACATTATTATGACCTCCTGCTAGTATCCAGAGTAACCTACCTTCGCAGCATGGATATCAGGTAAACGAGCTGGCAGAATCGAGCTGGTCCACATATATTCAATTGGATTGAGGCGGTTTGGGGGCCAGGTATAAGAGAGATGTATTGTGGTTTTACGTTTTATTGTTTAATGGTGTGGGAAAATTTATTTTAATGCATCATTTAGGACGTGAGACCACTTAATTATGCAGCTATGACTTGTGGAAGTGACTTGACTGACACCAATAGAAAATGTAGTATGTATAAACTTATGTAGTTGATACTTCTGCTTGTTCAGAGGTTGGTACAACACACAAGTGTTGATAATGTATAATTACTTCATTTGAATGTGGACAACCTAGATGAATAAACAACTAATTAGACATGAAGTTTAATGTCTTTTTATTTGATGAACACAACAGTAAAAGATATTAAATTACAACTGCAACTTTCCACATCAACAGCAATTACTAATATATAGTGTGCTTGAGAACCAAATACCAATGGCATTGAACAAACCTTTCTTTTTCACACAATGTAAGTGAAAGTATGAAATTTTACCTTACTTTTGGGCTCTCGTGCTAATCAACAAAAGATAATACGTAGACATCTGTAACACTGAGTATAATAACTTCTACACTACACAGAATTGATAATGAAAATTTAATGATGTAGAAATGATTCCAATGGATGAACAAACAAATAGACATACATAATTTTCATTGCAAAATTTAAACAATTGAACACAACATGAAACATTTCAATGCATTACAATTCCCTACAAATACAATACATTTCCAAATAGAATAAGTTCTTTCTCAAGCTGTTTAAAAATGAGTGGGCTCTCCAATTAAACATTTAACTTTGACCATGTAATTTGATGAGCATAGTTTTCGACTTCAACATTACTTTGCTTCATTTAGTTAATTTTCTTGTAAAAATTTTTCCTTGGCTATCTGGGATAATGAAACTCCACATCGCCACTGGGTGAAAAGACTTTAACTTGCGAAGTTCAAATGGTAAAATTAGATTGATCTTGGCCGATGTTGATTAGTGTGTTCATAGTAAAGGTTTACCATACCTTGCACCAGATAAATTAAACTAAATAATAAAATAAACCTAAAAATCAGTAATCAATGCTTATAAATATTAGCGGAATAAATGTTACGGTAGGCCTATGTGTGTGCAAGTTCACCACTATATTTTTTATGTTTGTTGATGCTATGTACAATAAATAAGCGACATGAATTTACTGTGTCGTTTCGTTTTACTGGTTCTTTTTATTCCAAATACATATTAGTAACAACATGTTAAATACTACTGTTGTTTCCACCACAGTTGTAACAAACACCGTTGTGGCAAATTATTAATGTGTTATGTGTAACATGCTATATCGTGTGTAACAAATAGTTATAAAGCTGACCTAAATATTGTTATACGCCTAAATAGTGAACATTCATAGGAAATGGTTTCTGCAATATGACATAATTCTTTGAGCAGCTGTAAACAGCAACCAACGCATTTGACAGTGATACCGTCGGGTGAGACACGAGACAAACAATGACACAAATACTTACTGGTAATTTGGAAGCCAGCGGTGCTTCCCAATCGCCGCACTATTGAGACTCAGGGTTCTCAGGGATGCTGTGGGTTCTGTGTGTCCGTCTCACCCGTGCATATTTATAAACATGTAGGCAATACAAAACTTTTACTTAACACATTCGTTACTTGAAAAATACATGTGGCTAGGACTGCAGACTTGTTTTTATTGATACTGTGCATACAAATCAACATGCCATGAAATTAATGATACACTCGGTCGAGTCTAGCTAACTCCTCTTGGGTGCTCCCCTGCCTGAAATTACTCTTGTACACGTTTAGATGGATGTTATCACTGCTGTGTATGAAAACACAATCTTCACAAGGGAAGAGAATGGACAGCCACTAGGGTGGACTGACAATTTTTTCCCTGAAGATAGGACATGGAGAATTACAAAATGAAACCCTGATGATACATTAACATGTGTGATTACTCAGCATCACTAACGCAAACCCATCGGGACTCCCCCTCCAGCACGTGGGTAGTGTGTGACGGCCTATACACAGAGCTGACTAGGACGGGAATAATTGCACCGTGCACAAGTTACAAAATTACATAAACCCTCAAAAGATACATGAAACAAGATGGGACATGAGATGAGTATTCACAATAAACACACACGTGTGAAAACAAGTTTAGATGGCGCTGATGCTGCTGGATGAAGTTCGTAGCGGACCACGTGGTGCAGGTGAAATTGCAATATTTCTTTGTGGAAACAGCAAATTAAATTCAGAGAAAATATAATTCTTGCTGTGAAAATTATTCTCTTTATGATTTACGTGATTACAGGCTCGTGACATGCCTGATGGTGGTAAAATGAAACATTAACATAACTGTGTGGTCAAGTACAAATAGCATTAATTTATGTGAAATTACACGGGACCCTGACAAAATTTAACACAGAACCCTGAATAAAATATTGCACATACAATGTTACATAAATAAGCTCTCAAAACACAATTATGGCATCGGCCAGCCATATGGTTATACGTGATGTCACCGTAAAATATTCAAACATGAAAAAATACCCTCAAATGCATACATAAAAAGAAAGCCCTTAAAATTGCATGTAGCAATAAAGCAGAAATTTCAATGAAACACCATAAACATAGGCTAATAGTGCCTGATTCAAGTTGCGCAGGTCACATTTCCTCCGTGACATCTTTCTCCTCCTCCTCGATTAAGTTAAAAAATGTCACAAGGGCAAAATAGATTAGTAAAGCGAAAGCATAATGCTGGAGAAGTGTCTGGCAAAACGTACGCAAGCAATGGTTGACCGGTAAACTAAATTGACTATTAAAATCTACCTCAGTGAACAAAAGGTTGGATTGCATATGTGACAGTGTCATACCTTGCCAGCTCTCCTCGACAGACTGTCTAGAGACAAGCGTCTTACGGACCTACCATGGCCGCCTACGGGGTTCACATTAGCGGAAGTGCTATGCACGCCGAGTGAAATATTTTATTATAGAAAATAAAATGGCAGAAATTAAATTAAGCACTGTTTTACATTTTTATAATTTTCTTATGAATTTTTCATATGATTTCAGTGTCTCTTTATGATGGCGTTCATGCCAGAATATTAGTGTTCTTAATCTCGGTGCCGCTGGCACTTTGAATTTCATAACCAAACAATTTAAAAATACCAGCAAACACTTTAAAACATTTGAAGACATATTAAACTCTGCAAATACAAATATTAAACTTATTTTACACTGAAAAATAATATTAATGTAAAAATTCAAAATATTGGCCTCTGTGCACACGTGACACGTGCTTGGTGAGAGCTTTCATGGGCTATAGCACTGTTGGCTGTTACACAGCATCAACAGTTATAAATGTAGAAGTCACATGGCAGTGTTTTTGTTTACGTTTAGTGGAAGGATACATAATCAGTTACCAAACGTAGACCTTTAACAGGGCTTCAGAAAATTCAGAAGTTATCGTTAATCAACTATAGCTGTCTTCGGCCCTGTCGGCTTTCCAAAATCAATAGCACTATAATAAAAGTATGGTTATATAATTCTCCTAGCACTTCCAACAATGTGATAAATGTAAACAAATTTCATAGGCCTAGAGAAAGTTATATGTGCTTATATGATCACACTCTACTTAAGTGTAATGCTATAAGTACAGAGTGACATTTCTGATGGAAGTTTATGTTTTCCAAAATATAATTCAAATTTACAGAAAACTCCTCACGAACTGTAAAAGAAATAATCATTACGTGGGGGCTGTCGAACAAATGTGAACGGAGTCCGATTCAAAATATTTACAGTATAAGCTTGTCTGAGAAGGTAAACAAAACTCAAATTTTATTTATACCATTACAGTCAAGGACTTTGGAATCTTGATTGTGCTCTTGCAGACATTTCTAGCTGAGTGGCAAGGCGCGTTATCATGCTGGAAGATCCCATTCTCCTGAGGAAAGACAATCATCATGTACAGGTGGATATGATCACCAAGAATGGGTTCATAACCAAATTGAATAAGACTGCCTTTCACACGGATGATGTGACCTAGAGAATACCACGAGAACATTCCCCAGACCATAGCACTGCCCCCACCGCCTTGTGTTCGTCCAGCAATGGATGCAGGTTGTAGGTTCTCAGTTTCCTGCAGGACATGTGGACGTCAATCTGTTCTATGCAGCTGAAAACGTGACTCGTCAGAGAAAGCTTCCCATCACCAATCAGCAGCGGTCCAGTCGCCATACTGTCAAGCAAATTATAGTTGTTTTTGTCGATCCATCTGTGTTTGCAAGGGTGAAGTCACCCTCCATGCACTCCGGATCCCCATTCGCAGAAGAGCTGCTGAACTGTTGCTGTAGACACATGACTGGATGCCCCCTGATTCATTTGGACGGTGAGCTGTTTCACTTTAGCCTGTCGATTGGCCTTCATGCACCATCGTAAACGCTCACCTTAGACATCAATGGCACGTGAAGCTCTGCAGTTTCCACGGCACTTATTCCCAATGGTGCCATTCGTCCACTCACGATACGCCTTAACCACAGAGGCATGTGAAAAATTCAGAAATGTCGCTGTTTCTAAAATGCTGACCCCCTTGGGCCGAATGCCAGTAATCATCAGTTTTTGCAACTCTGTTAAATTGCTTCCCTTACCCATGATAGCAGGAAGCGCACTCTGTACAGCCAGCCTGTCACATTGTATACCCAATTCACCAGCCCATGTCATGGATTACGCACAGCAAATAGCACTTCTAGCAGGTGGTCATAATTATTTATTTGACTGGGTATATTCTATTATTAACACTATCCTTTTCTAAATTACTTTTTGCTACTTCAATCTTTCAATACTTCTGGCATCTGTGCCCTCGAACACATCAATTTACCTAGTATAAAAAAAGGCTGTTCACTGTAAAGTGAGCACTTTTGAGGCCCTAGTTACTGTTTTCCTATCAGCCATTTTTTTATCCTACCACCAATTATTAGTTATAACACTGTCTATATGTTTCACTGTGAACGTGAAATGTAATGTGTAAGGCTACAATAAAATGTATTTATTGACTATTATTCCAAATGAGAGGGTTTCAATAAATGCTCACTTTACAGTGAATTGTCAGTGCTATGCTTCTCAAATAGTTTTTTATAACATACATACACTCACAATTAGGCTACCACCCGGTGGTGAGCTCTCTGACTTCTTCTTCACCCAACCAACTCCTTTTCCACTCCCTTCCTGAACTTACCAACCCTTCTCACAGATACCAATTCATCCCTCAACACATTCCACTCCCTCACAGACCTCACAAGTATGGACTTCCTACCCCTCTCCATTCTCCTCTACACCCTCTGAAGCTTCTCACTGTTGTTTCCTCTTCCTCTAAATACCCCCATACTTAGCTTGGAGTGTAGCCCTCCCCATCCTCCCTCTTCATTTACCACCCTGTACATACTGACTAACCGTTTAACTTTCTTCCTGTTCTTCAGTGAGCTCCACCCCATTTGTTTCATCATCACTGATGGCCTATAGTTCCCTTCTTCCTCATCATCCTGCCCCTGCCTTCTCCACCTACCCTTCGCCCATCTTGTTGCCCTTTTCTGCACTTTTTCAAGTTCTTGCAACTCCACCTCCACGTCCCATACTGCTGCAGTATATTCTAACATTGGCCATACCATTGTGCCATACGCCTTTTCCTTCACCTCATAGCTGACTCCCTTCAGCACCCTTCCCATCATACCCAGAGTCCTTCTTCCCTTTGCAACCACCCTCTCTACCTGTTTTTCCACCTGAGGTCACCCTGCAGTACAATCCCTAGATACTTCTATTCTGCTGCTTCTTCTATATCTCGTCCCTCCCATCTGTACATGTCCCTGCTTATCACCTTCTTCCTTGTAGACCTCACTGCCTAAGTTTTTCTTACATTTATCTTCATTTTATTTTTCCTGGTCCACAACCATATCTTGTCAATGTCTACCTGCAAATTTCCATTCCCCCCCCCCCCCCCCCCCACTTCAGCATACACAACACAATTGTCTGCAAACAATCTTATTTTTCCCCTAATCCCCAAACCCATGTCATTTACCATTACGGTAAATAACAAAGGACCCAGAACGCTTCCCTGTGGTACCCCTGACGTAACCTCCTCTTACTCTGATATTGCCTCCTTCACTTTCACCAGGTGGGTTAGATGTGGGAATTTGCAGTCATTGTTTTTATTGGGGGAAAAAATGAAAATGGTATGTTTTAACATTGCTTATCACGATGAAAAATTATCGCATGGATAAAATATTTGGAGTATGTACTAAGAAATTCCTTAGTGGAGAGTGCTGTGAAGATAAAGAAAATTGCAGTGTAAAGAAAATAAAAAAATTAAGAAATATTAGCCTACAACAAATGCCAAAAACCATAATGTAAAATACTACAACTAACACTATTGATTTGCACCACTCTTATTCCTGGAGCACAACCAAAGCTAGTGTGGAGGGTTACATTGATTTACTTTCTTCATACTTATTTACTAGCTACTTACGAAGCAGGTAAATCAGTGCAGTCCCCTGTTTGCTTCGTTTGTTTTACAGGAAGCAGAGTGGTGAAGATTTGTGTGAATCACTTTCTTGGAGCTAATTTATTGCACAAAATTCACAGAAAATGCAAAGCCCATGCACATAAAAACATAACAACCATCACCAGATTGAGGGGTGAAGAGGGGCACAATTTACTGACTTGAACAGGAGAAGGATACAATTATTTTATTTTATTTATACATTGCATTCTTTTATCCCAATACATTCTGGAGTGGATTTGTCAAAATATCAATATGAAATATACTATTGTTATAATATAGAAATCAGCTTTCATTTCAATACAAAGATATGGTGTATAATAGTAGTAATAATAATATTAATAATATATTTATGTATTTACTTGAGCTTCATGTGCAACCCAACAGTTAGTACCAATTCAGTTACTGGGTGGCACAAACATACATGACAAACACAAACACAGATTACGAGGCACACAACAAAACAAACTAAACCCATCACCAGTTACATTACGCACTAAGCTAAATAAATTAAGAGTGTGAACATTTCAAGTTTGTTTTTTACAAAGTAAAGTCTTTGCCAATAAAGGGATCAAAGAATTTATTGTAATGTGACACGCACATTAACAATATCATATTTGGATGCTGTAGTTTCAAAGGTATTCATTATTCTATGTCTGTAACTAGGTATCCTTAGTCGTACACAGTTTATAATAGCTGAACAATTAATAAACAAAAAAATGCATTAACTAAAAATAAAACATTAGTAATTTCTGTCAGAAACTTTAGGATTTGAGAGTAATATCCTTAATTCAGTATCATAATTAAAATTTTGGTTTGTAGGAAATCTAGTATACTTACACAAGTGTGAACAATAATTATTTTTTGAACATTTTCTATCCTATTTAAGTCAGTGGCTGTTATAATGACATAGCAATATTCCAGTTTTGATATAACTAATGAATAATACAAACACAATAAGGAATCAGAAGAGGCAGAATATGTAATAAATTTAATTAAACTTAAAGTCCTACTAATAGTACTAATTATATAATATAACACCAAGATCACAAACATAATCAACATTTCTAATCACTAAGTTGTTTCCATAATATTTATAATTAATGGATTAGTGGTAAAAAATATTTCCAAAAAAATATCAACCAAAATAATTGTTCAAATAATAAGAAAGTTCCAAATACATTTTTGTAGTGATTTTTGAAAACACTTTTAAAACTCTTGCTTGTTTGGATTTCTTGGCTACGTGCAATGATATGACACGGTCTACTCAAATACTGGGTGCCTTAATTTAAAGTAACAAAAAAGTATGACAAGTTACAAATAACAGTACCTAACAGACATATTTTTATTTGAACTAGAAATCCTTGAAGAAAAGATTTTTTCAAAAAATTATGTTGCACCCTTTTGTATTTCTACTAACAATGTGTCTCTTAATGGATTATTAACATCCTGAAAAGTTGCTTCCCTCGGCCAATTAAGTTACTATAGTGCCTTCATTGTACTTCACCTCACTTGACCTCACTCTGGGACCTAATAAATATTCAAAAAGAAATGGCTAGAATTCTGTCAGCTGCAAATTTGTGGATTTTAAAGAACTTACTTGACATAGCAAACTTTGAACTTGAAATTCTCAAACTTGCACCCTCTGTTCGTAAATCACAAGTATTCACACTGTTAAAATGAGAAGGTAGGCTACCACAAGCACATGCAAAACCACTCCACTCAACCACCAATAGCACTCTCTGGTATTCAGAGCTGTATGGGTTGTTTAATCCTTCGCTAAAGGTCAACAAATGTGAGTATGTTTCACTTTGCTTTTGTTCACGATGGGTTGACATTACAACACAAGGGGTACATGACTGCTGTGGTTTTTAAGTAGTTATGAAGCATTTTATCTGCCAAGTTGCCGTGTTTGTTTGCAGGCAAGGATGAGTACACAATTCGCAAACAGGAGGAAGTGCTGCAAGAGTCGCTGATGATGGTTCCGGACTGCCAGCGGAGGCTTGCCAAGGCTTTTGAGGAATTGAAAAAGATAGTGGAAGAAGAGACCGACATGACAGAGACTGGAGAGTACCAGACGGCACAGAAAGTTCTTGAAGATGCTAAATCTGAATTGCCAGACTCTGCTGGTGGAGCATGTTAGCCACGTGTTTCGTTAATGTTGTATACATTCTCATTTAAATTCAATTCCATTAGACTTTAATTTTGTTTATATGGTATAAGTTTAAAATATTCAAGTGCTTCGCTAACAGACTCACATTTTTAAAATTGTTTTATCACAAAGTGTATTAATATTTTTATAGTGTACATGTGAATGTAATGTAAATACTATGTTCTATTCATCAAATGTGAGCCAGGTACGTCCAAGTGAATTCCACGAAGTCTCGCGTGTGGCTCCGTGCAATGTACCGCCACCAAATGTTTTTGTTTACTGTTCCTCCACCACCGTTGCCACCAGTGCCTCCCCCAGGCTTCGTGCCATGGTGGACAAGTGGTGAGGCAGGGACTATGGAAATGCATCAGAGTAATTTGCAATCATCTGAGAGTGTGCCAGCTTATCTAGTGACTGCACCACAAAGCAGCACACCAGATGACTTGTGGCTGAGCAGCTGGCTTGCCCAGAGACGGAACGTCGCGCCAGCTTCACTCCCCAGCAGTTCACCAGTGAAGGTGAGTTATTGCCTATTGCATTGTAATTTTTCTCATCTGGCTGAAGTGTGTATCAGGGGAGTCACAGATACACTCTTTGCTGTTCATTTTGTATTTTTGTATTCTTATTGATAATGTGTGACAGATAGGGACAATATAATGTGGAGCTAGTGTAGATAATTGTTAATCTGCAAGGCCCTTGCGTGTATTGTAAAGTGAATATAAGATGTGGTACAAACTCTGTTTTGGACACAACTGAATTTAGGGTTGCCAACTTTTTCAGATATTCCATAAGTGACACTTGCGGCAACTCGACACACGTCATTTGACATCTAGTGAAATGATAAAGGAAAACTATTATTTACAACAAAACCATTTTAATACTGTCTGAAATGCAGAAAATTCAATATTATACATAATTCAAATCATTTCTGAACATATTTGACGACAAAATATTATTTGCATATAGAAATATTTATCTTGGTTCTTTCACGTGCGTTCACCTGTTGGACCATGATTCTTGTAATGATGTTAATGCATGCCTTTTCACGTCACTTTCACTGCAGTGTGATTTAGAAAATTCTCTTTTGAAAAGTACACATTTATATTTGTAGCATTTGTTACTATGAACTAGCCACAAAGCAGTTTCTTTTCTTGCAGAGGTAAATCACGCATTTTCCTTTTTAATTTCATAACTCAACTGAAAGATATCTGTACACATCTCAGCAAGCAGTACTTTCACAAAGCTCTTGTTGACAAATGGTATCTGTCTGTATCAATTGTAACTATCTATTAGCCATAGAGTAACTAGCCTTTAGAGGTGTGCGAATATTTGAAAATTCAAATATTTGCGAATAGTAATTTATAGATTATTTACATTCACATCTCAAGTGGTTAATTGCTTGAAATTATATAGCCTACCTGCTCGCTTGAAGTCGTTCATTTAAACTTATATTCCACAATAGTTAAAGCTGAATCATTAATGATCATAACTGTTCTTTTTATGATTTTTCTCCATTTGATACGGCGTAAAATAAACAATCCGAGTGAGGTTGTTTACATTGGTTATGTTATTGAGTAACTTGTTTATAAACATGATAAAAACCAGGATTATTAAGAAAAATGGTCACACACATTTACTTTCACTGTAGCATTTACGGTATGGCATGGCATGGCATGAGAGGGTGGCTGTCTGGACTTGGATACAACTGCAGTGCTAAGTTTTACTCGTTCTGTCCAGTTTCGGTACTTACCTCAGTCACTTGATTGATACTAAGGAGGGCAAACACGAGGGGAGGTTCTGAATCTTGCAGAACTGTAAACAGAGTGTGTGGTCCAGCATTCTGAAGGAAGAAGGTGGATGAGATGGATGAGAACAGTGGCAGGATCACTGGCTATATCATCTTCAGTATAAGCTGTTCTCAGTAAACTGAGAACTTTTGAAATCAACCTTCAAATAATGTCACTGTCCTTATGTGCATGTATTTTAACGAGTACACTGACTGGCTTGCATCCAGTAAAGTGGATAATGGAGTGAAAGCAGTTTTACATGAATGTTGAGATGTAATTTTTATGTTTTCGGTTTTCAATGCATTAAATGTAGAAATTTGCAAATTTGTAAAATCTTTACTTTTCAAATTTCATTGTTTCACTGACCAGTGCTTTCCAAAGTTTTTCCTTGGGGACACCTTACAAGGTTTAATATTTCGTGTGACACTCCAGCCTATAAATAAAATAACCCACACATTAACATTGTTATGTGTATATATTTAATATGAGTACATAATAATTAAAAAGAAGCAGGTTTCTATCAAGTTATATGTCGAGTAAGGGAGGCTATCATTGATGGTGCTTTAGGAACACCGGACTGTGGCACTGTAATGTTTAAAAACTAATTTAATAGAGTGAAACATCTTAATGTTCTCGGTATTTACGTTTTCCCACCATTTGCATCATTTTCTTCAGATCCCATTTATGTTTCATAAGAAATCTACGTATGACACTTTTTTTAACAAGTGATTAGACGACTTCAGCTCCATTTCACATGTTTCAGTCTTTCAACACTCACTGCTCAGAACTGTAGTTAGCTAAGCCCCTTTTGCTACTAGTAGTCTGACCACTCGACCACCGCGTTGGTTAGGTGTATCTCTTCGCGACGAACCCTGTCAACCCAATCCTCCCTATTCTGCTGGATGTCACAACAAGGGAATCCTATCCTTACAGTCCTTTTTAGGACTAATCCTCTGCTACCCCAGCTTAGTTGTCCAAGAATCGTGTCTGTATCTACGCGTTACATCGATATACACACGCGACCACAGGCTACTCATCCCCTTACCCCAGCTAGTTTCAACCAGTTGCCTCTGCTGTATCTCAAGTACTTTTAGCTTCCTGGCAATGGTTCATGTCGATGTAGGAGTTGGAGTACATCATCATATGTATTTCCCATCAAACGGAAATAAATGTGTGCCAGCTCAATCCTTGGGTACCACCTTCCTGTAGACTTAGCACCTTGCTCCCAGTTGACTCCTCACTGGAACGGAATGCAGATGATCCCGGGAAGGTTACTCATACAATCCAAAACACTCAGTTCCACCCACAAGCACCTAGAGCAGCCATCCTTTCTGTCTACAGCATAGTTAGAACAGAGGTGCCAACACAGGTACACTGACACTATAACAGCTTGTCGACTCTGTTCGTCTATCTTTCTACTGCATAGCCATGCCAGGAAAGGCAGGCGTCCCCTGAGTTTGGAAGACTCGGTTGGGGCAACACCCACATCTGTGACCCAAGATGGTGCAGCCTGACTTCCAGTGTGTACTGCGCATCTACCAAGTATTGGAGAATAGGGTATCCATGCAGTCTATGGCCCTCATGTGGTTCAACAAGTAAATTGCATTACAACGAGTGTGCCTTCCTTCTCTCGGACAGAGGGGGTATTTGTATATCCTCATGATCTACTTCAGAAGGTGGGGTATGAAGAGAGTTATGCTGTTACTTGCCTCTGGGCGCCTGTACGAGCTGCCCCCTGCTATCATCGCATCTATAGCTAAACTCAGCCCCAGGGAGCAGGCCCAGGCTTTGAGGCACCTGCAGGATCCTGTGATGCCTGAGACACCGAGGGACTTGTTTGTCGACCCTGTGTGCACCGGCACAGAAGAACACCAGTGGTGGGTGGAAGGCCACCTCAGCCAGCCTAATCGACCACCCACGCTACACCAGCCATTGCATACGTGGTCCCAGCTACCCTTCGTCCAACACCTCTGCTCGTACCTCAACCCAGGCCTGCAGCACCTGTACCAGCTTCCTCGCAACCCATTGTTGCACACATACCCACTGAACTCCGTCGTCCAGATATCCCTAGCAAGGCAGTGTCTCCGAAATGTAAGATTGTACTAGCCGAACCCTACTTTGTGCCCTGTCAGAGAGCAACCAAGCCAGTCCTATATAACGGACTAGCACCAGTGCCCCGTCAGGACTAGACCACCAAGATACAGAAGCGCCCGGTCTAGCATCTAGACAAAAAGGACCACACTTCTATGGCATGAAAATATTTCACTCCCGGATACGTCACGCATCAAAGAAATGCTAGGATCATTCTTTTTCTGGAGCCCAGCGTGGGGCCTCTTGACTGCCACAGTGTCATCTGGACAGCCATGGACGGATCGGCCACGCCCGTTACCTCCGCAGATACTTGGTACCTAGAAACCCAAGGACTTTGGTGAGCCCCTGGAAAACACTCCGTGGTGTCCAAGACGACAGCAGAAATGTCAAACACTGAACCAAGCGAGCCTGAACTTGGTGAAGCCATTACGACCGCAAATGAATGCAACAGCTGTTCGCAGTCTGGCTGCCCTGGAACAGGAGTACACAGAATTCAGTGTGCGCATTGCCAGCTCTGGCATCACTATACCTGCCTTGACTGGGAAGATGAACCTCATTACACCGATGGCCTTGAGTACCGGTGCGAGGATTGCTGAACCAGACAAACTGCATACTGTAGTTGAGTCACGTGTACGGGATGTGGGATTCACACTATTAGATGTATCCTATGCAGTGAACTGTTTCACCATGCCTGCATTGGCTGTCCTGACGAGCCCGTTAACAGACCAGGCCTTATATACCAAGGCAAGGTATGCAAACGAACCGCGGATTATCAACCTTCTAATCTAGTCCCTACGTCACTTAAAGCACACACTACCTAGAGGAGTTGCAGTTACCCGAATTTGCCAGGAGGCCACATGAAGACCCCATTTATTTCACCGAACAATGCGAGAAAGAATTATAACCCATGAGGTACCGGAGAAACAGTGGGTTATGCGAGTCTAGCAGAAATTCACAGAAAGGCCCTCGATTGGTGGAACATATACGGACAATTTGTGTCCGACTGGAGACAACTCGGCACCCGCCTAGCTCAACACTTTACAGGGGAAGAAGTGATGGCACACCTAACAACAGAATTCTATAGGTACATCCAAAAAACCGGAGAAGAAATCGAGATATTCACAATATGGAAAGTGCAAATGTGCCGGCACATATTTTCTGATGGGGACATAGATGGATGCATTCATCAAATTGCCCACTTACTCTTACCTCACCTTTGGAACATTTTGCTACTACCCAAACCATCGTCAATGGACGAACTCGCTGAGAGAGCTCGAGGAGCGGGAAGAAATTTCCAATGGCATATGCCATTCTCGAACAACTGAAACACACCAAACCAGCCGAAGAAGGGAAAACAGTGGAACGTCGAGTCAAGTCACCCCCTCCCCCTCTGCAATCTCCATGCTTACCTAAGTGTTGGTACTGTCCTAAGTACCATTCTAATAAAAACTGTCCGCAGAAGTCCATTCTGAAGTTAGAATGCATGGAAATAGGGGACGCAAACCATGTGCTGCGATCCACTCGGACAGGGTCCAGCCCACAGAACAAGACACCAAAGCGAAACACCAAAGCTGGCAGATAAAAGAGGGCGATACCATTGGCCAAGAAGGGCAAACCGCCAAACTTCTAGGTGGGGAGACAGACACCCGAAGCTCCCTACATTGACATCCGAATCAATGATTGGAATGTCTTGGTCTTGCTCGACTCAGCATCTGGGAATTTTATTTGCCACAACCTGCTCAAGGACAACCAGATGGTTGACCTGGAACTACATACCAAGGCCGTGGATGGCAAAACCCAAATGCACTCTCACAGCCGATGGCCACATTACTCTTCCTTTCGAGATTCAATACATCACAATGCAAGCCAACTTCGTTGTAACCCCGGATATAGATGAGGCCATCATCCTAGGGCATCCATGGTTACGCAAACAGCAGTGCATCATGGACCATGGGAAATGAAAAATATACCTGGACGACGATCAATGAATTGCGCTGCATTGGGAGTATCCAACACAGCAAGCAACCATCATCCTCAATGCGCAAGAAATCCAACACGACCTCACTGAAATACAATTCCAACAGTTGAAGGTACTTGATGAACATGTCTGTGCTTTTGGAACTGGAGGGAATTTACGCCAAACCCAAACAATGCAACACGAGATTTTGCTGAACATCTCTACTCCAATTTACAACCGACCTTATAAGTTTTCTGCCAGACGGTACCAGTTATAATAGAGCAACTAGAGGAGATAAAACTGCATGGGATTGTTGAATCTTCTAACCCCTCATAATACTCGCATGTGGTGTTAGTACCGGAAAAGCACGGGCAATTACGTTTCTGTCAAATATAAGGCATTGAATGACGCCACCTTGCCTACCCCTCCACCAGCTCTCGACCTTGTACATGCTGTACGTGACATAGACAAAGCCTGGATTTTCAGCACACTCGATATACAATCAGAATATTGGTAAATCGCCGTCTATCCTGATAGCCGTCTTTACACCACATTTAAATCACCATAAGAGAGATGCTCCAGTTCAGGGTCATGCCCTTTAGCCTCAAGAATGCCCCGGCCACCTTTCAATGACTAATGTTGTCAGAAGTCTTGACTGGGTGCATTGGAGAGTTTTGCTTCATCTATCTGTACAACATTATTGTATACTCATAGACATGGGATGAGCATCTCACCCACTTGCAGTGGGTGTTAGAATGGCTAGAACTGCACAGACTTACTGCAAAACTCTCGAAGAGCTAATTTGGGAGGACATCCATAGAGTATTTGGGCCACATTGTGTCCATGGAGGGCAATTACCCTCAGAAACTATCTCTCAGGAACCCCACACGAAAAAGCAGTTCAGACACTTTTTAGGTCTCTGCAACTGACTGGGGTTTTGTCCCGAATATCGCTGAGTTTAAGGAGCCCCTCCACCCCCTACTGGAGAAAGAAGCACGGTAGCGATGGACAACGCAACACCACACAGCTTTTGATGCACTCAAAGCTAGTTTCCAGCACATTGACCGCCTGCATCGACCTCAGGGGAAAGGACCCCTCATTTTGCAAATGGGCGCTTGTCAGAATGGACTAGGTGCGGTGTTATACTAGGAAGATTTGGATGGCAGACCCCTGGTAATCGCATATGCCAGTACTCAGCTGAATTCAACAGTACAGAGATACCACATCAACAAACAAGACTATCTGGCCATAATCTAGGCAATCAGAAGTTTCATTACCATCTGGAGGGAACTTACTCTATCCTCAGGACGAATAGCCGAGCACTCAAGTGGCTACGGGAGTCCCAAAATAACAAGGTGAAACTAGGACGCTGGGATCTCCTCTCAGAATTTGATTATGCGGTACAGTATATCTGCCAGGTGGCTTGTTGAGACAACCCAGCACACTCGAGGTTGCTAAACCCAATGAGGATATGGACAGAATCCTACCTCCCAAACTTCAACCTGAGGGACTGAAGTACCCGCAAAGGTATGAATTACGCGACGTCATGTGGTCCCGTAACCACCAACCGGATGCCAAATGGAGGATCTGGATACCCCGGGCCTTGTGAGAAGATGTATGTCTGCACTTTCGTGACCACCCAGACGCAGGACACCCAGGAACTCGGGGAAACTGTAGGAGACATTAGCATCAGATACATCTGGGACGGCTCAGCCGAGATGTACACAAATACGTCACCAAATTTCCCAAGTGCTGCCAAAATAATCCCATCCCTCCAGATGGATTATAGCCAAGTCATGAAAGCCTTATTCGCCTGGGAATCAGGTCGAGGCAGACCTTATGGGACCGTACCCCAGAAGCATAAGAGGGAACTGATACCTCTTTGTCGTCACTGATCTTTTCTCTCGTTGGATAGAGACTTTCTCTCTACCCTGTCAAGAGACACATCACATCATCACCAAGTTCAACCAGGAAATCTTTCCACATTGGGGATATCCCCAGAGTATTCTTACAGACAATGGTACCCAATTCGCTAGTAAGCAGTGGCAGTCAGCTTGTCAAGAATGGGGAGCTGTCTGCCCTACCATCCTCAAGCAAATCCGACTGAACGGCATAACTAAAAACTTAAGAAGTGTCTACGTCTTAGCTTGGAGGAAGACCAATGCCATTGGGATTGCCAGCTGCCAAGGATCCTTTTTGCTCAGTGAAGGAGAACCAACGAAGCGATAGATTCCAGCCCGAGTCAGTTGCTGTTAGGGCACACCCTGCGATGTCCGGGGCAATGGCAGTGGGAGCACATGCCCATGGAACTGCCAAAACATGAAGCAATTCGTCAAGCCACCCAAAGGCGCATAGAAAGAGCGAGAGAACGTCAGGAGGAGTACATGAACCGGAAGTACCCTCCACCACACACTGGAATCCGTGACTTTGACATGGGAGAGTCAGTCCTACTATGCAGCTATCCCCTGAGTCGAGGGAACGCCCAATTCAGTGCCAGATTGGCTAAGAAATGGGAAGGCCCCTACAAAGTGATAGGACGATAAGAGAATGTCTGCTGGACAGAACATTGTAGCGGGAGAATACAGAAAGTCAGCTGAGGCCAGATGCGCCCTTATACAAACTCCGCCTGACACTTGCCCAGGTCACCCAGGCAGCCCTGCACTCCGACAAAGAGGAATTCGCCAAACCGTCCACCTGCAAGGACGCACGGATGCCGCCCCCTGCTAGCAAAGATGGAATGGAGCTACCAGTGACATCCAGTGCCGCGTAGGGTAGAATTCCCGAAACCCAGAAGTACCAAGCCTTCAGAATGGATTGCACTGTCCACCCAATGAACGTTTTGTCGGAAGTTCACCAGACACCCAGAACGGTGGACCCTGAACACCATCAAAGTTTCCTGGAAAAGTCTCGCGGACCTAGAACCGAGCCAGCAGTGGCCATCACCGACCGCTGTCACCAGGGGAATCCCGACCATCCCCAAGGAGGCAGAGAACGCAGAGACCAACTCCGAGGTACTTCGCCATGGACATGGAGAGGATCCTGAGCCACCTGCAACAGGCCAGTAAGCCCTGGGACTCGTAGACTCCTGTCAAGGGAGAGTCGCAGCCCACAATGCAGACAGCATCCTGACAACAACTGAAGGGGCTAGATCGCAGCAGCCCACCTTCCAGTTGCCCTGGACGACCAATGTGGATAACCTGCTGACTACTCCAGACCAGGTGCCACACAGGTCTATCCAGGGGGCAAGCAGCCTACATAGTCCACCAAGGACTAACCCAGCAGCAACCTCACAGCATGAAGGCAACACTGTTTGCTACCCCTACACATCTGCCTTGTATCCTCTTGACAGGAAACACTGGTATGAAAATGTCTATGATTACGTAACCGACTGTGTTGACCTTATACGACATGTGCAGTAGGTCAACAATATGCAGCTTATAACTAACTACAACTAGCTGCTGTTACGCCACCTGTAAGAAGGAGCGACCTTGACCTCCCTCAGCTGATTTTCCTTTGCAGCAAGATCAAGTTCAGGTGTGAGGGAGGTGGTAAGCAAAGCCAGAGCCCAAAGAGTAGTGAGCGCTACAGAGGTGCAACTGGAAGAAAAAGAAATTGCTGTTGAGGTGATGGTCCTACAACGCGCACATCCCTCTGAGGTCATTGACCGAGAAGAAGGGTGATTCAATGTGAGAGTATTCGCTTCTGCCGTGTGTTGTTAACCAGCATTAGTCAAGAGGAATAGCTATTGTTCTGTTATAGTACTTCAGTATCCGACGCAAGGAATCTATTCTGTCTCAACTCAAGGATGAGCGTTTGTATTTTTCCTGTGATGGGTGGCTAGCTAAGAGGGATTCGTTCCTTCTCTCCCCATCCTGTTTAGACTAGGCCATTCGAGAGAGACTTATTACCTTTGATGGAGCTATCCCAAGTCTCCGGGGGTAATCTGTCTCGTCTCCCTTAGGATGAGCTTTCGTTGCAATGGAGAGGGAGTGACTTGACGCATGGCACTTTTTTTAACAGTGGTTATTAGACTACTTCAGCTTCATCCTACGCATAGGTTTGCTTGTGAGTTTCGAAGTTAGCATTACAGTTTGTCCTGACCTCAGATGAGATTGTTTTATCTACCGTGTAGATTGTTTTATTCACCGGCCCTCGTAATTCTGCATATAGGCAACGAGTTCTTTAATCTACCGCTAGATAGCACTACTACTAGGATTTTTGTTTGTGTGTTTGCTTACCATCCTCCAGCGGCCGATGATGTCATATTAGCAAGTTATGCATTACCAGATTTTGACTTTAATTAAATAAAGCGTCAACCACTAAAATAGCCAAATTAAATGGAATAAAAAAGGTCAATCATCGACATGCACATATAACTCAAAAAATACTGTAGTAGTACCTATATTTCATCTTAGGTAAGGGCAACTTAAACAATTTGTATTTTAAACTTATCAAATAAAAAATATTTAATCTACTAGCCTGTGTACCATATTCCTCAGCATAATTCAACTTTGTTTATATTCAGAAAATTAAAAATTATTAATATGTATAGTTTTTAAATTCAGCACACCATTATTTTACTGAGAGTAAAATTGAAGCACTGCCAGTTGCCAGGTAACGAATGTCAGATTTCATATTGCTTTTAAAAGAGTTTAAATACTGAAATGACAAGGTGGAGTTGCAGTTTAATGCCTGCAAAGCTGGTAATTCAGTGATCTGCAATACAGGCTGTAAATGATTATCTCTTACAATACCTTTCACAGCAGGCCACAGTGGAGTGGGAGCTGCATATACATACATACATATATATATATATCACGCACACACACACACACACACTTCCCTTAAATTACTATAGTCCATTCACGGATCTTCTGATTTTTCTGAAGCCCTGCTGAATTTATACTTTTGGTTACTGATTACGTATTCTTCCGCTACACCTAAACACAAACATAGCCGTCTGACTTCCACTTTTATAACTGTCAAATGTGTTGTTTACTGTTTATAGCTGTTCAAATAATTCTGTCATATTTCAAAACCATTGCATACGAATAGTCATAATTTAGGCCTATAACAATATTTAGGTCAGCTTAATGACTATTTGTTACACACAATATCACACATTACACATAATACACATGGACAACCTATCCAACGAAAGACACTAAATTCAAGCACGCGGCTTTTATTAGTGGTGAACATGCACACAAAAGGACCTACTGTAACTTTTATCCCACTCATATTTATATCCATTGGTTTTTACTGTTTTCTATGTTTATTTCATTATTTATTTAAATATATCTGAATGGGCTTAGTATTTTGTTTGGGTTGTGGCAAACATTCAAATTACAGAAACGTAAGCATATTGCACAATTGTGTTTCAAACACCTAGGGCAAGATTACAACAATGTGATAAATAGACGTGACTTTCAAACAATTAATTTTCTATTAAAACAGTTCACTCTTGAAACGTATAAATTTCATACTTCCGATATTTGCAATCACACACACACACACACACACACACTGGTCCAACTTAACTTAATTGCAACAATACTTTTTTACACACACATCTGTCACGATGCACTTTACAGTATATTTATTTCTGCCGTAGAAAATAATATTTATCACAACATCGTAACTTGACTAGGTAGGTTTAAAAGACAACAATTACGAACTTGATGCTTTGTTCAGAAACAAGCCACGCCATGTAATGTCGGCGTCGCTAGTTGCCACTTCTGCCAACTGCAGATTTTAACCTTCTCACCATCACATCTAAAATTATTAAAACAAGTATTCATACTATAAAATCTAATCTCACTTGTAAATTACAAATTCAAAAATCATTAATTTTGCTGTAATACGTATGAAATGTGTTAACATTGAAAACATGCATCATTTTCATGCTACTACTAGCGATGCGAAACTTCCAGAGAAAGAGAGAGAGGGAGAGAGAGCAACAACCGACGCTTAGCTGACAGTTCCTTTCTCAGTCGAAAAAACAAACACCATGTTACTAGGGCCTGCACATTATATTTTGTGCTGTTGTTTTAAATTGTGACAATTAAATATGTTTCTATTGGGTCTACCAAAATATTTCAATAGGCAGCGTTTAATTTACAAATAGCATACGGTACCAAAAAACTATGTTAAAACAATATTTTAACTGTGAACTATTTCTCACTAGCCGTTGCCAACACATCACTGCTCTCACTGTATTTGATATGTATTTAATGCAAAATAAATATTACAAGTTATAGAAGATATTAAGATAAAGTTTCATTTATTCAAGAATACAGTACTTTAAAGTTAATCACAGTGTTATATATTTGTGGAATACAAGTAATGGGAAAAACAGGTTGACACGTTACGCCTAGGGTGATTTTTTAGAATTTTCAAAATATCCTAAGAAACAGTGAATGGACTATAGAGTAGCTTCCGTCTGCCCTTCAGCATTGTTGAGTGACCATCTGTCAGTTTGGTTCTTAGAATGACGACAACTGCTGTCTCAACACTGCAGCAGTTGAGCCTGTCTTACTACATAGTCACCATCTTATTATCCTCTGGTGTTGTTAAAAGCAGGAATATAACAAATTTTGTGATTCAATTTGAAGGGAAGTGTTTCATTACTTCTTATGGAACGTAAACGGGACCTGAAGAAAATGGTGCAAATGGCGGGAAAACGTAAATACCGAGAATGTAAATAAGAGGTTTTGCTGTAATTGTTATCCAATGATAACCTTCACTGAAAGGCTTTGCAAACCAGCTGTTAAAACTCTTATGTACACTTACTACATTTATTGCCTAAAATTTCTGTTGTTTATATCTGTGCATTATTTATGCTTGTTCTATGTGCACATCTGTGTTTGTGTGTTGAAATTTTAGGTAATTTTCTAATTGGGAAATGATACAAGCCTACAATAATAACAATATGATAATAAGTTCTTATCATTGCTGTAATATCATCTTGAAGTTTGCACATAATACAACACAAACTTTTTTTTTTTTGCAGGGCTAAAAATAATTTATTCATTTGTATGAATGCTGCTATAATATTCGGTATTTTTTGCAACAAGGGGAGGTCATGTATTATCTTATGATATATTAATTCCTTTTCTCAGAAAAAGTAATTGAAAATGGTTTTTGAGCTTAAAGGTTATGCAGTTTTTATTGTTTTAACTTTTTATCATGATAAGACTGTGTACCCCTCTGGGGTATCATTGTAGAGAGGGAAGAAGGGCTCTGGGTATGCTAGGAAGGGTGCTGAAGGGAGTCAGCTGTGAGGTGAAGGAGAAGGCGTATGGCACAATGGTACGACCAATGTTAGAATATGCTGCAGCAGTATGGGACCCGTATGTGGAGGTGGAGGTGCAAGAACTGGAAAAGGTGCAGAGAAAGGCAACAAGATGGGTGAAGGGTAGGTGGAGAAGGCAAGGGCAGGATGATGATGAAGAAGGGAACTATAGGCCATCAATGATGATGAAAGAAATGGGGTGGAGCTCATTGAAGGGCAGGAGGAAAGTTGAACGGTTAGTCAGGATGTACAGGGTGGCGAATGAAGAGGGAGGATGGGGAGGGCTACACTGCAAGCTAAGTAAGGGGGTGTTTAGGGGAAGAGGAAACAACAGTTTGAAGCTTCAGAGGGTGTGGAGGAGAACGGAGTGGGGTAGGCAGTCCATACTTGTGAGGTCTGTGAGGGAGTGGAATGTGTTGAGGGAGGAATTGGTATCTGTGAGAGGGGTTGGTAAATTCAGGAAGGGAGTGGAAAAGGAGTTGGTTGGGTGAAGGAGAGTTGAGAGAGCTTGCCACCGGGCGGTAGCCTAATTGCGAGTGTATGTATGTAATGTATGTATGTATTCAGAAGATGCCTGCTTATTAAAATAAATTATTTCTTCAATAATTCTTCTGATGTATCATTATATTCCTAAGATGCCTGCTTATTAATATAAATTATTTCTTCAATAATTCCTCTGATTTTCCTACCGAAACCCTTGAAAATGGATTTCAGGCCCATTAAAAGTTAAGTGGCACTCAATGTTTGAACTTTTTTCATCATGAAGGTGAGATTGTGTATACCCTTCTGGCGTATCATTTTATTCAGAGATTTCTGCGTATTGAAATAAATGTGTTTTTTTTAAATAGGACTTAAGATTTTTCTGTCAAGAACAATTGAAAATTGATTGCACACTCATCGATTTTTAAATTTTTTCTGGTAACAAAATGGGTCATTAATACCCTTCTGGGATAATATTTTATTTATAAAAACATGTGCCTATTAATCTAAATTAATATATTGTTTTTTAAAAAGTGTTATTTTGCACAATAGGTGATAAAATATGGATTTTTCTTCGAAAACAATACTTTTAACAACTTTTTGGTTTCAGAAATTGGTCAGTTTCAATTTTATGATGTTAATGGTTTTGGAAGTTATTCTTGGAACCATGATACTAAAATGGGGGTTGAGTCAACTGCAGTTGCATCTGTTAAATAAGATGCAGTGTCCATAATGCACATTATGCCCAATTAGGTTTAAATTGTTTAGTCACATATGTAGTAATTGCTTGAAAATAATAGAAACACTTGTGATATGTGAGAAAATTATACACCCTACTTAGATGCATCAGCACGGTGATAGTTCATCATGTGGCAAGTGCAACCTCGGTGACATGCCAGTGATAATACCTGGTAATGATCATGTGAGAATGCACAGATTTGAGTGTGTCAGTTAATCAGTAGTGTATAGTGGTTCACTTTGGAACATTGGATGTTTTCAAACCAATTTTATTATTGAGTATTGTGGTATATGTTATATATAATTATTATATTACTTCACTAGTGACCCGCCCCGGCTTCGCACGGGTGCAATTAAGATAAAAAAACTGCTTAACCCGGCGTTAGTTAGGTTGGGTAAACTCTCCTAAAGCATTAAAAAAAAGCACATTATAATTTAATCATTAATTAAACAATTTATAATTTAAAGTTTTTTGCTATTTTTATTGATATTTTTTTACTTTTTTATAATTTTTCATATTAATATACATTATATTACAATGCAATTTATCTGAGATAGAAGTATTTAATATGTTATTGGCTAAGACATTCTCTGTAGACAATGTTTGACGTCCTGTTATTGTTTTTTAGCAAAATGTACTGTTTCTTGGGACTTCCAACTCGTGATAAACCAACATATAGTTGGCCATGGGAAAAACACTCTTTTCGTAGGTCGATTCCAACCAAAGAGAAAGTTTGACCCTGGGACTTATTAATAGTAATCGCGAACAATGTTTTTACGGGAAATTGCAACCGTTTGAAAGATATTGGCAAATCCGTGGGAATCATGGGAATCCTCGGGATGTTTGCCAGCTGACCGGCTGGACCGGTGAGGATGGTCGCGACAATCAAATTTTCTTTCAAGTCTTTAATGAGCAATCTTGTGCCATTACACATGTTAGGAGGGCTTATATTCCTTAAAAGCATGATAGGAGTACCGACTTTTAATGATAGTTAGTGAGGTGGCAAGCCAGAAGGATTAAGCAAATTTAGAAAATCTTGAGGAAAGTGGACGACATCATCAACATTGGTGACTGTGTCAATCAACTTATAGGTTTTGACTTGGCCGGGAACTCTTTGTATAATGAGATTGTTGATTTCATTGACAGTGTCGTTCCTAGGCGACTTTCACTGGTTGTGTTTCAGAGCAATAGTATAGCCTATGACACTCAGTGATAACGTAGCATCCTACTGGCGAAAGAATTTTTTAAATTGGATGAGTAGTTTCGAAGATTACCTCCTACATCCAAACACACAAACACACAAAGTTACATACACTACCTCTTTATATATTAGTATAGATTAACACAGCTTATTAAAACTGTGTGTAATGCAATAATGTAAAATAAAATTTGAGTGGTTTTTTTTATTCCAAACTCATGCGAGGCAGCAGCATATTATTGTTTATTTTAAAAATTAATCTTCATATGTGATTATTTTCAAGTGAAGACTTATTTGGGAGTATGGAACAACATTATAATTCTTTCAGTAAAATTGTGTGTTGTGTGAATTTTCAGATCTTTGAAGCCAGTCAGAGTTTTAAGAAAGCCTTGAAACTTAAAATGGAACTTCAGCAACTTTACAAAGATATGGAAAATGACTGTACCACGCTGTCTTGTGAAGAATGGTCAGCAAAATGGAAAGAAGTTGCAGAAAAGCAGGTTTGTGTGATAGCTTAAAAGTAACTGAATTAACAGGTGAGATTAGTTAGGTAATGTTTTGTGTATGGGCGGACAGCTTTGGTATTGAAAAGTGGCACCTACTCATTTATGATTGACAAAGATGAGCGTATCATTAATCTTTGTGTAGTTTTGGAAGTAAGCACCCCCTTACTTGATTCTTGCACAAAATGCAAAGTGCAACTTTTTGCCTGCAGATGACCAGATAGTGTGTGTTTCCATCTCATGGCAGCTGTTTGACAGTTGTAATGTATTATTTTATGTATTTAGAATTTTTGTAACATAGCATGCTCCTTAGCAGTAGCATTATAGGCCATTTATGGTAAAGTGAGCACTTTTGAGGCCCTAGTTACTTTCTTATTTCAGCCATTTCATATTCGTAAACCATCTTTTTTAAATAAAGATTGCCATGCAAGTAATAAACACAGCATGTAGATTCCACAGCACTTGGAAGTTAACGATTATGGGTAAAACAAAATATATTTATTGACTATTATTCCAAATGAAGGAGCTTTCAAAAGTACTCACTTTTACCGTGAAAAGCCTGTACATAAGAATGTAGAAGACTAAGTGCTTACACTTTATTGGACATGTCACAGTTGTATGTTGTGAGTGAAATTACATGGGTTTTTCATAATATGTCCTCTGCAGTGCTATATTGTATTTAATTTGAGAATTCCATTTTTGACAGATCATGTAAAAGTAGTAACCAGTTAACAGACTACATATCCTTCCACCGCCATGTGATTTCCACCTGACCATCAAAACCTGTTTCCTCTGTAATGACGGGCATCAATAAGATGTTAAGCCCACGATGATTAAGATCCATAGTTTATTCACTTAGAAATATTGTTAGAATAATTGCTGCTTTCTTGCCCAGCAAACAGAAATATTACCTACATCATAATGCTCACAGAAAAATATATTACTAAAAATTTTTGTCAAATCCATTTATACAATCACAATATATTTGAAATATTACCAGTATTGGAATTCAATATTACAAACACTTTAAATTTTATTCTAATCAAAAGACTGAACCTGCGTTTTCAACTCTCATCCATGTCATTTCACTGAATGCATGCACTAGTTGTGTGGCTAAGTGTGTACTTAAAAGATTGACGTAAAACTTTGGAGCATTATTTGTTATAGACTGTGAATTTGGTTTTACATCATTAATAAGGTATTAAAAGTTTATCACGATAAAGTAAGCACTCTTGAAATCAACCTATGGAAAAAATCACTGCCCGTAACTGAATATATTTTAACGTAAGTAGTAACTCTCAATTAAGTTGTCAGCGAACTACACAAAGTAGTTCAATATTTTAATGTTTACTAGTCATACAGTTAAAAAGATTTTTCATGGGCAATTCAGTTTATTTTTTTTTAATGCAACAAATAAAATTAGGCGTGATTGTAACACATTTATGTTTGTAACTCTTTTTCATCATCACTTGACTGATGCAACGTTCAAGTTAGCTTGTTAATTGTTTTTTAGTCCCCACTCCCTCAACTCTCCTTCATTCTCCCCTCGGTTTGAACTTGTGTGTTAACAAAACAGCAGTTTAACTTGTTTGTAACAACTAGAATAAATAATTTATTAACATTGACATGTGCCGCTCGTGAGTTATACCAAATGATTGTGACTCATCCTAACGTGTTAATATTATACCAGGAACCACAACAATAGATGGCTACAGGATTGTTTCCTGTAGAGGGGGCAGTTACAGACACGTGGTATTTCCTGATGTTCAAGACCCAACTTTCTCACACTACTCAGGTAGTATCTACGTGTCCCGGGGAAGGGTCAAACCCAACATGTTATTCACGAGTGCAATGGAATCACTCCCAGCCTAGTGGGCGGTTCTAGCACATGAAATAAGCATTTTTTCCAAGCTGCCACAGTAACCTGTCAGCCTCCCCCGAAGCACCTGGCGACAGAGTGTCGCCACACCAGCGAAGCTTTTAGAAGAGGGCCGAGCGCCCGAGGCCATATAGCCAAGTGCAAGGGTAGATTCTCCCACCCCGCTCGCTCCAGGCAGACATCACACCTCCCACTCCAGCCCAGGCATGGGCCGGCCGAGCGCACAATATGTCAGTGCGTGCCGAAGAAGCCAGTTAGTTGTTCGCCAGTAGTTCGCCTCAACACTTCTGTGCTGGGGCCCTCTACTGAACCTTAGACCCTCATGGTCCTCTCCAAGAACTCCAAAGATCTTTAGCAGCCACCAGTGGCTGTCGCCACAAACAACCAGAATCTCCGAAGGCTTCTACCGTCTTCTACCAGAAGCTGCAGAGGCTTCAACGACCACCAGCTTCCACAAGCTCTTTAACACCAGAAGCATGCAAGACTTCGCTCAACATTTCCGCTGTTGATCCTCCTGGTTCAATAGCTGCAGCTACTTGCTGGTAAGTGGCAACTACACCCACTGCCCTTTTGGTAGTGGCCCCTTTTGTAAAGTCTCGTCTAGACAACCCCAGGATAAACTGCCTCCGAGTTATTTTTATAGCAATCGAAGTCAGTCTAATCTTGAATAGTCTAGGAGCAGGTCACCTCCACCTGTAAAGCATAGCTTACTCCCATTCACACTTTGCTTAGTACTAAGAGTACGTGTCACCAGTATTTAATATTTGTAGTAAATACATTTTAATCCTATCCTGATAGTGAATCTATCATAGAAGTAAATCCTTTTTTACAACTAGGTACTCAACCCTCAGACAGAGCAAGCAAGCGACCGGGTTTTTGTAACTGTACAATCCATAGTGTAGGACTACAGATGCCCTTCAGGAATCTGTATGTCGACAACACACACCACTTTCGACGTCCACCCATTGTGTGTATCCCGGTGTATAGAAAGGTAGAGCCCCAACCACTAGGTACCCATCCAACAAGAGCAGGACAGACATCTCAGGGTGTATCGCCGCCAGTGCTGGCAGGGGTATTTTGCATGGGACTGGAGGCCTGACTGTTGCTGACCACACCCCGACAGTGGTAGGAAGATGGCCCACATGACCCACTAGGTTTGTGTGCCAAGCTGCAGAACTGATTAGAGCACAGGGTTTGCGCCATCGACTGCTGTTGGACTAGGAGTAAGTTGCGTGTCACTGCTACCTCTACACTATTCGGAGAGAGGCACGGAGCTCGAAGGGAGGAAAAAAAGGAGAAGTTCCTTGATGCTAAGCAAGTGTGCACTACTAGCCCCTCTGCACTTGGCAGAGACACTCCATGGGAAGGAGCTCAGACTGCCCGTCACCTGGAGAGGCCTTCCTCTTCAGCCAGTATTCCTGTTTATTTCCCCATGTACACTAGGCTTGGCATCGAGAGTCATCCTGCAGGTCGTACTCTAGTCACTGGGAGTGACACAATGTTGAGCCTTTCCAATTCTTACTTTGGAAGCAGTGCAGCCGCCGAGTGGAGCAAGAAATACAGTACCTCTCTGTACAGAAACTCATCAGCCAGTATCACCCAGGCAAATGCTGGTCCCAGTCGACCTGCCTCTACCCCAGAGCCTAGGAGACCGGTGAATGAGTACCCTAGTAAGTCAGCGCTTCCTAAAAGGGCAAAGGTTGTAATCAGGCATATAGCAGTATCACCCACAGCTGACTTTGTACTGAGTCGTCAGCCAACCTGACCGGTGTTAGTCTCTAGCAGAAAGCCCACTTAGAATCAGTAATTGTATACCAGAGCACGTTTGACCTAGTGCACACCAAAGCTACATTAAATAGTCCAAGCAACGCGTCAGCATAATAAAATATTTTAATGAATGTTCCGAGTGAATTGGCATTGTTTATTGCTTTCTCCTTTATTTACACATAGTTTCTTGTACCAGAAATTCTTGAAATTTCACATGCCTGCCTGGAAAATGTGCTGTTTTGTGCACATGTTGGTATAAATTTTAAACTTTGAGTAAACTTCATGTGAGGGTGTTTTGTTATAGTTGCGATATGTATTGCAATTATAAATATTACATAAATGTGTGTGTCTTGTTTAGTATTTAGGCAATTCCCAACTTCCGATCGTTGAATTAATACTTCAGAAAGTCACACTATTTTTGAAACAATAAAGGCATGCAAATGTTTTATGCTGCATGTGAACCATACCTTGAGTACGTATTAGGAATATGTTGTCACATGCTTACTACCTCTTGGCTGGGGGGAAATTATAAATTAGACACTGCACAAACACTTCACACATAAACTATGGGTTTGACGAAGTTTGGAGCCAAGACACAAGGACGTAGGTTAATCCACATGAGTTTAGTTGGTTTGCCGGCTTGGTGTGGAGTCTGCCATGTTGGGACAGGGACTTCATAGCTGGGGGCCTGTTAGTGTCCGCTCTGGGGTTTGAACCCTGGACTTTCAACATCAAAGTAAATTGGTACTGGGAAGTAGATTCTTGATGGCTTGTCTTTTAGCCAGAGGAGAACGTAGATCATCGTGATGTCAGCATCACGAAGGACATTTATAAAATGTCAAAATTAAAATGCCGGGGGGGCAGGTGTTATTCACATTGAGGTGCTGTGCTGGTATATAGCAGGGGCCTTGTAGGTATGCTGGTCGGCACAAAATCTCGAGTGGTTAACACTATACGAGGTTGACACCTTACCTTGTTAATTCCAGGCCATGTGACTCCTTACTGCATAGTCTGGCTGTTTGTAGAAGAAGTTGGCCAAACAGTGACCATCGTTGGCTGCAGTGGAGCGGTGTCCAAGCAGTACTCGAGGCTAAAGGAGGGTAATTTATCTGGAGAGTATTTTGCCAGTGTAGGATCTAATCATAGTAAAGTTTCCTTATATTGATTGATATTTAAATGTATCGGGTGAGGTCCTTTTGGTAATCTCGTTGGTGGTTCAAATAGAGGAACTGGTGTTTCTACTTTACTAGCTACTTCTTCTAATAATTCATTTAGTAGATTTTGCACATCAAGCTTTCCTTAAATAATGCAAGAGCCTGTTGAATGCAACTGTTGCTGAAAGTAGCCAGTATATCACATATCCTGCAGTGTGCTATTGAACACTTTACTTCCCATAGGGTTCGCACACTGTGATACTCCTGGCTCGGACTTTTACAGCAGTGGGTGGAATATGCAGTAGGTAGGCGGCACCATGGGGTAACAGTGATCAGGTGAAGTTTCACTGTGGGTCTAGAGGTCAGTGCACTCCTCTCTCCTATATCCTGGCCTTTTACAGCGGTAGGTGGAGTAGGGAGGTGCTCTGTTCACTCAATACCACAAATGAAATGTTTAAGCCTTCCTTAAGGGCTGTGTATGTGAGGTGCCAGCTATCTTCAGAATATTACAGAATTAATTACAGTCTTAAGGGCGTGTATTAAACAATATGAAGTATTACCAAAGAATCGTAAGGGCGTGTGGTAATAAGGTTAAAATTCACAAATGAGAACAAGAGGAATTCAATTTATGTGAACTTTTTTCAAAATCTTAATAAACAAATTAGTAAAGTGTATGTGTAATAATGGTGAACAATTTAAATTTAATAAAGCCGCAATTAAAGTATACATTTCCCTAACTGGGATGGTGTTCTTAAGGAACCTAACTCTTTGGGGGTGTTCAACATCAGAAGGGTGCTGAAAATTAGTTGTGGCTAGCACCCAGAGGGAATGTTGTTGTTGAGGTCCAAGGAAGACCTGGAGGAAGGTTTACCAAGGTAGCGTTGATAGCGTTGGCAGGACCCTCTGGTGGCGTCGGCATCCAGAAGGCCTTTGGAACTGGAGGTGGAAGACCCTCTGGTTGCTGGCGGATCTCTGGTAGCTTCTGGTGGCTGAAGGGCCGTCGACCATCTGACGGCTGCTGGTTACTGACGCGGTGCGAAGGGTTCTAGCTCTTAGCTTGCCTTGTGTTAGAATCTCTTAGTCATTATAGCGGGAGACAGGGGACTAGTGCTTACCTTTGATGTATTGTCACCTTCCGTAGCCTCTCAGCAGGGAAGGTGGAGTAGAATGCCCTGAGGCCATGTTCTGGAAGCCCTTTTATACTAATCATTTCAGTTTGGTGGCACTCGGAAGGGTGAAGGGGAAGCTGGTTCTGCCTTCTTGGGGTTGGACTTCTGACTCACGCATGGGTGACTGTGTTCCTTTATCTGCGCAGAAGCGCAGGATGTGTCACGCGTCAATGTTTGAACAGTATTATATCATCTCTGGATGGTTTAATTTGTACAAGCTGGTATATCAGAAGGTAAGAACTAGCTTCTCCTAACCTTCACAATAAATACAGCAATTTCGGAGAAAATGAGATTCTGCATTAAATACTTGGATGCAATTTCATGAAATATATTGTCATCGGCCAGGATTGTGTTTTCAGTAATATAATGGAAGATTAATTCATATAAGTGAAGGTATTTCACTTTTATAAGCTAAAAATTATTCTTTACTTTAAATATATTACTGTGGAAGTATGCTATAAAAGTTTGGATCAATTAAGTTCAGGCATTGAGTTTCATGTTGTTTTCATTACTCGTAATGTAACAGCGACACTCGCCTTATGCTTGTGCATAATCTTGTATTAAAATATTGATTTGTGAGATATTTATGCAATCTACAGTAATTCTACTCATAAATGTTGTCATTTAACGATTGATTGAGTCACATCTGTAAAGGAGAAAATACACTGTTTTATCTGAAAGCATGCCTTTCTTTAATGGGCGAGCATTTCAGCTGTAACATTTTTTAAAGTTGAACATTCTAAACGTCTTGGCATTGTTTTTATAAAATGAATAAGAATGTTAAAATCTTTTGCTATTCTGTTGACAATCAAAATCAAACATTTTCGTACGACCTTGGTAGTGTTTCCCATAGTTAAAGACACGAATTTATGTTTTAACAGAAAAATAATTGTGAACATCAATCTATTCACAAGCCAATATAATTTACCGAAATTAAGGTGTACGTATGTGTTCATAGTGCTGAATATAATATTTATTACTTTTTGTTGTTTTTTTGAGTATGCAATGGACATATGAGCCAACTGATATAAATACCAACTGAACATCACTGGCGGTGCTTATTTTGATAGGTACGTGGAAATATATGCAGCCAATGGACTGAAAGTAGAAATTTAGCAGGGCTTTCAAAAGTGCTCATTATTTTTTGAACAGACTTTAATTGTTGTTCTTATGAAGAAGCAATTTGTACGTTATTATGTATTATGAAAACCTGGAAGTATTAATAATTCAAGGAAATTGTCATACAGCATATTTCCAATCATAATAATAAAGTATTTCACATTGAAAAGTAGTGTATGCTTGTCAAAAAGGTAAGATTGATTAGTTTACAGTTCATACATGCAATGAAGGTATTTATATATTTACCACTATACTGAGTGTGCCTGGATGAAAATATATAACATTAACATAAATATTATTTGCAGGAAATATTATTCCTTCACAAAATGATGTGCAGTTTTAATAAACAAGTAACATTTCTTTTCGCATTGTTGCTGAAGTGGGAAAAGGACACATGAAATACAAAATGTTGAGCTTGGTGATTACAGGTCGAATTGAAATTATTAGCATGCAAAATTGCTGCACTTTGAAATATGTTAATGTTAAAATATAAATAGAACTCTTGGAAAATATAAAACTGTGAATTAATTTGTATATATGTATTTTATGCATGAGAAACAAGTAATTTCATCGTGATGTGGCTTCCGAAGCGAGCAGCACGTACTGGCCAACAGATGGCAGCATAGTTGGGCACCTGTTCCACTGCTGTATCGTAAAAATATATCTATTACATCCTTTTAAAAGAAAATCTTCCTCTCTTATGAGCTAAAAATGACTCTGTCTTGAAATACATTATATCAAAGTAATGTAAAAATATTTGAAAAATACTCTGCCGCAAGTCTGTGACCTCTTTATTTAATACGAAGCATGCACTTGTCACCATTGGCACTAGCTACAAAAGTAGTGAAACTATCACACATGGTTTAAGTTACATTTTGTTTGGAATACCTACACATTATTTTAAAATGAAGTTAAGTTTGGTTCCATGCACATCACATGTTGGTCATTTTGGTTGTAATATTTACCGATCCTTCGAGGCACGATCCATTAGTAGGCCTCGTGGCCAGTAGGTGTAAGTAGATGGAGTGGAATATCTTTTGGGGCAGGGGAATAATTGTCTATGTGCTTTGGTTTGACGGCTGGCTGGCTAGCTGCAGGGTTGTCTACCATTTTACTTTGAGGCAGTGGCGAGTTACCAGGCAAATAAGGTGGAGTTTTTTCTCGTTCTGCATGAATAAGGGAATATATGGTCGGCGTAAAATGAAATTGTCTGCAAGTGTTGGTTGTTCAGCTGTCAAACAGGCGTTGTTCACCGCTGGTCTTGGGGGGTTAGCTCAGGTGTACGAATTTTTGCTTGTGTGGGTGCTCACTGTTTCTTAACCCTGAAATTATGTTGGCAAGCCAAATTAACGAGCGCAGTATAGATTTGTGCTATGGAACTTTTGCATTCTAATGAAGACGGCACTGACATTAGTGATTGGTAGTTAACAGCAACTTACAAGATATCAGGTCGTGATTAACTCATTTCTGTACTACCTAAATTATTTTATTTCCACTACACATGAATGCAAGTGCCAATTTTCCAGCTTCCTCTTGGTGTAAGTGTGTGGTATCGAATTTCTGCAAAGTGCAGTTTGATGCACTGTAGTATTGCGTTGGCTGTGCCTTTACCACATGGTGGCTGAGCGGTTAGTCTGCTCACCTCCCACCAAGGCGGGCAGGTTCAGTCCCCGGCTGGGTCACTCTGGATTTTCACAAGTGGGAATTTTGACGGACAATGCCGCTGGTCAGCAGGTTTTCTTGGGGATCTCCCATTTGCCCTACCCTTGCATTCCAGTGCTGTGCCATTCTCACCTCATTTTACCCTATTTGGCCCTCAAGCCCTTGTTGTTAGGAGCCAGCCAAATCTCTCAACTAAACTTTACCATGCCTGAGGTGTTCAGTGTTTCTACGGTCTCAGGTATTTGGGGTTGTCACGCCTTGGACATTATGTTAACATCTGCAAAGTTATTTCCTGCACAACCTGTGCATTCATTTTTCTGCGTGATCTTGCCAACTTGGATTTGGCTGCTCTCGGTGGATCGGCACTTGGCTGTGGATCTCAGATCGGTGAAGTAGTAATTATGTGATATCATCTTCTTTTGTAGGAATGTTTTCCACATCTAATTGAGACTACAAATTTAATTTTCTCAATGCATTCAAACAGTAAGTCAGAACAAACGGTGAATAGGGATGAGTTAAAGTAATTTGGTAGAACTTGGGAGTTGTTGCAAACAAAATTGTATTTTAAAGTGGTAGAAAGCATGCGTGCTTAGAAAATGCTGCAATTGAAACTCACCATTGGTGTGACAGTGCTTGCATTTTTTTTTTGTTACTGCATTCAGGCATAAATATTTTAAGAGTTAAATTAAATAGACAGTGAATAATTAGCTGCGATTACTCTGTGCTATCAGTTTTTAACAACTCCTTCAAAGTTTAGATTTGTTGTTAAATTTGCCATGTATGTTAGTATGCTTTATGCTAACATGACTAGTAGAAGGCATTTTGCCACAGATTTGAATGTAATATAATTTTATTAAATTTTTTTTTATAAATATTAGGGTAGTTGCAATTTTGCTGGGTATTTTTAGAAGCTTTTGCTGAGTGCATGATTGATATGTTTGTTTTGGCCATCAGTGTGATGTACAGTATATAGACTAGTATATCTTGGTATAATATTGGTGAGGGTGCAAAATTCTACCACATTAATGGTTGTTGCTTATAATTAGTTTTGGATTTTGCTCCAATAACTAAGTCCCTGAAGGGCAAAGAACTATTTGACCGCACCTTTTTGGCTTTTAACATCTTTGCCAACATTTTGCTGGTAAATGCTAATAACAGCTGTTTTGTAAGAAAATAAAATACATAAATATTTAATCTAAGAACTCCTTCCGACCCACGTATTTCTGGGACGTCTGTTGTGCGAAAGCAGGGCTGTCAGACTAGTCAACATGAAATTCTCCTTCAATCCTTCAATCAAAGGCTGTTCACAGTAAGGTGACAATTTTTGAAAACCCTGCTAAAATTCTATTTTCTGTCTGTTGGTTGAGTATTTTTTCCACATACCTATCAAAATAAAGACTGCAATGTGACTTTCAGCTGGTGTTTAAATCAGCTGGCTCATATCCAATGCATACTCATTAAATAAACCACAAAGAGTAATAAATAGTGTTATCGGCACTGTTAACAGGTATATATTAATTGCAGTTAATAATATTAGTTTATAAATGTTGATTGATATTCATTTTTTTTTTTTTTTTCTGTTAAGATGTAAATTAATGTCTTTACCTGTGATCAACACTTCCGAGGACATAAGAAGTTTGATTTAAGTTGTCAACAGAATAGTAAGAGAACGTTTGCCTTTAAAAATTGTTACAGCTGAAATACCCATTCGTTAAGGAAAAGGCATGCTTTTAGATAACATGGTGTATTTACTCCTTACATACAGAAGAAAATGTGCCTCACTGAATCATTAAATGGCCTAAGAATTATGTTTAACATCATTTACAGGTAGAATTATCAGGTAAAACCTGGAAAAGTCAGGGAATTTTACATTGCTGGAAAAGTAAGGGAAGTGTCAGGGCAATTTGTGTGAGGTCAGGGAATTGATATAAAATAGTTTAAAATGTATTTAATAAAAAAAAAAATTGGATTCTAGCACTTCTGCTACATGCCATCTTATGAATTGTAATATTGCTTTAATTTATTCTACCTTCATTAGAAGAGTTATGAGCCTGGGGACAATTTTGTTGTCATATGTTTAAGTGCAACTATTATTATGCACATATTTTATTGCCTTTTTTTCCTTGTTAATGCAGCAAGCATTGGCATTGTGGAAGATATGTGTATAGGTGTAAGTGTAAGATTTTGCAAATAAATGTTGTGTAGCGTGTCTTTTTTCTGGTTATGAGAATGCTAGTATTTAACCTCTGTGTCACCATTTCCATTTGCCATTCTTTATACCTACGTATACATTCATTTTTCTTTAAAATTTTTCATAAATATTGGTTTTTGCATAAATTAAAGCTGTTATTGTTACCCATAAAAATGTTTTGTAATTTTCCGTATAAGTTGGTTAGGGAATGTAACAGGATAGCTGGAAAAGTCAGGGAAATGTCAATGAATTTCCTATAAACATATTGCTAGTCACCCTGATTACTGTACTTATCTTGAAGATTAGTCAAAGCTAGTACTTATCATTTAATATATCTGCTCATACAAATCAAACCATTCAAACATATGATAATACTTTTTTAACGAATTCCTTAACATGAGAAGAATGTTTCACATGCAGTTATGTTGTAAAATGAGTTACATGTCCACAGGTATTAACTCTATGATCGTAAGTTGGGAATCACCTAAATACTAAATAACAACCCATTTATTTATTTAAGGTTTTACAATCGCAACATATATAGGAAATATTTCAAAACACACTCATCCAAAGTTTCTTCAGGTTTATTCCAGGTTTAAAATTTATACAGACTTCAATTGCACGAAGCAGCACATGAACACAAACAGTGGAAAAAACTAAAACAAAACATTGAACCAACTAACTTAAATGTTGCATCAGTCAGGTGATGATCTAAAAGAGTTAGAAATATAATTGTGATAAAATCATGCCAAATTTTATTCTTGTATTTGCATACAACAAAAAGAAACTGAATTGCTGGTGAAAAAATTTTTTACTTTAACTGTTAAGACATTTAAAAAAATGTAACTACTTTTGGTAGTTCGCTGCCAACTTAACTGACAGTATTGGGGTCATTGTTTACTTTTAAATATATGAGTTACAGACAGTGATTTTTTTTCATAGGTTAATTTCAAGAGTTCTCACTTTATCACGAACAACCTTATAGGATTTTGTGCATGGGATGTTGTCAATTTCTTTTATGGCATGTTGCCACACGCTAGTAGTTGAAAAATGGAGTTCTTGTATGAAATAAACTACATGAGTGAAAAGATTACTAGTGTTAACTTAGACGACGTATTGTGATGTAACATACTCATTAACCAATGACCATACTTGACACCATGCAGAATCACATAACAGAAACACCATACAAGTGACTCTGCTACTACTACAGAAAAATGAGTTGCAATGGACAATAATTTAACTGGACTTAATATTAAAAACAAATAGAGATTATCAAAAAATTTAGATTTGCTGGTACTATAAAACATAATTTTCATAGGGTTCGATACATCTCTCATGTATTATTTAGGTCCTTTGTTTTGCTCTATTTTAACTCAACTAATTCAGCAAAAGAAAAAAAAAGGCTTCTTACTGGGAAGTTGAGAATCCTAGGGTTTCCAAATTAATTAAAATATGTCAGTTGAAAAATTAATATTTCAGAACCATGTTACCATACAACTTGGTGCAGATGAGGCGAGCCGTAAGTGGATGCAGACGAGGCGAGTCATAAGTGGGTGCGGGTACTTCAGCATTTTCACCACCTGGACTGACGGGAGATGTCGAGACCACTTCTTAAGGCTCAGGTTCACCTCTTTTGTAGACATTCTTCGTTTTCGTGTCATAATTTCTGATTCAGTGAAATTACTGCCAATGTACATTTACAGAAAATTTACATTTTACTAGTTTAATGTTTTTGTGCTGAATTTTGATTGTGTTTTATCTGCTATTTGTAAAAAGTCAGGGCCTATTTATATTTTATCAATACATTTCTGTCTTTTTGCAGGAAATAACACACAGTGAAAATTAGGTACAAAATTATCAAGCAACTAGTAAATTGTACATTTTCTATAATTAAACATTTCCAATGATACCTCTGAAACTGAAATTATGATAGGAAAACGAAGAATTTCTGCATGATATGGATATAAATAATTGTCCAGCTGTTTATGCTGTTTCTTAAATTGGTCGTCAGCAGACTTATTTCTCAACATCAGCAAAACTAAGTTCTTAAAATTGTTCCTTTTTCTTCAGACTAATGAATTAACAATAATAGATTAAAAGTCATAATACATTAACGAAAACAAATTCCAAAGAGGACAACAAAATAAAAAAAATATAAATTCAAAGTCTTTGCACGGAGCTAAATAATTGGCTGTAATAGAATGGCATTAAAAATTTAAGAGGTGTTTTCTAAAAAAATTGTCACAATCTTGTGTCTTAAGTGTCAATGTAAATATTATAACCAGATTATTCACAAAAAAATGTTGACATTATAGAAAATGCATTCAATTACTTATTAAGTTAAAATAAAACTTTTAAATGTAATGTTACCAATACAACAGGTCATAGAGTGGCCCTTTGTATATCTTCAGTTGGTTGCAACACTTGGCACCACCATACTCTTGCAGAGGTGTTATCTACTCTACAAGAAATAATGTTGATTACCACTTGCCAACAAGCACCTTTATTACATACTGGCCATTGTCACCTCTGGAAACGTGACAGCTGCCCCTAAGCCCAATATTAAAGGCAATCCTGATGCAAGGGAATTTACTAACATTATTCCTACTGTTCAGAACCAGTCACAGCAGACATAAACTGGTGAGTGTATCAGTTCAAACAGATATATGCTCTTTTGCAAGAAGACTCCAAATAAAATTGCTTTCAAACTAGTCCATCATGGATAGCTGTTAAGACAGTGCTGCATGATTGCAGAAAAGGGGAATGGAAGAATACAAATGCCAGCTGGCAGGACACAGTGTTTTGAAGACTTTATTGGACTAGGGATGGGTCGATAATGCATTTTGTCGATACTCGATACCAGTTTTGATACCAAAACATTCTCACAATACTCAATACAGATACTTTTCTCGATATACCAAATTAAAATTGTCACGAACGTAAAACAATTTGGCCAAGAAAATTGCTCATTTTGCTAGTACCGTTGACACACACTGACACTATATAAAAACCTACATTACACTGGAAACAAATGGTGGATGGCCTGTATCCCAAACATCCTTAACCAATGATAAAACAACACAGTCTCCTTTGATTCTATAGAATCACGTTTCCACAGTAAAAGCTGCAATCAAACTTTGAGGAAAATGATAGCTCAGTACACACTTATTTTGTGACTTCACAGTTTATTTTCTTTTGAGACTTCAAGGAAACTACTGTAACATTAAATAAATATTATAATTATCTGATACACCTGTGATGGCCTAGGTGGACTAGGCCGCGACAGGTGTATCAGATAATTATGGACTGTATGGGATGTTGAATAACTACTCAATTTGCTCGCTCATGCCTATTGGCGCTCACTTGCAACTCTCTACTTGCTTTTATTGTACTTCAACTATGTACCATTAAAGTAAATGTCAAAAAGAATAATTGTGGTATGTATGAGTTGCCTAAAATCACCCCAAGGTGCTCGCAGCTGTGTGAATATTATGCTATGAATAAAATATGGTACATTGTTGTACACTTATACTTAAATTAGGGTACATTTTCCAAAATTATTGTACATGTCCTGAAATGTATGGTATGCTTCTTAAAAGTATTGTACACATTCCAAAAGTTATGGTACACATGTACCATAATTATGGCATGAGATATTGGGTGTTAAAATTCAACGCTATTGGATATTCTCATGCGATACTCAATACTGAAAAGTCTCTGGTTATCAAGGTATCACTATTGAGGATCTCATCCCCATGTTGGACCACAGGTGCAGGTGGTGCAGTGCACTGTCCACACAGTTTGTGTGCTCAAGTAGCTGGTGGTACCTACTGCTCCATAGGATAAAAGTGAAGTTGTCATGTATCAGGGTATAACTAAGCTACAAGGCAGAGTGGTGGTACTTCATCCAAATAAGCTTACTCATACTTCCTGTCAGCGGAGCCAGTCACACAACAAGCTTTACAAATGAACAGAAATTAATTTCAGTTATGAGAACTTTTATATTCTGAATATCTTGCATGTATGGCAGTACATATTTATTGAGATAGACACAGCTGCATTCTTATTTTATTGGCTTGCTTCTTGGTTGACAGAAGTATAATGGCATTTGCTGGTTTTTCATACTGTAGGGCATCATGCTCGACAACTAAGTGAGGTAGCCAATTTAGAAACAAGAAGGTTAATACCATTTGACAATTTTAACCATGAATTTTCGTGGAGCTGTTTTATTTTATCTGTGAACATGGAAAGTATTGGATACTCATTGTTGTCCTTAAATTTGTAGCCTTTTGGACATGACATCATCTAATTAGAGGAGCATGCAAGGAAAAAGAGTTGGCACTGCCAAGTTAGACTTTGAGTCTTATTTGCTGGCTGGATTTGGGGCCATAAACAAGTAATTTTTGCTAACCACACAACATGGACTCTGATTCTTCATAATTGAATAAAATTATATTTATTACATGTGGAGTCAAAGAAAACATTTTGTAAGAAAGAAAACATTATTGAACTCTTTCCAGTGTATTACATTATCATTTAAATTTTCTTTTCTTTCAAAATTTTTGAAAGGAAATAATTTTTGTTCCGGTAGCATTTCTTCATTAGCTACATACCTACTTATGCTTGGGTGATGAAAATATGTAAATTATTGGTTTTATGCAAATAAAAGAAACTAGTGTATGGATTGTTAAAGAAGTGTAAACAAATAACTAGGAAACCAGGAGTTTCTATGTAAGAATATTTGCTGGGGGGTGGTAAGATTTTTCGCTTTTAGCTTGGGGTTAAAATTTTTGTAACAAAGCACTCAAAATCTTATTATACTCATATTTTTGTGCACACAAATGTTCATCAATTGTGTATACAATTCACATAAAAAATGTAATCGTTGTGCACTAAATTTACTTAAAATACTGTTAGTAAATATTCTGCAACGACTTTGAAGAGCACAAATGGAATAACTGCTGGTAACTGTCGAGCAAGTTTAAACAGCAGAAATGACAGCAAAACATACCAAATCAGGGCACCAGGTTTCATAACCTGATAATTGTTTACCATGACATTTTCTCAATAGAATTGTCTTGTATAATTGAAGCCAGTATTAGTGAAATAATAATAATACATGAAAACATTTTGCAAGAAAATTTACATTAATAAATGAAAGTCAGTATGTGTATTACTGAAATTTTGATGTACATACAATCATTAATGCTCAGTAAGAACTCTGTAGGCCCTATCTAGTGTCACGCCTCTGATCTATAATGTTTATCCAAATTTAGTTACAAATTTTTTGTGGAATACATCATTTACTTAAGCAAAATGGCAAATTCTTAGACTTTTCTAAAATACTAGATTATTTACTCCAGCTCAGTTCAGCTGATTTTATGTTTTCAATTTGTTTATTAAGTACCATGCTAAATTTATACCAGAAGTCTATTAATGTTTGTTTTATCTGTTTTCAGAGTGAAGTAAATATGTGCTTGACTATGATTTCTCGTCCAGATGTTCTCGGGAAGTTGAAATTAGCTCTCTTGAAACGTAAAAGGAAACGACTTTCTCAGAAAAATAAAAGAGATTATCGCAGAAAAGAAAAGGCAGAGTCTGAAGACAAGATACGGCAGTTGCACAAAAATATTGACAAGTGGTTAGAAGACATGCAGGATTCTGTAGAACGTGCTAAAAGGGTTAGTTCTGTGTTTACAGTATCTGTGCATATACATAGTGATAATCCCAGCTGTAGTGAATTTGTACTTACATTGTGTGTTCACTTCACTGTGAGTGTATAAGACTTTGTTGTGGAAAGTACAGGGTAAGTTTTCACATATTTTTGATAAATTTCATTATGTCTCAAAAAGTAGTGAGAATGCAGTCCTGTACGTAATGATTGAGGATTATTTATTTTGAGATGTATTAAATAACCAGGTTGCTCATTTACTTGGAGCTGATAGTATATAATATACATATATTTTTGTAACCCTTATTTATAAATCTTCGAGAAATGTACCCAGCAAATTACTTAATACTTTCACAAGGCTTTATTTTTCACAAGGGAAGAGTATAATATTAACTTCTGGTGTGTGGTTTTCTTTGCAATAATCAACCGTTACTGTACACAGCCTTTAATAATCCAACTCCGTAATACCTAGAATAGGTGGTGGTTTGTGGTGATTTTCAATAATGGTAGTGTCATCTCATATACATACACAGCTACATTGTGTAGTTTATGCGTGTACATTTTGTGTGTGTGTGTGTGTGTCTGCCTACCTGCCTGCCTGTCTCTTTCTCTCTTCTCTCTCTCTCTCTCTCTCTCTCTCTCTCTCTCCTCTCTCCTCTCTCTCTCTCTCTCTCTCTCTCTCTCTCTCCCCCTCCCCCTCTCCCCCCCCCACATGCAATCATGTGCATCCTTGTATGTGCATGCATAAAGGGGAATGGTTGATTTTCTCTCGTAATTAAGTTGTAAATGGCTGAGTTTATTTCCTGCTCTTTGATGCACCGGGACTATTTTGACTCTGGGGAGTTATTCTAAGTCTCCCCTTCGGACGAAAAAAAATAGATTCGTTACAACTATTGGCTCAGACCACTGCTTGGTATTGTAAGCTTGAACCAAAGGTCGAGTGATGTCACAAGTGGAGTTGAAGCGTATCAACTGCTCACAAGCAGCTGGCAGGCTAGCATTTCATAGTTAAACCAATATGGTGGGCGTCAGTATTAATTGTGGCAGTGAATTTCAATGATACGGAAATAAATATTGTGAAGTATAAAGTTAGTGCAGCCAGTGTTTGTGTTGTATGGAGTTATAATTTTCCTACACATACATTTACAATGCGAATGGGCATGAAAAGAGTGGTTATACCTATTACAAACTTGCATCACACACTTCCGTCCTTTTTAAACATTGTGCACAACCTGATATAGAGTGCAGACAATTTTACATGTGGGATGTTATTTAAGCGCGTAAATGTATGAATACTCAATTGTAAATATGTATTCAATAAACTGTTGTTGTCTTAGCAGGCCATTGGATAAACATTTATTTGTTCCTTACGCAACATGTGTTGGGTGGGCGTGTGGTTAAGTTAGGTGCTTTGTAAACATTAGCGTCTCCCCCCATGGTTTGAGATTGAAACTCTCCATCACTTTTTTTTTGTTTAAATACGTGAAAAACAGTTATGTAATTATATGTGGTAACATTTTTTTAAAAAAGCAAGCTTGTAAGCTGTGTACATTAGTATTTTGGCCCCCTTGTAGCCTACAGTTAGGAATGTTTTGGGGCTGACTCTTTTAATTTAAAATTGAAAGAAAATATTTGATATGTAGGCCTAATGTACTTTAACTAAAATGGATTGTAATTAACTTTAAATATTACAGATATATTCTGTAGCAAAATGACAATTCCTTGCATTGATTCCAGAAAGAAGAGACTAATATATTACACATAGTTTAATAATTTTAAACCTATCTTTGAAGCCAAAATGAATAACACAAACACATTCTAAATCTACGTACCTAAATATGCTCCCTCTGTACAAAATGAGTATGTTCTGCGCGGGAAGGTTATTGGCATTTAAAAAAACCATAGGCTTAATATGTCGTAAAAGGGAGGGAAGGTTATTTAATTCACACTAAATTCAACATCTGTGGGGTAAGAGGTTAGCAATACTGTTAAAATGTATCAACCAAAGAAAAAAAATTGTATGAAACCAGTAATTTAGTCAATGTTACTTATTTTATATTTATTCAAAATTATCACCTTCCATGGCCCTACGGTACACTTCAGTGGATACCGAGGTTTGGAATATTAATATAATCTATTTAAGATGTGTACATTTCTTTATTATTCAGGACTGTTTTATGTGAAATCTATAATTAAAAATCTGCTAACTTTCCTTCACTTAGCCTTGGCCAAATATTTTGACGGGTGTCGCTTATACATCTAATCTAATACAATTACGACTATAGCCTAGAGTACCTCTTCCACCACTACAGACGTGGTTGACATGTTGCCTACCATACAGGCAATGGGAATTTTGAGCAAATCCTTCTCACCTGGAGGATACACAGCCCGGCAGGTCCGCCCCTCCCCCCCTACCCTGCGCTTAGAGCCTACAACCTACCCAGACCTCGGGCAAGGCAGAGCGCCTCCAACTAGACATGAAGGAGAATTGCTGACCAGAGTATTCCCACGCCATCCAGGGCCAGAGGACGTCACGCCTCTCCTGCACCTCATGCCGGCAGCCTACAAGCTTCCACTATATAAGTCCGGACGCTGCCGGGAACAAGCAGTTATTCTTATTCCATCTCTTGAATTTTCCCACAGTACTGTTGCCAGTGCTGGGACCGCCTGAGATCTGCGAAGCATTGAGTACGCCCTCTGTGGATACTTCACCGTCGACGACCAGTCAACCCGACAATCAGCGAACAAGCTTACCAAAACGTTAAATTCACTTTGTCTCCCCTAGACATCTTCTTTAGACAGTTTAGTAGTGTTATATATTTTCTTGTTAAGCTCTTTCTTTCCCACTCTCATTACAACCAAGTTGCCTACACCTGTCCAGCGTAGTAACCTTCAGCACTCAATTGCCTGGTAGGAGGCAGCAGGCGTTGCATGTTTATTGAGACTTCCATAAACATACTGTTTTTCTTACTTCTCAGCTTTTCTTTATTAGAGTATCTGTTTGTTTACCCGCTAGATACAGGTTGCTGTGTACACCTTTGTTGAGTACCGGAGAATTTATCAGTACTGAATTAACTTCATCCAGGGACGCCCTTCAGGGGTCTATCATATTTTCACATGTCCATTAGATGGCCATTTGTTGCTTCCCAAACTACCACAGCATTGCTTCCAGTGATGGTGGGGAGGAACAGAGGAGCCACGACCACTAGCAACACCTTCAACCAGAGAGGGGTGACAGTCTCAAGTTATTACCTTATCCCACAGCACTGCTTCCAGTGCTTGGATATACTGTGGCCTGAGATCTGCTGTCCATTCCTGTGTTGACGTACATCTAGTGGCGGCATTGGTGACCCAAACTTCTCCACGTCTCTGATCAGCCCGTATAGCGTGGGGGATCAGTGGAGACTTAACAGAGCCTGGTCAGCAAGCCAAAACCGGACTTACACTATAACTTGTGTCCAGTATTCGAGTCAAGGTGTACCCAGTAACCTGTGAGTGGAGACTTAATGCCTTTTAGCCAAAGGCATGGCTGCAGGCGTAGGGAGTGACACACAGTGCTTCTTGCAGTCAGACAGTTGAGTGCACTTCCTCAGTCTACACCGGAAGGGCAGGTGGAACGGAACTGCGCCGCCCAACTCAGGTACGAGTCAGTATCGACTGCTCCGGTTGTGGTATTAATTGTTTCTCCGTGCATACGCATTCACCCGTTGTGCCATCCTGTGGTAAGAGAATTGTTGACTGGTACGGAAGTGAGGTACGGTTGGGATAACATTCACTTCTGGACGAACGAATCTCACCTGTGGAACCGCAGCCACGGTGTGAACCAGGCTCGTTACGACTGCACCAAGCACACCACCAACACGGCACCAAGTTCGCATCAGGAAACATGCGCAGTGACTTTACTGAATGATTCTGCAAATTAATTAATTAATGCTAGTGACGAACAGACATGATTTTAGTTAAGTAAACTTGCAAGAATTGCCCTTTTCGCAAGTGATTGTGTTAAAATTGCCAACTGAAATGTGAACAATCTTTAATGCTTCAGGACACGTTAAAAATTGCCATTCGACAATGGTGCTTACATCTATCATGACTTCACAATTCACGTTCATAAGACACTGTACGAATAAGAGCAAAGATAAGGAAAAAAATTCTAAAAATTTTAATAGTTGGCGAACAATCTAGCACAATTTTCACGACCTAACACGTATAATCTATAAACTATAATCCTTCGGAGTGGGTTGCAGTTACAGCCAACTCTGGCGTAACATACAAAACGCTGCCACCAGTTCGTGGTGCACGAACGGCAGGCTGGTCACAAACACCAAGTAAGAACTAAAACAATTAAACTTCATATATTTAATTAGTTGTTAAAACCACTGAAATGATACCCTTGTAACAATATTATTACTTACTGTGCGAGTCTGAGAAAACTGACGTGGCAAATGAAATAAAATATCCTGTTGTGCAGAAAAACAGTTTCTTAGTGAATGATGTCGCAGCGAATGGGAACTCTCTGGCGTCGGGTGATGAAGCAGGGCGTCTCCAGGCTGGGCGAGGTATAATATTGTGTTATGACTGGAGTGGGGGAAAGTCTCCCACCAATACGAGATCAGGGCATTGGCTGCCAAGCCAAATGGGCTTGTGTGCAGGGTACCAAACTAGTAATACAGCATCACATGATGGGGAAAATGGGCACGCGATACAGCGTGTGATTCAGAATTATGTGACGAGAATATAATGAAAAACAGGATATACTTCCCGTCAAATGTGGCGTGACCACCCGTCAGAAATGGTTTTAATCACACTCACATGAAATAGAAATCATAGCAGGAATGGAAACAGGTTCTACTGCGGGAAACACAGTGTGTGATAAGCCTTGAAAAAAAAAAAAAAACTCATGAAATTGTCAGCTAGAGGCCCTGGCAGGCTCGGGCGCTAAAATTCTCATCAAGAATTTATTGCATTATTCTGGACTAATTAATATTTCATGTAATGTTGTTCTTGAAACATTAACTTAGAGAGAGATTAATTTATTTACGCTTCTGAGAAATTTTAATATATGAATCTCATTCACAATCGGTAAGAAATCTAATTTTTGGAAGTAAATATTTCCAGTAAATACATGTGTTCACACATGTCTTATAGGTTTAGGTATTTTTTTATCACAGTAATAAATGTTTTATTTGAATCAGGGGTATATCTGTGTGATCTGTGTAGAATTTAAATTTAAATTCCTATTGAAAAGGGTACCATTTGTGTAGCATCTCTGTATGTTTTGTCACAGTATACCTCTACAGCAGTTGGGAAAAGGTAAAATTGTTTTACTTACCTGTTGGGAAGAACTAATGTGTTTGGTTATTTATGGTTCTGATGCAGAGAGTTTTAATGTTGTATCACACTATGAGAAATTGGCAATCATACTCTTGTACCACATCATTCTCTATTGCTTAGCAACCCCATAGAGGAATTTATTGATATCTTATTTGCAAGGCTTCTCTTTCCCATAATTACTCAATTACATTACAAATTAAACACATAAGAATTTAATATCTGTTAACTTAGAAATTTTGGTACACAACGTGTAGGCCAAACTATTTCCAAATAGTGTATAACATTTTACGCACACAAAAATTTTGGTACTCATACAAAACTCTGTACCAAGTTTTAATGAAACAGCTAAATTTTGTTTTTAAAACTTGTGTTTCTGCATTGTGGAGGTTTCAGTCTTATGCAGGGTAATTTACTATCCACATTAAATGTAACTGGACCATTATTTTTTTTCAGTTTGTACAGGTTTCAGTTTTGTGGAGTTTTCATTTAAGGCAGATTTTACTGTACATAATATAATAGGTGTAGAAACATTTTATTTAGTGACTTATGAATGACTTGCTGTGAATTAGTAATATATAGAAATCAAGGAAACAAATTATGAAACTTTAGCTGATCGTAAAGTAAGTGTGGTGTACTACAGGAAGAAAGCCTGAAAGCAGAGGCAGACCAAGTTCTGTCAGAAGTGACACATAAGAAAGCAGAAGCTCGCCGCCAGCTGTCACTGCTATCGTCACTGTTGAAACTGCGCCAGCTGAGGTCTCGAACTTGGGCCAACAGAGGAGAGAAAGTGTCTGCTGAAGGTGGAGTCCAATTTGACAGAGTTATAGGTAGGTGTAGCATAGTTTGAGGATTTTTTTTTGTCATAATTAGCGTTGCATGTTACAGTAAAACCTCTCCATTATGACCACCTCTCTATTACGACCCAATTCCGAGTAAAAAATTTGAGGCACGTCTAAAAATAGATGCAGTAATCCCTCGTCAACTGCAGTTTTTTGTAGACCTTTTCTCCAACCAAGAGTTTCTATTATCCATGAGTTTCTATTATCCATGGTTTTCAGTCTATGGAAAACTATCCATTACTGATGTTATTGGTCGTGCATTTCTCAAACTGCCACTTTGACATTTGTTGTCCCAAGCAGCATGAAGCAATAAATTACTTAATGCCAGAAGGGGACTCTGGTATATTGTTCGTTGAACAAGGGTGTGGGGAGTGAGTGTCAGGCAGAGCCAGTAAGGATTCTTTGTCCTGTCACTTGTGCCGTACCCTCCCTGTCTTTTTTCGCTTCCATTATCCCTCCTTTTTTTGCTGTAAAAACAGCGGCACATTACACAGACTAATTTCTTTAATCAGTGTATGTATAACTTCAAATTTAATTCAATATCCTTTTTTTTTTATGATTATTTTAAGTCAATTTTATGTGTAAAGTGAATAAAGGTAGGTAAGTATGTGCAATATAATGTGTTCTTATGTTATCATATTTGGCGAGCAAGGCCGTGTGCGTGTATAGGTCATGTCAGAAGTTTTTGATGAATAATTTGGGATGATTAATATTTCAAGTAGACTGCACTAAATTTTTATATTTCCGTAAACATTGCCAGGCCTCGTTGTGCCAGTGCAGAGGATAACACGCCGCCTACATTTTGTATACATTTAACACATTGATGTGAATCTCATCTATCAACATGTATCAACACTGGGCCGCTGTTACAAAGCGAACCGGCACTGGTGGCGGCTGGCTTGCTACCGCCCATCAGAATAATCTTATAGCGGGCGGCTGGCCACCGCCTCACAGCTGCCCAGCCCTGAGGATCTAGGACTGATCGACAGATGCGAGTCACCGTGCCTGGCCGCGCTGCAGAGGATCTAGGGGCTTGCCCAACTACGTATGCACGGCAATGTATTCGCCGCTAGCCCCAGCACACGAGTGATCCAATTAATCTTCATGTATAGTATTATCAATAAATAAAGTTCTGTGTTTTGCTTCAAACGTAAGGCATCTCCAACAGCGTTTGGTTATATTTTAATAATACATAGTCTAATCTTTTCACATACTTTCAATGGCCATGTCATACTGTGTTTAGGCCTTCTTTTTTATGACAAGGGGTGGTTCAATATGCCTTTCTTGTGTATCAAATTAATCAGGAGATGTCCAGCTATTAAAATATACATACGTTCGTGTATTTAATTTAAAAATTGTTTTTTTTTTTTTCGTGCGCTCGAGACAATTGGAACATGAACTTCATGCAAAAAATGGCAAGTTTGAGGGCGTAGGTGTTAGGGGTGGGTCAAAATCAGCCCAAAATTTTCCAAATTTTTTATTACAACCCTATTCTTGGGAACCGTGAGGGGTCATAATAGAGAGGTTCTACTGGAAAACTAATTCTCTAACATTTTTTAAATGTAACTTTTGGGTGATGCTGCACTTCATATTGCATGTGGTTGCACATTTCATGCTCACAATACGAGCACCATAAACTTTAGCAAAGCATTAAGTTTTGTGGGCAATCATGAGCAGTCCTTACACATTCAATGACATTGGCAATCTGACACTCATTATTGTTCTGTCAGTTGACATCAATATTTAGCAATACCTCCATCAATCCATATTCAACATTACACACTCAATTTTTATTTGTTAATACTTAGCTTCAATAGCTGGCACCACTAGGAGTGAAGTAGTAGTGTATTTTAAATTATGGATTTTCAAAGATGGAAAGCTTGCATATCTATAATTCTGGGGGGTGGGGGGGGGGGGGGGGGAGAAAAAAATAGTCGATAGTTGCAAGTGTTGACAGAAGTATTTGTTAAAAAACATAAGTATTTGTATAGCCAAGTACTTACAGATGTAGTTGAAGTAAAAGAAGGTTACCAAAATTATTTAGGAAACGAAAGTGTGAGGACAAGGGTTGAGGTTTGATGAAATCACAGTGTGTTGTAACCATGTTAAAAAGTCCTGTTTGATGCATGATGTCTAATAGAAATGGCAATGAAGTCACTGTCAGACAAAGGTTGTATAGTATGTGTCAGAGGTACTGGTGTCGCTTGACCTTGCTTGGTTCTCACATGAAGTAGATCCTGGCTTGGTAACTGCTGGCTGGAACGAGAGCCCTGTCTTAAGGCAACTGCGAGGCTGATTGGTGCGGCCGGTGACGGCATCTCGTTAGTTGGTTGTGGTGCCTAGAAGTGCAGGTTGGCACTGCTCAGGAGTACTGGTAAGCCAGTTCATAGACGGATTACAATCGGGTGCTGTTTGCTGGCGATCTTCTGGGGGTGATTTAAATGAGGTGCTAGGAGGGACTGGGAAGTGAGGCCTCGCCGGTCTTCGGGTGGCTTGAGCTCGGTTATTGGGGCAGGGGCTGCGGAGGGCAGAAGGCAATGGGTTTCACATTCCTGCCAACTTTACGGTTTGCCCGTAAAATGTACGGAATTTATAGTGTGTTTATGGAAAAAGGGCTAAATTTTACTTTTTTTTTGTTCATCATAACATTGTTTGGTTACATATTTTTCTTATGATCGCCATAGATGGCACAATATAGAAGCGTCACTGTAACAAAGAATCTGGTAGCTAATCGCGGAATGTTATTGGCTGAATGAAGTTGTAGACAGCGCTGAAGTCATATTTTTATGAAGTGTTCATGACTGGTATCTCGCCATTTTGCATCACACAGTGTACTTGTGTTTACTGGTTGGCCATGTTCGTGTTGTGTGTATTTTTTACAACGTCATGTCGCGTAGGAATTGGCAAAATGAGTGGAAAACGTAAGAAAACATATTTTCTGATTATTTTGGAAAGAATACACTGAAGAATTTCTGGGTATATTAAAGTCTAACAAAGGAGAGAATTTCGCATTTTGCTGTGTTTGTAGATGCGATGTAAATATTGCAAAAGGCGGCAGGGAATATGTTTTCAACCACATGAAGTGCGGAAAACGCATTTAAAATGTGAAAGGCGGTTTTAATAATTTGAAATTGGACAGTTCTTTGTCAAAAGCTCTGATTTGGATCACGTCACAGGAACAGAATGCTATTTCTCGTCTTTTCTAGTTGAAAAGAATATTCCAAAAAGTGTAGCATACCATGCCTGGCGTATGTTCGAAAAGACATTTCCTGATTGGGAAATGTCAAAAAAATATATGATGGCCAGTATTAATTAGGATTAAAGTTTGAACTGTTGTTTGAATTTTGGTTGTTTTAAATAATACGTGGGACAGTGTGTTGTAAATATCATGCAACACAACAGCTGCAGTGTTAATGTGAATAACTGAAGTGGATTGAAAGGAAAGTTGCTGTGAAGGTAAGGCTTGTAATGTGTTAATGTTTACTGTTAGTATTACTTCTCATTGTACATTAAGCTGCAAAGATTTTTTTAAATAAAAAAAATACTTATTAATAAGTAGGCCTAGTTTAGTAAACAATTTGACAGTTATTTTTTTACTTTTGTGTAAAAAAATTTCCTTTGAACTTCAGGTTGGCATACACCCATTCTCACAGAGTTAACGTACAGTTGTGAAAACTGCATTTTCTGCAAGTTTAAAGAAGTCTTGGCCATGGGAATTTTTAACTTCTGCTTCGTATTTTTTTTTTTGTAAATTAGGGTTGAAATGATAAATTAACATGTAAGAAAATAGGCCTGTGTGGAAGAAATTTTCTTTATACTGAAGGTTTTTGGAAAAATACTGCGTCCAGTTTATGTTAAAATTGACATTTTCGAAATGTTTTACTGATTGAGGATTTGAAAAGTTGGCAGATATGGTTGCAGCACAACTGACTAGGTTTAGAGGTAGTAGCTCCATTCTGAACTCTCCACCTTGCACCATTTCTGTGGGCGAAGGACATACTGGAAAGGTATTACATCTACCAGGTGAGGAATTCCCTGGCTAAAGTGTAACCAGAAGGGGTTATGCCAACCAGATTCAGTCCTGTCACTCCAACCGGCAAAGTTCAACACAGTAGATGGAGTGGGTTAGCCAATCTGGATGTCTAGCCGCTTCTTCACGCGTGTTCCTAGTGGTTGTAGCACTGCCTTACAATGTTCCAAGTACCGGAGTACTTGGTTCAAGGCATGGGTGGCCATCGACTGGGTTATGTTTGGTGATGTACGTGCATCCGACTAAGGGTAGCCCGCAGCTCTACACTAGTTTCGGCAAAGTGGGTTTCAAGACGCAGTCTCCTGCTTCTCCTTTGTGGTTTTGATGCCAATGAGGTTTGGAGTCGCAATCACCTAGAATAAGCACACTGGGTTAGGTAAGAATACATATTTATTCTCCAGAGCAATAGGTATTGTGACCTGTACTATCTCCTAGCTACCACTTGTTCAGAAACTGGCGGAAGTAGACTACATTAAAACTACACAAGAGCAGAAAACAAGTTAGGTAGCTATGACAACTAACCCTAACTAATCTACACTGTTGCCCAAAAGGGACTCTGGGTCATTACTAAAGTGGTAGTGAGTGTAAGGGGGCGAATTCTTCTTCGGGGAATTGCTTGAAGCTGGTCTAGAAGGCTTCTGGAAGGTAGCGGTTATCTTTTGTGTGGAAGGCTGTAGGCAGAGCGCTCCAGCACACGAGGTGGTGGAGTGAGTAAAGCCCAGTAAATGATTGGGGGACAATGGCTGTGTTTGTTTACATTAATGGCCCTGACCATCATATTTGTTTACATAATGGGCACAGGTCACCATGTTGGGTTTCAGTTACCTTGACTTCATCTGATGGAGAACCCATATCATATGATCAGGGGTAAAGAGTACGGCCATCAGCTGAATTTAAAGAGCGGTGGCTGTGGAAGTGAAGTGAGTGCATTCCTGAATGTGGAATTTGTCCTGTCACAATGTAATGTAACATTAGGATCGTTCTTAGTGAGTCTTTACTTGCATAACCATCCCATTTCTGGAGCATTAAACAGAGAACCTATGTCTTATTGATATGAGTGCCCCCATACTGTCAATCACATTGTCAATATACCCTCCACTAATATTTAAGCTCCGATATCAGTATTTCCAGATTTTCATCAATATGGCTTCATTCCATCTCGTCAATCCATTTCCATGGTCAATATCGTCAGTACTTAGTATAATTGAGGCAGGTGTGACAATATTGTTGGATGTACAAGGGCTGCGACAGAGTTTATTCTACACAATGACCGTCTGATATCTGTGCTACAGTGAAGGGGAGTTGAATTGTAACATTAGTGTGTGTGAGTTTGTGTGCACATGCATGTGAACTGTACATGTGGAGTGATGTGTAGAAGCATGTGTGTGATGTTATTTGCAGACAGCCTACGCAAGGTGTGGGAGGACCAGCTGGAGGTATACAGTGTGGAGGAGAGAGGATTGAAGGTAATGCTGGAGGGTGTTGTGGAAGAGAGAAACCAGAAACAGGACAAAAGAGAAAGGGAAATCATCCGCCAGTGGGAGCAACTGCTCTTTGGTGACAGGAGGCGTCTTCAGGAGCAAGATGACATCCGCAACTTTTTCTTTGCGGCAGAGAAAGATTTTGAAGCCTTCGTCCTTATTAGGTGTGTAGCACATTCTTTTGTCCCTAGGTGGTGGTATTTTGTGTAGACTTTTGTAGGGAGTTGGCTTTAATTTGTTTGCAGTATTAATTTCTCATAGCATAGTAATACTTCCTGTCTTTCCCCCCAGAGCGGTACAAGAGCGAGGGGAGGAGAGAGTCAATTTGTAGCCAAATTTGTTTATTTAAAACTATTATACATGTTCTTCATATAAATTTGTACTTGTTTGTTGAGTTGTAAAGGTACTTTTAAATTAGGACGTACAAGTATAAAGTTACTGATACAAATTATTTCATGTGTCCACTCATCTTGTGATCAGCGTGAATAGCAGAAGAGAAAGAATGTGCTAAAAAAAAGCATCCAATTTTATAAAAAGAATTGTGAGGCCAGGGGAGGATTGCATCTATTGTATCCTCTCTCTCTCTCTTTTTTTTCTTTCTTTCTATATAAGGAGTCAATCTCCGTCTGTCGTTAATACTTCTAAGTCCCTTGAAACTCAAGAAGAGTTTTTTAAAATTTTACAGAGCGAATCCTCGGGGACTAATACAGATCAAGTTCGAATTTGAGCAAAATCAGATTACGTAATCATGACTTTTGACCCTAAAAACTAATTTTTATAATTATATTTCCTATGAAAGTTTTGTATTAATGCATAGAGATATGAAGGTAATGGAATATGTTGCTTCAATGTTGAGTTAATTTGACATCATTTCATAGAACTATATTAAGTGGGGCTGCAGTGGCCCAGTGGATAGAGTGATTCCAAGTGGGGCTGCAGTGGCTTAGTGGATAGAAATATATTGACACTGGCTAACAGCCAGCGGCGCTAGAGCCCATGACTGCGCTCACGTGTCACGTGTCCCACACGTGCGCAAAGAGGTCGATAATTTTGAACTTTCATATCAATGTTATTTTCCAGTATAAAATGTTCTCTTGTATTTGCAGTGTTTAATATGTCTTAAAATGTTTTTAAGTGTTTGTACTAATTTTTAATTATTTGGTTATAAAATTCACCAAAATTAAGGAAACTTAATATTCCGGCATGAATGCTGTCATAAAGAGACACTAAAATCATATGGAAATTCATAAGAAAATTATAGAAATGTAAAACAATATTTAATTTAATTTGTGCCATTTTATTTTCAATATAAAATATTTTACTCGGCGTGCATAGCACTTCCACTTACGTGAACCCCGTAGGCGGCCATGTTAGGTCCTTGCGACACTTGTATCTGGACAGTCTGGTGAGGTAAGACACTGTCACGTACGCACTACAACTTTTGTTCACTGATTTAGGTTTCCATAGTTATTTAGTTTACCGGTTAACCTTTGCTTGTGTACGTTTTTGCCAGACGTTTTCCCCAGCATTATGCTTCTGCTTTATTAATTTATTGCGCCCATGCTGCATTTTTAACTCAATTAAGGAGGAGGAGAGGGATGTCAGGAAAGGTCACCTGCCTATATTTATGGCATTTCATTGTAACTTCTGCATTATTGCTACACACAATTTTAAGTTTTATTTTTATGTATGTGTTTGAGGGTAATTTTTGTGTTTTAGTATTTTATGGCAACATCATCACGTATAACCATGTGGCCGACCGAAGCCAAGTCTTTGTATACGCCATCATTGCGTTTTAAGAGCTTATTTATGTAACATTGTATGTGCAATAATTTATTTCAGGTTTCTATGTCAATTTTATTCAAGGTTCAATGTATTTTTCACGTAAATTGATACTTTTTGTACTTGGCCACACGGTGACCTTAATGTTTGACTTTACCGCATCAGGCATGTTACAAGCCTGTAACCACTCTAATCATAAAGAGAATCACTTTCTCAACAAGAATAATATTTTATCTGAATTTAGTTTGCCGTTTCCATGCAGAAATATTGCAATTTCACCTGCACCATGTGGTCCGCTATGAACTTCATCCAGCGGCATCTACGCCATCTAAACTTGTTTTCACACGTGTGTGTTTATTGTGATTATTCATCTCGTGTGCCATCTTATTTCATGTATCATTCAAGGGTTTATGTAATTTTGTAATTAGTGTACAGTGCAATTATTCCTGTCCTAGCCGGCTGTTTGTATAGGCCGTCACCACACTACCCATGTGCTGGAGGGCGAGCCCCGATGAGTTTGCGTTAGTGATGCCGAGTAATCACGTGTGTTAAATATGTTAATATACGTGTTAATATTTTCTACAGGCTGTGCTCTTCAAGTAAATTTCAATAAGGTTTAAAATGTGGCATGTACAAATTTTTTAAAAATTGTGCTGTAAAAGAAATTGAATCAACTTATGTAATATATTTCTGATTTGTTTGTTGTCCAGAGATCAGTGGGATAAATTTCTTGCACCACAAGTGGCACCCATGGCATCCTCCATACCGCTTGGTTGGGTGCTTCCTGTGGGACCATCATCACGAGAGTGGGCTGCACTACTACAGAAAGAGAGTAAAAATGTTTTAAATTAACCTAAGTTTCATCAACACGTATTCTTGTGCAATAATTTGTGTTTTGGATGTAATCTTTGTGCAAGATAAGTTCAGAATGTCAGATTTTGGTTTACTGCTACATTCCCATTGAAATTATGTAATAAAGGCAATTGTATCAATCTTTGTCTTATTTATTCATTTCTCAAATAAATTAGGATGATATGTGTTCATTTTCAATATAATGTACAAATCGTTTTACTCTGATCATGATAAAAATTCTATTATAATAATTTGATAATACTGTACTAATACACTGGTCTCTCTATCAGCTAAGCGCAGAGCAATAATTATGGAACAAGTCTGAGCAGGGAAGAAAAAAGGGATTGTGGAGTTTTCAGACTCCCAGTATAACTGTCTGGTAGTTTTAGTCTTCCTAAAAAGTACGGGCTACTACGGTTCTATGTAAACTATCAAGAATTGAATGAGGTGACCTGGTCCAGTGCTCTCCCAGTCATCAAACTTGCGCACACCCTACCAGATACAGGAATGGCTCGGATATTTTCAACCTTGGACTTGCAGTCCAGATATTAGCAGAATTAAGTACTCCCCGACAGTCGCAAGTACACAGCATTTACTATACCCGATGGGGAACCCCTGCAGTTTAAGGTAATGCATTTTGATTAAAGAACGTCATGACACCCTACCGACGACTCATGTCAGCAGAAGTCCTGGCTGGTTACAATGGCAATGTTTGCTGTGCTAACTTGGAGGACATAATCATGTATTCCAACTCCTGGGAAGAACATTGCACCCACCTCCAGCGAGTGTTGGAGCATTTAGAAATACATGGACTGACATGCAAGTTATCCGAAATTCATTTTGGCAAAACTAATGTAGACTATTTGGGGCAAGTCGTCACTTCGGAAGGAAACTACCCCCAATGAGGATCTATTAGAGCCATTTTCAAAGTAGAAAAAAAAAAACAAATGAAGAAACAGCTTTCAAACTTTTTAGGCTTCTGCAATTAATTACACGAGTTTGTACCAGATGTAGTGCAACTAATGGCCCTCTTGAACCTGCTACTCGAGAAGGAAGTTGAGTGCCGATAAACAGACTGCGTTCCAAGAACTTAACAGTTTCTAGTCTATTCTGGTACTCCACCGTTCACAAGGATGATCTCTGGTCTTACAAACAGGCGTGTGCCAGAGTGGACTAGGTGCAGTGCTCAATCAATAGGACCCGGACAACAGACTCCAGATGATTGGTTATGCCAGTGCAAGACTCAATGTCACAGAACAGTGTTCTTATATTAACGAACAGGAATGCCTCACTGTCATCTGGGCCATGTGTGAGTACTGCTACCACCTAGAGGGGACACCCTTCATCCTCCAGCCGTATAGCAAAGCCCTTAAATAGCTCAACAAGTCCAAAAACATGAAGGCAAAACTCTGTTGCAGGGGCATGTTTTTAACCAAATTGGAATTTCCCAACACTGTCCAGGGAGGGTGGAATAATTTACCAGACACCCTCTCCATCAGCTCGATGACCAAGACACTTGCTAATTCATATACTCCCTTGGGACCGCTGGTGTCCCACCTATTAACAGCTCTGATTGTGAGGGTCGTAAAACTCCCGGAATGGGAACTTATTTCAATACGTCTCACCCTGGGGTTTGATTCCCCTCTCCTATACCAGGACAAAGAGGGCAATTAGCGTAGTCACACCTTAATTCGTAAGAACCGAGAAGTTTGGCACGTGTCAATTGGCACCCAACGTGGGGCCATTCGTCATAAGTAGCTCAGCCTTGAAAACGTCGTAATAAACACCCCGTGGTGCCCAAAGTTTAGTCAGCATCATGACTGACCCTGAAGGAAGTCAACCCGACTCGCGGCACCCTAGTAGAAGCCAATGTCGCTGGAAGTAGCAATGCCCCCTGCTCAGTTTCTGCTTGCCCAGGTACAGGCCTGAATATGATACGGTGCACGTACTGTCACCGAGATTATCATTACTTGTGCATCGGATGGGAGGACGTACTGTGGTTTACTGATGGCTTAAAATATTGTGAAGACAGCTGGTTAGATGAACCCTAGGTGTGCCAATGGCCCGAGTGTGAGGGCCAATGTCGACATGAAGTCCGCTGTATTTTGTGTCACCACGATTTCCACCACACCTGTATTGGTTGGTCGGACGAGCATATCCCGCAACCCGGACAGGTGTACAAATGCTAAGTCTACCAAAGGGAGCAGACTTACCCTGCAAATTAGAACTATCAGAATTCAACGAGAAGCTGTATGCCGACCCCATTAAATTTCTGAATCAATGTGAGAAAGAATAAGGGAACACCTCGTACCCTGTAAGTAATGGGTGAACAGGGCTTGCTGCCAACTCACCAGACCCGCCAGGAAATGGTGGGAAAAATATGGGGAATTTGTAGAAGGTTGGCCACAACGGGGAGGTTCAACTGTTTATTAGGTGGAAGGAGTGCCTACATAAACGCGTCTACCCAGTTCAAAGCAAAGGACAGAGGGTCAGGTGTATTAGCTGCACCATTCTCCCCACCTTCTGCAATTTATTAGTCACGCCCTGGCTGTAGACAGTCGAGGAGCTCGCAGACCGTGCAAGCAAACTTAAGATGGATGAGTCCCCCACCCCCGGCAGCGAAACAGCTGGCACGTGCCAGGACTAATGGTCTGGCTCCCCTTCCCCGACCACCTGAAGGGTGCAATGCGATCTTGTCATGCCCCGCTGCCCACCTACCTCGCTGTTTGTACTGCTCCGGGTGGCACTATAACCAGGACGTCCCAGGCGACAACCCCTGGTGGCGCACAGCTGAACTCCCCTCTCTCCCCATGCGCAGCCGCGTAACACAGACAAGAGAGCAAACATGTCGGAACAGAAATACGGAGGAAAACATTAATCTCGCGAACAATGGGCCGTTCAACCTACGTCAGGTTCACATACGCCTCAACCCACATGCCAACCCCAGGCCCACAGAGGCCTAATTACGGTCAGAGAGGACCTCAACACAGCAGGAAACCCCTGCGAGGTTTGAACCCCAGAAGTCAATGAGGTGGGTGAAGCGTCCCCCCCCCCCCCCTTCATGCCAGTAAGACGTCATCACAGGATTCGGGGAGATCAAACAGCACACCCCCCTCCCCCACCTCGTCCTACAGCATGTATTCCCCGGGATATTTCCACAGACGATACTCCCCCGCTCGTTCCCGCAGTTAAGTAGTTCGAATAGTAGCTCCCAGTTCAGACCCTGGTGAACACCACATCGTACCCTACTAGGGCCGTCTTGGCGCGACCCAGCAGATCGCCTCCACTTTGAGAGTCTACCTGATAGCTTGAGACACTCCTTCCACAAGCATTGCGTTGAGGCAGCGTAAACCCCTCGCCCCCCCCCCCTTCTTACCCCGCCCCTGGTTGTAAATTGCCAAGTATCTTAACGAGACGTCGCCTGCACTCGTGGTACAAGTCTCCACTGCATTCTTTTCTACAGCTAATGAAGCGCCCCCGCCGAACGGTGACCAGGACGAGGCAGCGTATCCACTCCCGCCACACCCGGTTCTGGCCACGCCTCCCCCTGAAATGGCAGAGCCCCTCCAGAATAGGGACCTTAGGAGGCAACCCCTGGTATCCTAACCATCCTACCTCTTCCCTAGCAAGACTGGTGAAAATGGGCAAGCCACAGATGAAAGCCTGACAGTCCTTGATTCCACCTGTGGACCTCCTGGTCAACTTGGCGACCAGCACCAACAGCTTATCAGTACAAGCTCGAGAGAGGGAGAGATACCGGGTCGACCCCGAGGCTAGCAAACGTGAGTTGTCAGTCGCCTGTGAGCACTACGTCCATAAGTGTAACTCCTCCATCGTCGGGAGAGCCTACCGCAAGTGAGTACAGAGTTCCAATCACCTGCGCCGTGGCCGCGAAGTTATGAGGAACCCCAGTCACCAGGATACGTGGTGAAGCAGATGATGCAACCAGTACGGTGCTAATCCGAGAAGCAGAAGTGCCCAGCAGTGCAATCACAGCCAATGGTGTTCGCATTCAGGATGCTGACCCCATGCTGCCGACAACTGCCAGGCCAGGCCCACGTCACAAGTGGTCCCTTTGTGTGCCAAGCCGCTACAAAGATGCGCCTTGGTAGGCCCCCTACTGCATTCCGCCGGCCTGCCACCTGCTTCCACCTCGTCAACTGAGTGAGTACCTGGATGAAGCCAGTATAGACTAGCGCTGCACGCTGTCATAACCCCCACGCCTTTAATTTTAGTAGGGAGTGATCGCGTTAGAAAGTCTGATCCTGAAGATAGTTTAGTAGGGAAGTCTAGATATAATGTCTCTATGATAATCCTAGTCTGATAGGACCCGAAAGTGCAACGAACAGAGTCCACGTCATCACCTAAGGGTTCATTGTAGTTGTATGTTTTGAACCTTGTACTTGTTTTCCAAAGGATGCAAATTCTAAAATTCGAAACAAAAAAAAAAAAGTCCCAAGTAATGTAACTGACCTCATTAAAAGGAACAAGTTAAGTAGATGTAATCCAAGTGAGTTTTATAAAAATTAATGGATCGCTAACTTGCCAAATGAGAAAGTTTTGTTTGCAAGAGGATACTTTAAAGTACCTTCAAATCCTTACGCAAACTGTAAAATTGATGTTTGCTGTTTCCCTGAAAATCCCACTAAGTGCTCACGTAAAGTCAGTATTTATTATTTAGTAAAAATTAAATTTTCTTGCAAACTGAGTTATAGTAAAACACGTTTAACGTAACAACGTAACATCATTAGAATCCGTGATCACTGTTGGGAAGTGTGAGCACATAAACGAAGCCTATCAGCAGGCCCATGAACATAACCTCGACGAAACCTCACCACTCCTAGCAACGCGACTGGGTGACCTTGAGTAATTACCATGTGTAATTTGTATTCTCTTGTTATGTAAAATGTTAAGTAAAGTATGTCACTAAGGTGAAACCCCATAATAACATAACAAAAAACCTAGGAGATAAACTGACACCTATTATATAATAATCACTGTAGCTGCGTAGGTCTAGAATATTGTTCCATGTATTTTTTCTTAGTAGAAAAAACCTGTTAAGCGCTAGTGAACTGTGTTTTAAGTGTAATAATATTCCATTTTGTTAAGTTAGGAGTTAACCTCGTGAGTCAGTGCTGTGCAATCTCCCACGTGTATGCGTACCTACCGTCAATATGGCTAGAGTATCCTATCTACTCAGTCGAGTAAGATAATCCCGCTCGCCACAACCCACGAGAATAGAAATCTCGTCCCCCAGCAACGAAGCGACTCACGAATGCAAGCTCACCTTAACCATGAAGGGATCCTCCATGTTGTAAATAATGCAACTTACACTGTAACATGTACCCCCTAGACCTAATATGTAGTTACTAAGTTGAAATCTTGTACTTGTCAGTGTACCCAAATGTAACCTCAGTAGGAGGATGAGAAAATGTAACGCTTAGCATTTAAGAATTTTGAGGTAACAAAAAACCTCCAACCCATGTACAGCTGTTTTAATGTTAGCTATGTAAGAATCCTGATTGTAACCTCCAATAAGGGAAAGTGAAAACTATTGTTAATTTTGTAGGATAAGACAGGGAAAACCTCCTGCACGTGTACACTAGAGTAATTAGAATGTGGATCGTAACCACCACCTAACCTCCCACTAGGAGACCATTGTAAATAATGTGTACTAACTAACCAAAAAAAATTGTATATGCACGTTGCTCTGTAACTGAAGCCAGACGCCCACGACATTATGCAACTCACGTAGTATGAGCTCAATTTATGTAACCACAAAAGGAGCCACGAGCAGATTGACAAGTTAACCCCGTGCACATAACTAGGGTCACAAGTGTAAATAATCTCTTACTATATAAAGGGAACAATGTTAGATAATAAGATACTTAGTAGATGTATCACATGTCCTAGTACCTTAGTCTGTTCTTACCCTATCCTTAAGATTGTTTACTATTGTGATAAAAGGTGATATGTAACCTAGCTTTAAGTGTTCAAACATTGTGTTCATGTGTATCTCAAACAGAGATAATTTTATTTCTTTCACATACAAATGGTAATTACTTGAAGCTCTCGTACAAACTGTACGGCCAATCTATTTAAGTGCCAATGTCATGTATATCAGCTATGCACTACTGTCTGTATTGCGTAGAGGCGTCATCCGAATTATTTATAAGGTGTATAAGAATTTCTTTCATAAAAACTTGCTTCTGTCCCCGTAAGTAACCAGGATACTGCGTGTGACCACACTGACTGAAATGATAAGTGAGTTAAATTCATACCACAGTATACTGATCTCAACTAGCAATCCTATGCGAGTAGGTTTGATATCCCTTCTTTGCACCCGTTAGTTTTCAAACTTTTATTTCTCGAGAGTAGAAATAAATTAAATTATTAACGTAAAAATATTTTTGTGCAAACTGCATTTGTACTACCCGAATGTTTAAAGAATTTTAAAATTTCTTTCCCAATATGTAAACTGCCCTCGAACTAGGAAGGCCGAAGTTCAATAAACAAATGACTTCTTCCTGCAAACTTTTCCTTTCCAAATTCTTTCTTCCTTGGTAAGAGAGACGAGTGAACAAACGAGACGGGATGTCTACACGGCACTGCGAAGCAGATGGCACTGGGAGCTGGATCCCGTCCGCCATGCAACCAAGAGAGAGGAGGAGAGCGAAGAGTGAGAAGGAAGAGACAGTTCAACTCCGATAAAAGCCAGATGGTGTGTGGCCTAGAGACAGGCCCGTCACACTCCAGTCACGGCAGCGTGAGCACAGAGCAGGTGCTCGCCTAGAAGCCAACCACACAGTAAATGATTGCTGCAACCATCGTCGAGACTTGAAGCTCTTGTGCATTTAAGATGGGTCTTCGTCGCTTCAAGGGGTGGCCGATTGACCCATGCCAGCATGCTGCGCAGTGCAGCTGTGCTCTCTATGGGCGACGTTGTCTGATCTATGAGTGACCCTTCACTCGGGACAAGTCATAACAGTGGCGAACAAGACAAACGCTTTGAGCACGGAGATTCCACTAGCCTGAACAACCGAATAGGTAATTGTAATGAAGTCAAGTAATTACAATAAACATCGCCCACCCGGTTCCCTACATGCGAGCACTACCCCGACGAAAATAATATTTAATTTTGAATATCCACAACCCTTCATGTTAGCACGGAAGAAGTTCCAATCAACCGCAAAGATGGTAGCACCCCGTGGCATTGTGATGTCATGGCCAGCCAGCCTCAGGACGAGGTGTTTTTATTCATCGTCGCCTCCAAGCAGGGAGATAAATGTTTGACGCTCCAGCACGATGATAAACCAACCGTTGCATTGGAAGGCTACGCTACCCCCTACACCCTGGAGAACTGCTTATCAGCAGAAATTAAGTATAAATAAATGTCCAGCTCCATGGTCCAGAGAGAGATGCTGGACTCGCTGGCCGAATAAGATCGCGAGCCCAACAAAGTCTGAGAGACTCCCCTTCCTCTCCAGAGCCTACGCCCTGGCTCAAACTCCATCTTGGCTGCTTGGGAAGGCAACACTCACTCCAGCCAACAGCTTGGGAAGGCTGCTAGCACTCCAGCTCTTGCAGCTTGGGTAAGGCTCGTCCACGCCAGTGACCACCCCGGTCACTACTCACCAGACTATAAAATCCTACCACCTGTACCCACTAGCCTCACCTTAAGTCAACTTCCTTTGACTCCCGCGATTAACGTCCCCCTGGAGACTTCCCCATAATTACGTCATACGCTTGCCTTTGCCTGTCAAGATTTTAATTATTGGGTTTAGTTTTAATTTCTTAACTGTATTATTTTAATTGAATGACGTCCTTTCTATTATTGCTTTTGTTTAACGTAATAAATCTTATGTAACTTATAACTCCTTGTGTGTCACCTACCGTGATTGTAGACTAGCTTTCCTTGTAATTTATTGTACTCAATGCCTAACAACCATGGTGGATTTGGGAGCCGTCCCCAGTAATAATCTGCTAGCCAATTCAAATCTTATTGCGAAGATGCTGCCTCTTTAGTTAAATATTACATTTTAATATCATGTTAATTTTACACCGGATACAATGAAATACCAAGGTTATGGGAAAAACCATCTTTAATCACAAAAGAAAACATTTTTGCAAATAATAAGTCCTCCTCAATGTTTTGCATAACATTTTCAGGCAAAACCATTTGCTTTGAAATACAAGTGGTGATAGGTGCAACTATTTTGAGAGATGCATAATCTTGATAAAATTTCTACATTCGCCAGGCACACATTTGCTTTAGGCCAGTGTTTGAAGGCAAGTGCTCTCTGTCGAGAGACTTGTTTTTTTCCTTTTGCTAGACACCACCTTCCCCCTCTTGAAGGCATGTAAGGGGAGGAAGGTGTGTGGCTGAGACAGGATGCTAGGTTGCCACGCTTGTTGCTATAGGTAACCACTTCCCCTTTCATTAGGCATGTAGGGGAAGTAGCAAGCAAGTCTCTCACCGCACCATGCAGCAGTGTCGACTAAGCGCCACAAAGCATGATAAACGTCGGCGCGCGTGATGTATTTCACATCCAGTTACTACACGTTTGCGTAAACACCCAGCTTAAAAACTATAGTTGCGGAAAATATTTAGGGTTGTGCGACTGTGACTTTTTTCTCACGAAACGAAAATGAAAGAGATTATGTGAACTTTCGTGAAACTGAAACGAAAATTAAAAATAATATCATTAAGGCTCAGCCTTAATGAAAGCTTAACGAATTTGTTAACATTATAGCAGGTTATTCATTATAACAAATTCGTTGGAAAACCAAACCAAAAATATGTCAGATATGGAGTATTTACCTAAGGGGATTTTTCCTACATTAAAATTCTCATTTTATGTACTTATTTCAGTTATAAAATAATGAAAACAAGCAAGATTATTTACAGGCAAAAATTTTCTTTGCTGGTTCGCTAAATGAATGTTCTTCAAACACCCGAAAATTCATCGAAATTGAGTTTTTTTGTTTTGTTACACCAATTTAAATGACCAAATTTCTTACCGAAACGGAAATTAAAATTGTCATTTTCCATTTTAGTTTCGTTATACCGAATATTTGCACAACCCTAGAAATATTAGATGAAGGGACCCAAGATATACTTCGATTGATGCACTATGTGATAAACGATACAAGCGGTTTATGTTAACATAATTTATATAGGGATTTCACCAAGACCGCAGAAAATTGTTGCCGTACATGCGATAACAATACATTGAGCATTAACTGTATATTTAAATGTGAAGGCAGGACGGTTACAAATTGTAAGTTGACAGAAGTAGCAAGCCGTGACATGGCATGTTGCTTATTGTCAAACAAAGTGTCACTATTTCTTCTTTCGAAAAATATACTTCAAGTTACCAGATCAAGTTGTACTCATTGTATTTTTTAAACTTAACTAGGCAAGTTAGAATGTTGTGATAAATCTGTTTTTTCATTACGCTGGCCTAGTGTGTATGTGATAGCAAATATTGGATGCCTAAGATTGATAAGTTTTAACCCTGAACTGTTTTTATGACAAATGTACTTATTTTAAGGTCACGTCTATTTGTCATAACGTTGTACCTTTGCCCTAGGTGTTTGAAAACACGGTTGTGAGATGTGCATGTGTGCCACAATCCCAATGAATTGCTAAGCCCAGCCAGAAAATTTTAAATAAATAAATAAATTAAACCTAGTAAAAACTAAATACCTATGTAAATACATACTGACTCAGTTGCCCCGCGCTGTAATCGGATACCCACATTGCCCTCCCGTCTTCCTGGAACGATGCGCGTGCGGCCTCCTGATCTCCCTTTCTGGGAATCCCGTGACTGCCGACAGCGGCGGGACTTGCTGGTGTCACAGACCTCCTTCTAACCTGCTAGAGTTTCCGATATGTTTAGCGACGATGCAAGACTGGTGAGACTGGCTGGTGCCTCAGCCCTCCGCGACGTATCACGTGAGTTGGGGATGATTCTGGGTGGCAGCCTAAGACACTATATATACTGCCGCAACCCAGCGGCCGACAGTCTTTGATGCAGGCTGCCTGGCGAGTGTGCACGAGCAAATAGAAGTGTAGGACAACTGGAGATTACAGGATGACGGCGAGTGAAGTATTCCTGGCTTAAATGGATGAGAGGGTACGAAACCAACGAGTGAAGCCTACTGTGCGTGAGGGTGCTTGGAGGACTCTAGAACATTGCGACTGGCGGGACATGGACTGAACTAAGGTGGGACTGAATGGAAGTGTAATACTGATTTTACTGTAAATATTCTGTCACATATGGATGCATAAATTAAAAATAATTGAATAGGTTGATACACTTTCTATTGGGACTGATCTTTGATTGTTTAATTTAATTGATTTCCTTGTCGTAATTATAAATTTTATTAATTGGTGTCAATTGTGAACAGTAAATGATTTCAATTTATTGTGAGAATTTGAGTTGAGAGAATTTTGCTGTAGTTATTGTAATAAATTAGAAAATTAGTAATAATTATATATTTTTATTTGATTAAGGCCTCCATCTCTTAACGAACTTTGTTTAGCCCACGTAATTTTTAGAGAGAGAAATTGTAACACTGGTGTCAGAAGTGGAATAGAGACATTTTATAAAAAATAAAATAATTTTAATTAGTATTACACTGGGTTATTAATTTGCAGGAGAAATTTGAAAATGTTAACCAGAAAAATGTCGACAGACATGGAAGCACTTTGTGCCTTGATTGAAGGACTGAGAAGCCAAATACGTAGTGCCAGAGAATCTGTAAATAGTCAAATTGGTAGTGTTAATGAAAATGTAAATAGTAAAATAGATAGTGTTAGCGAGCTACTACATAAGAAAATAGACAGTGGTAAATGAAAATGTAGATAGAAAAATATACAGTGTGAATGAGAATGTGGACAGAAAGATAGAAGGTGTGAGCAAGTTGGTGAACAATAAAATAGACTGTGTGGACAAGATGATCAACAGTGTGAGCGAGAGAATGGATAGTGTTGAACAAGAAATGAAACAGGAAGTGAGCACCCTCAGGAAGGAATGGCAGGAGTTCTTGCTGCAGCAGGGGAGATGACATGCAGGGGCGGAAGAGGAGCCGAGAATGGTGACCACGGAGGCGATGAGTGCTGGCAGCGAGAAGAAGGTAGAGGTCGCCGCCAGTGGAGCTATCATAGAGGCGGTGCAGCGATTCTGCAGTGTGGGAATGCCCCAGCCAGGGGTGGGTAAAGACATCACAATTAAGCACGCCCCCTACGATGGACAGACACCTTGGTACGAGTACCGGCACCAATTCGAGATTGTGGCCACCCTGAATGGCTGTACAGGATAGCAGCAGGCGTACTACCTGGCAGCTGTACTGAGGGGCCCAGCATTGAGCATACTGCAGTTGCTGCCAGAACGACATCATATAGAGTACTCCACACTGGTGTCTGCTTTGGAGTTTCGATTCAGCGACCGTGCCTGCGCCATGCCCAATTACGAAGTCGCATCCAGCGACCCGGTGAACGACTGCAGGAGCTGTGGCAGGATGTCGTAAGGATGATGCACCTTTCTCTGGAGGGATGCTAAGAAGAGGCACAAGATGTCATTGCTATCGGCTTCTTTGTCGACGTAATCGCTGACACCATAGTGCGGCAAGCTGTGCGGTTAGCTGCGCCTCACACCATGCAGGATGCCTTGGCCTGAGCACTGGAAGTGGAGGCAGCACGGCAGTCATCAGTGCCTCGACGTCCAGTGCGGGCAGTGATGCTTGATGAAGGGGAGGACGACAGCGACAAGGGGTTGTTGAAGAACTTGCAGACGTCCATGAGGAACATCGCCTCCAGGGTGCGCACTATGGAGACTCGCCATCCCTCGCCCAAATGGCCAGGATGTGTGGACAGCCGGGGCACCTGAGAGCCAACTGTCCTGAGCAGCAACAGCCAGGGAGCCGGCGCCAAGGGGCAGGTGAGAGTGCAATGTCTTCGGGTATCTTGTAAACACCGGTCTTGAGGGGCAAAGAACGGTGATTGCTGGAGGAAAGGCCCCAATGCTTTTGCAGGTGCGTTCAATGAAACAAGACTTCAATGCCGTATTAGTGGAAGGGAGCCTAGATAATGTTTCCTGTCAGATGGAAGACTTCAATGCCATGTTAGTGGAGGGGAGGCTAGATGATATTTCCTGTCAGATGGTTGTTGACACAGGAGCGACTATAACAGTGGTAAGACCCAACATTCTTGGGCCTTCTCTCCAGCAATTGTCCGATAAGAACATGGATCATTGCTATATGACAACACTAACGGGCTGGACCACACCAGTCAAAGGTAAAAGATGGGTACTCTTACAGCTCGGTAACGTTGAGATAGAGCATGATATATACATAGCAGAAATAGAGTATTAATGCATTTTGGGTCTTGATGTATTATGTTAGCTGGGATGCTGTATTGATATTCGACTGGGGGTGTTATGTGTAGGTAATACCAAGTTGGTAGTGTCAACACGACGAGATTTATCTTCGCCAATGAGCTGCCCAGTAGTGTGTAATCAGTCAACTGTGCTCCCTGCTTCTACCGAAGTTTTTATTCCAGGCAGATGCCAGGGAAAATTTGTCTGGCGATTGGGCATAATCGAACCAGCCCAGTAGGATGGCATTTTACCCTATGGTATCATTGTAGCCAGGACATCGATTTATTCAAAATCGGACAGTTTGCTTGTTAGGATGATTAATTTGCCTGACCGTGATATCCGCCTTGAAGAGGGGGGGCCAAATAGGGTTTTGCAAGCTGGTCTCTCAGGTACTTCCAAATGTTCCAGAAGCTTCACTGTCACAACCTACTGAATGCCCTCTTCCAGATGCTCTGGGAGAACTGCTGACGAGAACAAAAGAAAACCAACTGCCGTCAGGAGAGGGCAGTTTCAGAATTGTTACAGAGAAATAGAGGTGCTTTCTCTTGCGAGCCCAATGACCTTGGCAGAACTAATGTTGCATGCCACCACATCGACACAGGGGATGCCAGACCCACAAAGCAGCCACCAAGGCGACTTCTTCATATGAGGTCGTTGACAGTATACTGAAAGACATGGGTGATTTAGATAGACGACACCCTGAATAACCTAGCAGGTTCACAGGGTTTATCTACTCTAGACATGAAGAGCAGGTATTGGCAGTGCGAGGTGGCCTGGGAAGACAAGGAAAAGACGTCCTTTTGTGTCCAAGGGAAAGTAATCTGGCAATTCCAGGTTCCCTTGGGACTACGCAATGCCTCTGCCACCTTCGAACGACTAATGGATAAAGTTCTGTCTGCCCTTAGATATTTGTCAGGTGTACCTAGACGACATTGTGGTCACAGGAAGAACTTTTGAAGAGCACCTGGCACGCTTGGATTCTGTGTTTCAGAAACTGGTTGCCAAGAAATTCCCGCTTTTGCCAAAAGAAAATTGATTTTTTGGGCCATGTTGTATCAGTCCATGGGATTGAAACAGACCCCGAGAAGACCAGAGCAATAAGATACTGGCCTCTACCAAGGAATAAATCTGAAATTCGAAGTTTTGTGGGCTCATGTGCTTACTACCGCCGATTTGTGCCTGATTTGGCCACTATCGCCAAACCTCTACATGAATTGACTGAGGCAAAAAGAACATTTTGTTGGACCTCAGAGTGCGAAGTTGCTTTCAATAGACTAAAGGAAAATCTGATATCTTCCACAGTACTGGGCTTCCCGATGAGTAGAGAGGGTGAATTTATTTTGGATACTGATGCTAGTGATGTTGAATTTCAAGAACCCCGAAGGTCAAATAGCCTGGTGGGTACAGCATCTGCAAGAATATGACTTTAAAATCACAGGTCTGGACGCCTTCACAGCAATGTAGATGCACTCACCAGGAGACCATGCGAACTATTATGTCGTCATTGTGAATGCCAGGAGGAAAAGGTTGGTGTATCGTGGAAAGCAAGGAGGACAAGAATTCAAGGCTCTGTATCTGGTGATGGGTCATCTACATGGGATGAAAAGGACATAATAAATTATCAGCTAAGTGCATCCAATATTGGAGTGGAAGGAAACCAGCCTTCGACCGAGATGGGAGGAGATATCTAGCCTAGGCGTGACAGTCAAGGCATACTAGGCACAGTGGAATTCCCTTGTTATAAAGAATGGTGTGCTTTACAGGAATTAGGAAAGTAACAATGGGAGACAGAGTGCGCGAGCAAAGAGAAGTGTGGACGACTGGAGATTGCAGGACGACTGCGAGTGAAGTATTCGTGGCTTAAATGGATGAGAGGGTGTGAAACTGACGAGTGAAGCCTACTGTGCGTGAGGGTGCTTGGAGGGCTGGCGGGGCATGAACTGAGGTGGAACTGAATGGTAGTGTAATACAGAATTCTTTGAACTACTGTAAACAGTAAAGAACACATATGATAGTAATAAAAGTAGAACTAGCATGTCAGTATTAATGGTTACATGTATTGGAAGGATACGTACTTGGTAACCAAAAGGAGAAATTTAGCAGGGCTTCAGAAACATTCAAAGAAACCGTGAATAGACTATATTCCTGCAGGAACCTATGAAACAAATACTTTTTGATTATCACGGACCAATTTTCTCTGTGAGCAGAAGCTTTTCCTGTGCCAACCAAGGAACCCAAGGGATGTTACGAAAATATGAGACAGATCTTTACTTGCTGGAGCTTCCCACAAATGATCTTAACCGTCAATGGAACACAATTCACTGGCATGACTTGGAAGACGGCCTGTAACAAATGAAGGGAAGGAGGGCTGGAGACATGGACGGCTCATCACTGACAAGCTAACCCAACTGAGCTCAGGCACCAGGAGTTGAAGAAGAGCCTCCAACTCGGTGTGTGTAGTGACCATAAGCATTCGGATACCCACCTGCCGGATATCTTCTTCACCATGAGATGGCGGAACGGGGCAATTGACACCTCAGCCAGTAAACTACTTTTTGGCTGACCTCAACTGAAGCCTGGGAACTGATAATGGGTTGCAGAACCAACTACCATGCCTCAGCTTGAGGCCCCACACCTGGATGCTCTAGCCTGCAGCAAACCCGAGCGGTCTGAGAAAAGTATAATGACTGCAAATACCCCAAACCCAACACGGGAGTACTGCAGTTTGGCATCACCGTTGTGTGACGAGTACATAGCCTTTATTTTTCTTGGCAATTCCGGAAATTATAGTGATTTATTTCAGTACAGTGATGAGCAAATGCGACAGCGACACAGTGGACCTGAACAATACCAACATGGCGTCGCATCATAGCTGTGTTGGAATGTGAACTAACACCGCTAATAGTATCACAAGCCGGTTGTAAGAGCTTCATGTACTAACTTAACGGTAAACAAATTCTGGTACAGATTCATGACTGCAGTATCAAGAAATTTCAAACATGAGTAAACAGTTTGTACCAATTGTGTCAGCAAATAGCACTGTAACTGCATGCATCAAACCTCAATGTTTGCAGAATCTATCACCAATTCAACCAAGAAGATACGTGTATTAAACGTACGACTACCCACGTTGCAAACGATGATGACCATTGAAAATAAAACTGTAACACCTAGGAAATAGTTTCCTTTCCCAGGACAGTGTTAATCGTATTGCAAAGAACTTTTGAGATAGTTTCTGACCATCAAAATGTATCTATCCTTCCCTACTGTGAAAATGCATGCACCGTATAGTTGTTACAATGTCTATCTCTTCTTACTTCACACAAAAAAATAGTCGTGATTGTGTCTATACAGCACGTTACTTATTAATGGTTACATTTAGCAGCTACATATAACTGAATTGAAATTTTTACCGGTAGCTTATTCGACTTTGAAACAATTCACATATTATTAATAAATATTTATATAAAAATATTCAAACAACAAAATGAACTATTTGCACAACCCTAATATTTACCAACACAAATGTTTTGTAATGCTGTTTCCAGCTAATAAAGTGACAGTAAATTTTGACATTATGACCAACCTATACATTCTTGAAACCAACAAATTTAATATTAGAACTTGACACATGCCAACATGCTGTGTTGCAGAGGCGCGCTCTATGGGTGACTCCGCCCCATCTAAGAGCACCCTACACTCGGGGAGAGTCGTAAGGAGTGGCAAAAATAATTTTTACTACACAAGCAAGAGACCCCATTCATTGGACAGCCGACTAAGTAACCTGGGTGAGTCTGGAACACCCACACTTGCCTGCGGATGCACTCCAACTCCAGCCTATTGTTCTCATTGGTAGGGCCTCTGAATGATTGAGAAGTCATCCCCCAAGGACTATCGTTTGATGGCTACAGGAGGCGTGAGTTGTGTGATATAGTGAGAGAGCCTAGTATATTTACTGTAAGAGTATCTTGTTAGCATTCCTCACTCAGTACCCTCATGACGAAGAAGGGATGTGGACACCCCAGTCGACTACATCACCAGGTCTGATGAGGCCTCCAAATAAAATGATCTAGTTCCAACAACCCCCAGTTAGACAACACAGTCCCAGAATTCACCAGTGCCGGAGGTCACTGCACCAGGACCACGCTCCATCTCGCCCCCAATAGCGCGCGTTCACGAGTCCGAACTAGACTCCGGACTGGGTATCTGCTGACCGTGACCTAGTTACCAATTCGTAAGCCGGATAGCTGCCCTACCCCATATGTACGGCCCATTGCGCAAGCCAAGACCTACTCCCCTTCGGCGCTTATATCATAAACAGGACACCGAGTAGGAAGCATCCAAAGGACGATCACCTCATTATCTTTCTGAAGTCATAGTTTCAATTATATTGGACAGCTGGCGTCCCAGTTTTTGGCAGCCTTCATGGTGAGCAAGGCCATGCTCCCTGAGAGGGAGACTTCACAGTCAAGCTCACCCTGGGGTTTGATTCCCCTCACCCTTCTGTTAGGTGGTACCCCAGCAAGGACCCACTAGGCAAACCAGCCATCAAACTTTAATTCACCACCGAACGGTTCCTTACATCAGACCAGATGAAAATCAGCACTTTCAACTTAACTTCAGAGCCCCCCCCTCCTCCACCAAAGGTAGGAAGGGGACGAATAGGTTGACTTGCCAGAGAGCAAGAGGGAGAAGAAGAATGAAAAGTCAAACGAAAAGGGCAAGAGAGTGAGAGTGCATCAGTATTCTAGCTGACTTAGGTCTTTTCTTGCTCTGTAGTGAACGTGTGCCTTTTCCCAAACCTGGTAGGCATCACCCTCAAGGGGAACAGCAGGGGTCCGCAAATTGCACCCAGTTTCTGACATAGAGTAGCAATTCGGGTGGCGCCTAACCAGGACTGCACGTACATCACACATGACAAAGTCGACAACCACCCATACTGTGGACCTGATACGTAAAGGTACTGGATGTGCACATACAGTAGAGCCCTAACTATAAAGACACATGATGAAGCATCTGGTCCAACTAAGTCAGCTAACCCATTCACTCCAGTGTGTATAAACTTGCTGGAGGGGGTGCCAGGTCTGACACTTGACCCAGGTACTTCCGGGGTACACTGTAGTTAGGGCTTTGTTGTCTGCAGCACTCTACAGGATAAACAGTAGCACCTTTCCTGTCCATGATGCTCAATCACCAATGGAGCTGGAGGAATGCTCGGAGGACAGCTGCCATTCTTTCATCTGCCACCCTGAAAGTAAACCACCTCCACCAGCCCTCAGCTATATATCCCCATGGAAGAGACCATAAGCCATCCGACAATTAGCGGAGCCTCAGTCTATTATCCCCCCTGCCAACCTCTTTGGCCTCCCAATTAGGGTTCCTGGAGCTGCCAATCATGTCGCTGAACTACTCCGCCAGGAGTACACTGTCCCCTTCGGAGTGGACCAGTTCGACTCGGAGGATGCCAGTGAGACTCCAGCACCAGCCGACAGTGAGTCAACCAACTAACCCAACCCTGTGTGTCCACCAACTGGGGGCATCCCCTCACCCTCACAGACTTTGTACCAGGTAGGCGCCCAATGCATCCTACTCTATACAAGGCTGACGAGTCGTACTACAGACGCCTCCACAGTTGTGTCCATCCTCTACCTGTGCAACTGACTTGGTACAGAAAACAAAAGCACCCCCACTTTAACGTGATATCCCTCTCCCTTGGCCATCGTGCATCAACGTTGACGTGCCAAGTCATGGGATAGGGAACTAGTATAGTGTAGGACCTTCTATGGCCTGGAGAAGTGCAGCAACTCATTGTGGCATCGATTCCACAAATAAATTAAACACCCGTGCAGAGATGTTGATCAATGCCATCTGGATAGCTACCCACAGCTCCCTGCTATTATACGGTCCTATAAATGCCTGAAGGGGTTCATATTGGGCAAATGAGGTGTCCACACAGAGTGAGTGAGGAGATTTGGGTGACTCTTTAACATCGAGGTGAGTATGAAACAGTGCCAGAATGCAAGGGCAGGGGAAACAGAAGATCCCTGATAAAACCCGCTGACCAGCGGACTCGTGTGGTACGATTCACACATGCAATAATCCAGGGGCAACCCTGCCAGGAATTGAACGCAGTTCACCTTGGTGGGAGTCAAGTAGTTCAACACTACATCACCACAGCCCCAGGAGTCCACAGCATTCTTTGAAACATCCAGAATGCTCCTCGAACCAGTTATGGACAACTTGGGCTGATGACACTGTACACTATCCCCCTTGAATATCCTATTGTTGTGAGGGTACATGGGGTCAATAAAGGACTGCAAGCAATTCAGTTCCATGACCAGCACACACTCACCCATGCAATGTCAAAGCATAATTGAGGTAGGTCTGGGCACTGAGTATATTACCTTTACATACTGCTATCCCATAACTTTTGGCACATCAGCGCACATCCAAGCTGAAATTTCTCTGGCCATTTCAGTAATATTTGTGAATGCCATGAACAAATACTACTACTATTTGATGCAAGGAACACTTGATGTTTGTAGCAGTCGGGCCAGATGGAAACATTCTTGGTGCAGTTCTGATACCTACATCTGTGCACACAATAGCTGTAAAAACAGATTATGCACACAAAGGGCTTTCTTTTCAATATCAAACCTCTTTGCTATACACATTACCATTATCTTTGTAGAGACGAAATTATAAGGTAAGTGGCATTGAAACAGAAAACACTGAAATGAAACTGTAAATTTAATAAAGAGACATTTAGTCAAATCACAGGATTTCAACAAAAAAAATGATTAAAACCAATTCATTACTTATAATTTGTACTGAAAACAATGAACCAAAGTAGAACTAAACATAGAATAACTTTATAAAACATCTAAAAAGACCCTTTACAAACCACGTTCAAATTGAATCATGCTCCAGTTCATCGAACTAAAAAAAATTTACAAAACATCAACAAAATCTGTAAAGGTTGTAAATTAAATCTCCGACTTCTCACCTGCTTAGTTGCCAACTGGATTTTGAAAATGACAACTATCAAAGAGAAATTAAGTTTTAAATTACTTTTACATATTACTGTACATAACAAATCTCCATGATACACCACACACACTGACAACTTCCGGATCATTACGTTAACTTTGCATAAACATTATGTTCAATTATAGCAAACAGCAAGTGTTTTACTTTAAATTAAGAGCGGCATAAAGTTGGTGCTTCTGTGGAAGGAGCTGAACCAACTTAACGTGAAGATATTGTATCATCAGACAATCATACTCACAAGAACTATTTGTCGTCTTGCTTACTGTAATCATTTTTTTCCCTGCTCCCGTGTATGGAAAAGCTGAGAACTTCATACTAATGCATTTGATAGGGGGTGGGCAAAATTTCAAAAATTCAAATAAAATTTTTTTTAATATTCGGCTTCGTATTCTAAATAAAATTAATTATTTATTATTAATGGCCAAAAAAGCAAAAGAAGACAACACTGGCTTAATAACATCAAAGTTTTTATTTGAAGTTTGCTACAACCATTGTTAGTGAATCATGAAAAAATAATCTCAACTAAACAGAATGCCCACAATTTAGTCCAAAACTGCATTTTGGTGTAAAATAATTGTATTTAATTTTATGAAACACTTCATTATCCTTCCAAACCTAATTCTGCACCCCAGATTTTAATTTTTAATATATATTTATTTCCCTCATGTCCAACAAATTCTTAATGCATTACAGTGTGACAAATAGGAGAATAAACTGCAAGTTACACAGAGTTAACTGCTGTGAAATTGCACTGGGGAACGAGTAACGACTTTCTCGTTAGGCGAAAAATTCTTCCCAAATTTTTGGGAAAATTTTATGTTCACGTTTACAGGTTGTTCCAAATAAAATACAAGTGGTTTTGTGTGAGAAGCTTCTTATCAACTCTTTATGTACGTGATTATGACTTGAATAAAATCTTGTAGAGCAAATTTTGATTTTTCCGCTTATTCACAGATTTCAATGTTTGTTACAGAAGCTAAAAAAAAATTTTTTACATCATATATTATACGTTAAAACTACGTGTTTATTGCGAAAATTAACTAACAATGGTTGTAAACTTGCACTATTATGAAGTTACGAGCAACAGTTATAAGTTGCAAGTATATATTGCTGGTTGACGTGGGACACGAGTTTCGCTATACTACATACATAGCATAAACATTCACGAAAAAATAAGCTAGTGTACAATGAATGTTTAATTCGACTCCGAATGTGTAACTATTTATGGAGATCTAACATGGTGTTTTTAAAATGGGTTTGGTTAAAAGTAGAGTTGTACCGATACTGATACCAATGTCCTTTACACTGAATTTTATAAAAAGATTTACTGTTAATAATACATTAAAAACTTTTCCTAGACTCATTAAAATAAATAATGTCTTATAATAATGTATATACTTTATTGTAATCCAACACAAAATACAAGCTGACCTAAAACTTTCAAACCCTCTGAAAATGCAAATAATATGGCACCAGATGCAAGTCAAATTTTAAATGTCCCGCCCGCACTATCAGCTAAGAGCGCACGCAGAAGTTATCAATCGGGCAGTGTCATGTGTGTTGGTTTACAAGGGTGGGGGCTCTCCAAGGCGCTACCTGTTGGTGACACCTTGCACATGTGGCAAATGTCTGTCTTTTAAAGTAATTAATCGTATTTTACAGCAAAGAAAACTTGTAATTTTGAGACACAAATAAGGCGATTATAACTGATCTCTTCACTGTCTTTAATAATTAATCATTCAAAACCACATCCTCTGATTTTCCCTGTCACTCGGCTTGGTGCTTACCTACCCATTATTAACTGGCAAAAGGTGTCAAATAGGCAGTTGCATATTATCAGTTTATTCAAAGACATTTGTCTATTGAAATAAATTAATATAAATCCTCCAATTTCCTTGTAAGAAGTTAATAAATATGAACACTTATAATACAAGTCGCTCAATGTTCAAACAATGTTTTGCCGACAAGTGGTAAAGTATATGCTTTTAGGAATATAAATTTATAAGACGCTGCCCTTGAGGTAAATAAATACTAAGTTTTAAAGTCACCTTAATTTTATGCGAGATATAATGAAACACCAACCTTACTGGATAAATCAACCTTTAAATTAAAAAAAAATCTTTAAAAATACTAATTCCTCGTTAAAATGTTTTGCATACCATTTTCAGGTGAAACCATTTTCTTTGAAATACAAGTGATGTTAGGTGAAACTATTTTGAGCGACGCATAATGTATTTACTCGTGTATAATGCGCACTCGTGTATAGCCTTTACCATGATTTTGCAACAAGTTCCAGAGAACTTTTTTTTCAATAAAATTGCACCAAAAATTTGCAATGCCCTGTTAGTAAGTATGGAACAAATTAGGCTTTTTTACTTTACATTAATGTGTGGTGATTGTGTTATGTTTGGGAAATACTTTAATTAAATAACTTGGGTGCAAAAAGCCAAAAAGAAAAAAAATTCAGGAAACAACCTGATCCTACTACTCAACATTTCCACTTCCGTTTTCTTTTTCTCCCTTTCTCCTTTTAGCAGCAACCGGCTCTTTTTTTTTGCCGTGCTAGAATGTCGCACTACCCAAAAAAAAAAGTCTCCTCTCAACCCCCCCCCCCCCAAAACACGAACATGGCTCGCTAGCCTCTGCCATGGAAACAAAGAGGGACAGCGAAATTATCGACCGGCAACCATCTGGGTGTTATTACAAGGGGGCCGTAAACACAAGCGGCAGCTCTGGTTTTGTGGCGTGACAGGATGCCATTAGTTGGAATTGAGGAGGGAGCGGGTGTGTGTGTTTTGACCGTCACATAACTGAAGGGTTACTGAATGGGAATATGAGAGAGAGAAGGGAGAGGAATGATGTAAGAGCGCGAGATGAGACAACACACAGTTCTGTCACTTCCCTCAACAACCCCGGGCAATTTATGGCTAACACTCCCCCATCCTCTTTTTTTTTCCGTGTATAGCATGCACCCCAGAATTTTTTTTTGTTTTGGGGGGAAAAAGGGTGTGTAATTCATGAGTAAATATGGTATTTGTTCTTATTTTACCTTTTCTTTTAGTGTGTGACGTATACAAACCGAAATACTGCCATTTTTGTGCCTAAAGAAAGTAATAACCTGACGGCTGCCATACCCGATACAGATATATAAAAAAAAAGACGAAGTAATGGCAGATACCGATAGATACCGATACTTAGTATCGGTATCGGAACAACTCTAGTTAAAAGTATTCGTAGCACGCCAACAAATTGCCTTTGATTTCATTCTGAATCTGTTAATTTTAATTGTGTGTTGTGCTCACTCATCACCGAGACATTGACGAAACTCCAAACATAGCAAATTTTCTATAAGAAATATATAATATTACTTAGCTACTTCTCATTTTGTTATAGACAGAGGAATTATCTTTGTTAACATACAGATTCGGTATGTTGCATTCTTAACCTGCTCGATGTGACTTGGCTGTGACTGCAGCAGGGATGTTAGATAGCAATTGCTACTGACTTCACAAAAAAAACCGGTACTTTAGACAAACTAGAGGTATGTCATGCAACTAAATGGGACAAAAATTACCAAGCCATTATTTTGATGCGTATCCTGGTTAACAGATATCACGCAACAATTTTTTTTTAAACAAAATGCACATACATTTTAAGGCATGCAAGAAATCTGAAGTACTAAAACACAGATTGTTTACGTTAAGAAAAAAAGATTGGAAATACTCCTTTTCACTCTGCACTGAATTTAAAAAAATGTAAACTGCAAGTTAGTGAAACGAAAAATCTTATGCACATATTTTGCATTAAAAAATTTACTGACATGCAAAAAAAATTAATGTATAGTCCATTCCCTGTTGGAAGCAACTTTTTCGGAGTCCTGCTAAACATCTACTTGCAGACCCATTTCGTATCCTTCCGCCAAATGTAAACAAACATTACCATGTGGCTGCCATGCAGCTGTCAAAATCAATGTTTACATTCCATTGTGTGTGTACATAGGTTCGTATACTTTCGCAACATCTAAAAATAAACATTGAAATGTGACTTCTACTTTTATACCTGTCAAATATGTTGTTTACTGTTTACAGCTTTTCAAAGAATTGTCATATTCCAAAAACCATTCCAGACGAATATTCACAGTTTAGGCCTCTAACATTATTTAGGTCAGCTTTATGACGTTCTAAAAATGCCTGAATTGACATTAACATATTTGTTTTCCACAACATAGCTTAATGCATGTAATGCACGTATTTTTCCATGACTGTGTTTAGCACAGTTACAACTACAAGGTAAAGGGCTGTACTAATTATCCTTTTGCTATTGATGTGTGTTGGGTAATTTCTTTAAAAGGATGGCCTAAGTTGGGATAAATATTAAAACGCAGGAACAACCAGTCAAACGAAAAAGGCACATTGAATTCAAGCATGCAACTCGTGTTTCTCATTTTTGTCATACAAACTTTAAAAGATAGCGGTGAACATGCACACAAATAAGCCTACAACTTTTATTCCGCTCATATTTCTACTTACTGTTTATTTGGTTTATTGAAATTTATTGGTCTGAACTTAGTATTTTTCTTTTGGAATTGTTGCAAATTATGTTTCATGACTGTGTTTTAAACCCCTTAGGGCAAAGGTACAATGTTGTGATAAATAAACAGATGGATGTAAATAATTAACTTCGTCACAAAAACAGTTCACAGTTAAAACGTATAAATAGTGCTAATCAAATATATGAAATCACACATTCATACACACACACACAAACACACACGGCCAGTATATCGACCATGATGCAGAAAGGCACGCCATTTCACAGATGCAATGATTAATGAAACACACGTCACAGTATATTTATTACTGCCGTGGAAACACAGATTCATCACATCATCATAACTTGCCTAGGAAGGTTTAAAAAACACAACGTCTACAAACGTGATGTGGTAATTTGAAGTATTTTTTGGAGTAAGAATAATTTACGCATCGTTTGGCAAAAAAGCAACATGCCATGTCATGGCTTGCCACATCTGCCAACTTCACTTGATAACTGCCCTGCCATCATATCTAAATATATTAATTTAAGTATTCAAACATTGAAATCTCTTTTCAGTTGTAAATTACAAATTCAAAAATCATTATTTTGCTGTAATAAGTATAAAATATGCTACATTTGAAAACATGTATAATTTTATTGCTTTCTAGTAAAGTAAAATTTCCCAAGTGAAAGAGATGAAGAAAGAGAGAGAAAGCAACAAGCCTCGCCCAGCAGACAGTTTTTCAGAAGCTTTCTCGCTCAACAAAACAACACCATACCATTACGGCCTACTCCTAATATTTTCCGCTGTTATTTTAAACTGTAAAAATGATATATGTTGCCATTGGGGCTACCTAAATTTTTAAATAGGCACTGTATAATTTACAAATAGTATTCTAAAAAACCAGGTAAAATAATATTTTTACTGTGAACTATTTCTCACAGGTCCTTGCCAACATGTCGCTGCTCTCGCTGTTGTTAATTCATATTTAAAAAGAAAAAATATTACAAGTTATAGAAGATAAGGTTAAGTTTCATTTATTCAATAATACAGTACTCTGTTAACCACAGTTTAATATATTTGTGGCATACAGGTTATTGAAAAAACAACTTGACATGTTATGACTAGTGTGTTTTTTCAAAGGTTGATTTTCATGTCACTTCCAATCGGGAATGGACTATAGTTTACTACACAGCAAAACTGTGTAAAACCTTCAATCAACTCCAATGAATTAAAATAAAAACACAACATTCTGTACCCGTGGTGATGCTTAATAACGCAATACAGAACAACCTACACAAGACGAAACGGAATACTGGATATGCAAGATTCGTGGTTGGAACTTGAGATCAGTTGCGCTTTAACCCAAGAAACTTTTTTATGAAGTAAGGTCTGGACTCAAAATAATTTTGTTTTACTTTTAGTTACAAATGATCACAAGTGCTGAAATCTTGGTATTTTCACGTACCAGGATGAAAGTATCTTGGTACATGGTATGACACCCTGAAAACTGGTATCTATACCAAGACACTGGTACATCAACACCACTGGATTGCAGTTGCATTACGTGATTCGAAGTGTGTGTGTTCACGAATGTTAACTTCCACTGAAAGTTAATTTGAGTAAATTTGTGTCAATGTACAAACATTTTACTATCAAAAAAGGAACGAAAAATGCTAAAGTTCTTAGAAGACGTCATGAAACTATAAAGAAAATAGCAGTAACTGAAAATATCAGGGCAATGATTTTAAACAAATTTTACGCGACATTTTTGTTTGATTGTCTTAAGTCCTATTTTTTTTTATTTAAAAATTATTGTAAGGGATTTTCCCACCAAAATTATAGCAAATATTTTTTAGGAAGTGCTCCAAACTGATAGGATTAAATCACAGTGCTACAACAAGTTTATAAAAATATAAAACAATACGACTTTTCTAGATCAAATCTAATTCTCAGCATATAGACGTACAGTCATTGTTCTATGTTAATTTTTTTTTTTGTTTTAATGGAATAAGTAATGATAGAATGTTATTCACCTAACCTAAAATATTTTTTTCTCCGAATTCCAGCGGGAAATTGAAGTTTCCTGGGCCAAATTTTTCCAGATGGCAAAATTCCATTTCCGCTCATCACTAATACGTACACAAAGTAATAGAAGCATTTTATATTGAATAACACTGTTTAGATAAACAATTGAATAAAAAGTACGAAATATAACTACTGGGGTGTAAAAACATGAGCACTGCAATTAATTATTTTGTTTTGTATGCTCCACACTTTGCTGTAATAATTTTTAGTTTCTTACTTTGTATTTTCTATTTAAATCAAGAAATATGCTGAGGTGATGAAAAATTATTTAAAAATCTTTTATAATAGGCTAAGTATGCTACTTTAAAATATTTCTTAAGCATGGATTTATTTTCAGTTTGTTATTTAGATATGTTTAGTATGAAAAGGAATACTTGTACTTGCATGGTAAAAAAAATCTCAATTTTTTTATCTAGTTTGTAAAAATGTATGTATTTATTAAATTAAAATAAAATAATAATAATTGGTGCAATGTATACTTCTCAACACCTTCTGATTGGATATTTAATTCAAATTCGCAAATATTTTCAAATAATTCACTTCGAAATGAAGACATTTCCAGCTTCCCCCACACCTAGCATTTAATGCTGAAGTTTTTAATTTTTTGTGTTTGAACACGTGTGTTTGAATGATAAACAAAATAGAAATTTTAGAACACCACAGTTAAAGAAAACATATGGTAACAAAAAGCTCAAAATTTCAGTGTGACAAGTGACAGATAAGAACCTTTTCCAAATCCCAGATATATATTCGGTAACTCTGTATTAAGACTTATTCAGTGCCACACCATTCTTAACTCCACTGTGAATACAGTTAGGATTTATGATAAATATAATGTCAAAGCAAAGTTAACATCATAAGCCTCACTTAAACTTAAATGTTAATTGGCCTCTTACATCATCATTGACGTCACTTTCACAGTTATCTTGGACAGCCATTTTAAGTCATTGTAACATAAATAAAAAACTGCAACAAACAAATTGCAAAATACCTTTGGCTTAAAAACTGTTTTCAAAGATTTTGGTTACTGTCCAAATCAGCCGTAAAACAATAAAAATTCACAAATTGTAAATGCCATCAAATTAACCTTTTTTAATCACATTTCCAGCAGGCTTTATTCTTTCGTCACATGTTTGGAGAATTAGTTGAATAAATAAAACATACTTAAATACATATTACAACACACTCAGAAAGCCCATTTCGGTTGCTTGATTTTAGTACAACAATGTCTGTTATCATGTAATAAAGTTGACAATTCAATAGTATATTGTGATGAAAGGTTGTGTCAAAAGTTTTTAACAATATGCCCAGCCTTTAGACACACCCATTTTTACTTTTGAGTTTAGGCAGAGATCAACAGAAACAGCAGGACCATTACAGCAAAATAGGTGTACCCAAGATGCATGTAAGGAGACAAGAGTCAGCACTCCTAGGTGAGATTACGAGTTTTTTTACTTGCTGGCCGGACTTGGGGCCACTAATGATGCAAACCAAGCAGCGTGAACTCTGTTTATTCATAACTTTCCAAACTTTTATTTATCACATGTGGAATCAAAGAAAAAACTGTGCAAAAATGTTACACGCTCATATGAGAGTATTCAGTATCTACTCCATTTCGAAAATACAATTATTTGTAAATCTGTGATCTACAATTGTGAACAGAATGAAACAATTATAATGTTCAAGAAAGGAATAAAATCAACCATCTGAGAAATCAGGATTTTATAAAGTACCTGGATGGGGAGGTAAAAATTTCCACACTCATTTTTGGGGTAGAATTTTTGTAACAAAGCACTCAAAATCTTATTGCACACACATTTACGTACACATAAATGCCACCATAACACGTCAACTACATCATCATACATCATAAACTAATAATGCTTACTATATTATTTTCGTGATGGTATGATTTTTGTAAGTGAAGCCAGCAAAGTCAATTACAAATATTTCCAAGGAAGATTTTCTGCTTAAGACATGTAATTTGCATGATGATCTTGTTAAGATGCCATGCTAAAATATTGATTACGTTTCAGAGTGACTTAAATGCCTCATCTTGCCTGAGGTGTAGTAACTATGACATGTGTTCCTCAAATTTGCATAAGTTAGTGCTACTGGTGCTTTGGACCTCTGCTCATTGGCCAGTAAACTAGAAAAAGATATTATTCAAACTTTAAAAATGCTGCAATCTTTCACTGCAAAATGCAGTTTAACTACTTTAATTCATTTCGAATACTACTAATTTTGACCTCAAAGTACCATCAACAAGTTTGATGTAGCACACATTTAATTTTGTGGTATTTAAATGTAAAATTCATGTACTACTACTAAGTATTCCAAGTTATATTTTAATTACCTGCTTTAACTTACTTTGCAGTTTATTGTGGCTCAAAATTTCAAGTTTTGGCACACTGGTGACAGCTTTAGATGATAATTTTTCAAGAGTTTAAAGTCAACTTTACGCTATCTACTGAGAAATTTTAAACTGAGTGTGTAGGTTGCAGTCCATCACACTATGCATGCATGCACTGTGGATGATTTTCCTAAACTGTAGTGCAGACACATTTTACACAAAAAGCTTTCAAAACTAACGCATTTTTATTTTAAAACATATTCACTGTATTGATTTATTGACTCGCTCCATTTGCTTGTGTATCTAAAGAAATTCTTATACAGGAAGTAAACGATAGGTGTTTACAACTATACACAGCAGTGTAGAGGACTCTGAGACAAGCAATTTGATACAGTACACTTGTGGTCCATCACGTCTGGAAATATCTGAAAATCGCTCCACAAAAGTGTACCACAGCGCGCCCAGCCGGGCTGGATTGGGTCGCGTCATGCCACGCCGAGTTGCTCATCTGGCATGGTTCATTTGCATTCCCTTTGTCCTCACTAGTCTTTCGCCTGTAAGGGGAAAGTGGAGGCGACAGACTGGCGAATTTCTTCATCCCTTGCACAGGCTCTGTCAGCCTTCATGACAAGTTCTTGTGTGTTGCATCAGTCACTAGCGACACAGTGCAATAAGGCTAACATCAAAAGGACTCCCTTCACATTCAATTAAATGGCTTTCATGCATCTGTGCAACAGTGCTACAAATTCAAATTCACATGCAGGAAGGAGGCTTTATTCACAACAAATTCTTCAGCGTGTTGTACCAAACAATGTGTATTTTTCTACCATGGAACACATAATTTGCAGCACTGTAACACAGATGCATGTACGTAATTTCATTGAATGTGAAGCAATTCATTTTGATGTTAGCCTTACTGCACTGCTGCTAGCAACCAATGCAACACACTAGAACTTGTTAGGTAGGCTGACAGAGCCTGTGCAAGGCATGATGAAGGGTGCCAGTCTGTTGTCACCCTTCCCCCTTACTTCTTTATTGACGAAACACATAAAGAGTGCCAAGGTAATGCGAATGAACCATTGCAGATGAGCAGCACGGCACGATTCAGTCCAGCACAGCTGGGCGCGCAGTGGTACACGTTTGTGTAGCAATTTTCAGATATTCCCATACCTGATGGACCACAAGTGTCCTACATCAAATTGTTTATTCAGAGTCCTCTACTGTGTATAGTTGTTAACACCCATCGTTTACATCCTGTATAATACTTCATAGAAGGATGTATTAAGATTTTTGGGTGCAAAATGTTGCTATAGAAAACTTCCTCAGTACAAACCTCGCTGTATAACTCTTATACATCTTATGACATGACAACATACTGAAGGCGGCCACATTTGGACGTCATAAATAAGACTTTGTTGTCATACTTAGTCACGTCATGTGAGACATTCTCCTTCTACGAGTTTCTATGTCACAACAGAAAATGTTGTGGAAGCAACAAAGAACAACAACATTACTGAAATTAAAAGTAGCGGGAATAAAAGTGATGAGGGTGGTGATCAAATAGATATAATTTGGAGTGAGGCTGCTGCATGGGACATAATACAGAAATTTTCTAAATGGCAAAATGACTGTAACTCATTACTGGAAGTAATGCAGAATCCATACTCTTATGCATGAAGGCCATTAAAGAGTCTGATATTCCTATTCATATGGTGATTGAAGCAATGATTAAACATAGTCCTGACGCATGACGTACTGTTGAATGGATAATTACACGTAGGATGTTTTTGTTCGGGGCTAGATTAGGCGCTCCTTATTACACAGAGTTCTAGTCCTGGTGGGGCACTGGTGCTTGCCCGATGTACAGGACAGGCCTGGTAACTTTTTGGCAGGGCACAAAGCCTGGTTCTTGCAAGACAATATTGCGTTTAAGGTTGGCTGCCTTGTTGGGAATACCTGGGCGATACACTTCAACACTTCGGTGTTCAACAATAGATTCAGGGTTAGATCATGGAGGTAATACAAGTACTGGCATAGGATGCTGTTGAGGTGATGACAGTGGAGCTGGGTGCAGGACTGCTGGGACGAGAGAAGCGATGGCTTTGGTGGGTGGTTGGTCTGGCAGAGGTGGCCCGTTTCCCCACAACGGGAATTCTTCTTGGACTGTGCGGATTGGTTCGGCGAATAATTCCCTTGGTATTTGGTGTTTCTGGGTCCTGTAGGTGTCTCAGAGCCTGAGTCTGTTCCCTGGGAATAAACTTGGCGATGGAGGCTACTAGGGTACGGGTTAGCTCATGCAGACGCCCAGAGGAGAGAGAAGTCTGCTTCACTCTTTCCTTCAGTCCACGGCATTTGGAATATGTCATTTGGATACACACAATACCCTCTCATGTCCATGAGGCAAAGGCAGGTTCCTTGTGACTCAGTGTCGACCATGTGTGGGTCATCGACTAAGTGGACACCCTGTTTCAGTACCTGGCGCGGATGCGCAGTAGACTAATCAGGCCTCACCATCTTAGGTCACAGCATGTGGGTGTTGTCCTAGATGAGTCTTCCCAAATCAGGGAACATCCGTTTTTCCTGGCACACAGGCGCAGTGAAAAAGGAGCAAGCACTGATCTGACAAGCTCGTCTAGGAGCAGTGTATTTGTGTGGGCTCTGTCCTTCTACCTACGGCGTAAATAGAAAGACTGGCCACGATAGGTGCGTGTGGGTTGGCAACATTGAGTACTGGCTCATCTGAGTAATTTTCCGGGATCTGCTGCATTTCCCTTCATGCGTGGAGTCGACTGGAAACAAGGTGCTAAGTCCATAGGAAGCATGGTACTTAAAGATCCAGTTTGCAAACATTTATTTCCGTATTATTGGAAATACACACGATGATGTACGTCAGCATGAGCTATTGCCGGGAAGCTAGAGTTACATAGATGCCGGTAGAGGCGACGGTATAGAATGAGCAGGCATTGGAAGTGCATAACACTGTGAAAACATCCTTAAACTAAGCAAACTCATTATTCATTACTGCCCAAATGGGGCCGTTAAGTCGTGTTACACGACAAAACGGCTGAGAAACTGGCACAGGACTTGGTTTTTCTAAGCAGATCGTGGCAGGATAAGTCCTGAATTGGGGTTTAAGGAATGGAGCTTCCTTCTAGCACATACATGCCAGATCAGGCAGTGAAGCGAGATAACCCTGGCTAACGCGGTGGGTATATGAAAATGGTTTTTTGCATGCAGGATAAAATCTCTGGCAGCTAGCACAGTGAGATGAGAGGTAAGACTGATCAGGGTATCTTGGTGACTAGCGTAGATGACAGCTAAAGACTGCTCAGCCAAAATTGACTCTCCCTTTATACTCTTTCGGGCCGCTGCCCGACGCTTATTGGCTGGCGTCTTGAGGTGGAGGGGTGGTCACAGGAGGGGGGGTGGGGTGGCGAAGGCATGATTTGCTGATGTGAAGTCACCGGCCAGCTGGAGGATGAGAAGCGAAGACAAACTAAAATCCTACTAAAGGTGCTATCTAGCGGCACATAAAATTACTCAATGCCAGAGATGCATAATTATGCTGGCCAGTGAATAAAACAATCTGCACTATCTAGAACGTCCATTCTAAACGGAAAACAGTACCATCTCATCACATATCGGAATTAAAGGTAATGCAAACTTCGGGGACTCAGATGCAAGGCTATGCGTAGGACTGAGTTGAAGTCGTCAAATCACCATTGTTAAAAAAAATCATGCGTTAGTCCGTCACCTTATTCAATGTCTGGTGCTGTTCAATTCAATTCGAGCAGTAGTTAAAGTGTATTTTTTAAATGTGGTTGTAGAGTATGGAACAGAGTATAGGCAATGTGCGTGTATAGGCTGCACCAGAAGTTTTTGATGAGAAATTTGGGATAATTAATATTTAAAGTATAGGCCTCACCAAATTTTTGTATTCCTGTAAATATAGTTAAATCAAATCCCGTACAAACACAATAAATTCTGACTTAATTTCTCCCCTACAAAACATTTGTAACAGAAAATTAGTATTATGTAGTAATGTTTACAAATTTACGTTGCATGATTACTATTCCATAGATGGTAATGGGACTTGAGAAGGCAAAACATTGGCAACATGTTACACAAAATGGTGTCTATCAATAAGTGTTTGTAGCATGGTGGCATGTGTGTGAACTACATACAATATATTTACTAGGGATGCTAAATATCAATTTTTCTCTATTCCAACTGCAAAACCTTTCACTTGATTCCCCCTCAATTCCGATACCACAAATTAGGATACAGTGATTATCAACATGTGCCTACAGTCAATGTATCCTTTTGAAATCTTGTTTTACAGGTCAAATTAGACACAAATATGAAGACAACTACAGGAAAGACTGTTTGGTCTGCTAAGTGAAGTTGATTTCCTATACTGATGTAACATTCAGACTTATCTAATTAGGCCTAACAAGTTCATATCAGTATTTTTGATAAATTTATGAATTACTTGAAATGAATATAGACACAGAATTATACAAAAAAGTTAAACTAAAGTCCGCAACTTCTCAATGCAATAGTTTAGGTCAACTTATGGAGCGAACCAATATGTACACAAATATTGATGCTATTCAGTAATGAAACTGAAATACAAGTAACCTTTCATTTAGCATTGATAAATCAAAATGCTCCTACCCGACATTTTAAGTTGTAGGGACACTGGATGACTTGCTGCTACATGCATCTTAGCCCAAAAGATCTTCTGAAACATCATTATTGGCAATTTGCTTGTACTTGCCGTGTTATTTAAGTGTTTTCTCAATTTACTACACTGAAAACTTTAGCACTACCTACTTTTGGTAAAAAAAAGAGATAGATACTTTTGGTAAAGGTAAACACGGGAAAAAAATTGCTTTCAATTTCGACTACCTCGAAAATGAAAATGTCACAAACAGAAAATATATATGATACAAAAAATGTAACTGTTCTCTATCTAATATAACATTAAATAATTGGTAAATAAAATAAAAAATTCGAAACATAATACCAGGAATCCTGGTCCAGGATCCTTTTGCTCCCACTGCTAATAACTATCGCACAACAGACTAAAAGCCAATGCATGTTCCGCATCAGCGACCCGGAACTCTAGGAGCTTGCTGCTAGCGAGGGTTCCTATCTACAAACTACTCTGGTTGCATACCGACGCCAACTTTCAGTGTGCGGCTTATCAACCTACGCTGATTGCAACACTTACATGCAACAAAGTGCTATCTCCAACAGTATCCGCATGTGCGGCGGTGGTCTTTCATCCGTGTCTGCCAGTTTGTTTTAATATTTTATCTACACGGACATTTACAGGTTTAGATATTGTGTGCTAGATTTCCACGTGCGTTTGTAGCATTCTTGCAACAGTATATACACCTAGAACTGAATAGCCGTCTGCCACATGACAGCCATCAAGATAAAAACGACTCATTTAATGGCAAGTTTCGATTAGCCGACTATCTCTTCCACTGCATTATCGTGGATAATCGAGTTTCTACTGTTTTATCTTAATTCTTTCATAGTCGAACCATCATTAAATGGTTAATTCCGGTCAACACATGCCAGTTCGATACAGGTTCAGACTATTTGGAATACAAAAGACCTGTTGCTGTGCAACATAACCTCAACAAATCATGTGAAGGTGAACGAGGATTGATAACAATTAACCGTTTTATTCTCGATTCTTCGATACCTGTAATAATCGAGGATATAGAGGAATCGACTTTGACATCCCCAATATTGACAGAAAATGACGTCCATCAATGTGAGCTTGTGGCGCAGTGGTGGTCATACAGACTGCATAATTTTATATATATATATATATATATATATATATATATATATATATATATATATATATATATATATATATATATGCATACGGGTAATTTTGTGACTATGTAAAAATTTTAAAATGGGAATTTTTTTGTAATTTTGTGATGGTGTAAATACTTTGCATAATTCATGTAAAGCCCAGGCTACATTCACAAAAGGACACAATTCATAGATGACCAAAAATGCTTCCAGTTTTTTTTTCTGGCAGTTAACTTCCGTTGACATTTTCAGTTTATAAATTGGTTAATCTGAGTTTGTGAGATTTTGTTACAATATAAATAATATATATATATATATATATATATATATATATATATATATATATATATATATTTATATTGTAACATAAATCTGAGTTTGTGAGATTTTGTTAAAATATAAATATATATATATATATATATATATATATATATATATATATATATATATATATATTTATATTGTAACAAAATCTCACAAACTCAGATTAACCAATTTATAAACTGAAAATGTCAACGGAAGTTAACTGCCAGAAAAAAAAACTGGAAGCATTTTTTGTCATCTATGAATTGTGTCCTTTTGTGAATGTAGCCTGGGCTTTACATGAATTATGCAAAGTATTTACACCATCACAAAATTACAAAAAAATTCCCATTTTAAAATTTTTACATAGTCACAAAATTACCCGTATGCATTTACAACCATTAGAGTTGTACATCATCCCCCTACTTTAATGTTAAACAGTGGCAGGGTTTACTTTCATGGAAATCAGAATAGTTAATGCCACAAAAAATTTTCTCTTTTTTTTCAGCCACATTTATAGTGTAAACCATCAGACTTTGAATAAACATGCCCAGAAAAATGCCTAAATCAATATTTATGAATAAATGTTTTAATAAAATGGTGAACTTTTTATTTATTTTTTGCTGAAATACAGTGGAAACTCAAACCATCAAACATGGTTAGAACAAAAATCAGTGTCCACAGAGCATTTTCTGTGGTCCCAACAAAATTCCTATGTAAATACTAATACTAAGGAAGTCTGTTTTTGTCGAACTCAAAATTTAATTTTTACCGTATTGATCTAACAAAAAGTTCTGTATAGCATCGCCGAAAATTACATGCTCCGATCGTTAAACAACAAAGTATTAACAAAAAAGTATAAGTATCAACTGTACTTACTAAGACATACTAAGTTGGTATACAGTACATTATGTACACATGCACAAGTAATGCCAATAGATAACGCAAATAAAATAAATTATCAACACACCTTGTTTTTACTTACGTCTTACTACCCTGCATTTAGTCCTATTTATATCATTTACCACTTCCAAAATAACCTGTTGCTGATTTTGTCACAATGTTACACTAACTTGTACTTTGAAACAAAAAATAATAAACAATAACAAAAGAGGTCTTCAACAACACATTGTATCTAGAGGGCACAAAAAAAAAAAAATTGTAAATACAGTACATATGTATATGAAAAATGTACTGTAGAATTTTTAGTAAAAGTTCAGGAAACAATTGCAATGTTTATGGAGGCAGCCATGTTGGTAATGAAAGAACCAGCAACCACAAGAAACAGTGGTGCCATATTTTGGAGATATAGATTCGTGATGCGATGTTGCCAACACCACCCACAAGTTTTTCACTTGAATATTTTTTCATGAAAATTATGAATGCATTATATATAAATGTAACTCTAAATATGCCCGGAAAGTTAGAACAAAGTAACACAAAATTAAGGAAACCATATTCACTGCACTTTATCAATCACAATAACAAAGATACTTTTATTTCTTAGCTAGTAACTGCGACTGTTGTTAGTTGCTCTATGGATAACACTTGTACTGCATCGGCAGCTATTTCTGTGCATGTGGTTTCAAAAGAGGTGTTTAAATACTGGTTTTATTAAGTTTGAGTGTGAGTCTTGGAAAAAATTAAAGTGCATAAGTATTTTTTGTAAGGTAAGCATTTCTTAGTTCCCTTGAGAACTTTTTAACGAGGTTCTACTGCATTATGAATGTTTTCTTTAATATTCCCTTTTGCATTGTTTTCTTTTAGTTAAACTTGACAAATACTTAACATAGGCCTATCAATGTGTTCAACATAAAGTATAATGATGTTGGGTTTTTTTTTTTTTTTTTTAACTAATATGTAAGTATACGAGAAAATGATAAAAAAGAATGCCTGATTTAAATGCACAAAATAGTCAAAATCTGTGTTAAATTTTGGTGTTTAAAGATGAAAGCTGTGTTAAATTTTGGTATTTAAAAATTAAAACTGTGTTAAATTTCAATATTTAAAAATGAAAGCGGTCTCAATTTTGGTATTTAAATGTAAGCAATGCTAAATTTCTGTAGTTTGTTTAAAAATAAAAGCAATAATGAATTTCTGTGCAACCATATTAAAAAATTAATCAATTTCTGTGTTTGAAAATTCAAAAATTTGGTCAATTACAAAGTTTAGAAAGAAAACTAATGCACATGTTCAGTGTCTGAACACTAACAGAAAAGTAATTATTAAATACAAGAAACAGCAATACTACAATTTATTAATTTATGAAGAAAACATTAATTTTAGAAATAATGTACAAAGATTTATACAATCCACTTGACTTACTTTTCTAGCATACACTTAACATACATTCCACCTAACTTCACACTAAATTCAAAAACTAGAACAGCCAAGTACTTTTGACAGCAAAGTATGGACTTGAGATGTTTCTAGAGTCAAACTAAACATGAGACATGGCAGATACACAAAACTGATGATTTTTTATGTACAGATTAAACACTAAATAATATGTATGTTTGCATTATGAAATAGTTACAGAACTTGCACATCATTATTTTACCGTTAATGTCAAAAATGTAGAATCCTTCATTCTTCATCTTGCGTTCGCGATCAAAAATAGCAACTATTTTCGGCACCTCAGCACAAAAATAATCACTACAAAATACTACAAAGTTGATATCTTTTGTTATTACTTTACTGTCAATACAAAAAGAACTGCAGTACACTGGTGCACACAAAAGTTAAAATTTTACGTTTAGCCAGAATGAAAACACGTCAAAGCTGTTTGGTTGAAATGTTGTGTGTTCCCACCACAACTTACTGTTCACTTCTGTATGAGGGAGTACAATAAACTTCAACACTGGCTACTAAAGCTACGAAAATAATATGTTCATTACGCAGGAACAATAGTACAGGTACGCTCCAGTCGTGCTGCTATCTAGCGGCAAAGTAAAAAAAAAAAAAAACACATTTACCGTGTTGGCAGTACAATCGATTCTTGACACACTATCAATAGTAAACAACTATTTACAGTATCTGAAGAATGTAAATATTCGTGTTACCGTAGTTTTCGTAAAAATTTCACATTTGGTGAAAAAACTGTAGATTTTGTAAAAACTGTGAAATAACGTCCAATTTTGCTGTTATGTATTTCGTGTATTTCGCGGTTCACCATTTTATGGGGTCCCTACTAATATGTCCAGTCCATATCTACAGAATATCCACATCTATAGAATTATTATGTCAGTTCCTTGAAATTCAATGGATAGAGTTTCCACCGTAATGCTTGCAGAGAATAACTAACACTACATTAACGTGTGTTTAAGTGAAACACACATAATCTGTTTCTCAGATTAAATTAATACAAAACTACCAAATGCCAATTTTATGAAATTCTGTTCACAAAATGTTTACTTACTGCCCAATTGAATTCCCCTGAAATTTATACCTACATATTTAAAATTCAAATGAGATTTGTTAAACTGTTTTACTGTTAAAGAATTGGGATCTATCACCACAAATGCAACAATGCTTTTCAATTCTATTTCACATCAGGTTTTTATTTAAAATTAATGATGATGTCAAGTACCACACATACCAAAGAATGTCATGGATATGAAAAGCAGAAAATAACACACAAAACATTGTTGTGATCTCTGGTTGTTCACTAAGGTCATCTCATGCGATATGGAGTATGTTCCTCTTCTACTCCACAACTTGTGAACAATGCGCCAGTTAGGTGGCCAGCACATTCCAGAAATTCGGCCTACGATAGCAAATGGTGAACAATAAAATATAAGGTCTCAGTACTTGCAGTTAATTACTGCAGGTTGCCATTCCTGTGTGACATTGCTAAATGGCAAGTGATTGCCTTAAACCATGAGGAATCAGCATCAGATACTTGGAATTCTCCTGCATGGAGGATGCTAAGGGTTGCAATACCATGTGCCTAAGTTTAGTCACTGCTGCTTCATAGTATATGGCTATTGGCCCAGTACCTTGGCTTCTTCTTCATACATGGCCTTTCCAGCTTCACAACAGAATACTGTGAAAATTACCAGTATTTCCCTGCCTTGGTCCGGTGATGTCTTTTTTTGCATAACATAAAAAACAGTGGTTTGCCTTATATTTGCTTCTACTTATTTTGTCAGAGCCCAGTTTACTTCCTAACATCCATGGCTCTTTAGATGGACAATGTAGCAGCAGAAATTAGATTCCACCCACATATTTGGTACCTAGTTTATCAACAGCTCTTTGGAGTACTGCAGTTGATGGGTCCAGGTCACTAATGAGTCTTTATGATGATTAAGTCCGGGGTCCAGATGGTGAACAAATGGTGGGGCCATGGTCTGTTGGGTTTACCTAACTCAAAGTTAAAGGGCCTTCATACCATGTTGAACACATGCTTCTATTGCACAGTCGTGAGCCACTGTCTCAAGCAGAGCAACAGGATGCCCACTTCCTAACACAGGTACAAGACAGTAAGTAAGGTGGAATGTAGAATGTTGTATCTGAGTTTCTTGGAAATCCTTGCCTGTGGCCACTGCACACTGACTGAAGCCGGCTTCTGGGCAATGAATGCTGGACCGGCTCACGAGTATCCCGCTGCAAACAATGGTAGCCATCTCCCAACTATGAAGCTAGCTGAGGAAGTTCCGCAAGAATCTTGAGGCAACGTCGTCGTGTACTGGTCCACCCAAGTAACAACTGGATATTCAGTAGGCTATCCCACATACCTCTATGATTTTGCACAGGACACCATGATTCCAAATACAGCAGTGAAGAAAAACATTCCATCCACCTTCCCTGGCCAAGCACTGCCCACTACAATCACCTCATCTAATGGCACACCACAGAGAGCAAACACAACACCAGAACTGGACCACTAACAAACAACAAGCTTTAAAGACATGGAGGCCATGAAACTATAACAAATGTAGTGCTCGCACTCCCCGGTTAAGTACCGGTTGACATCAGGTACACACGTACTATCAAAAATTAGATTGTGTTCATGTTGTCTGCATGTAATGGACCCATGGGTGGAGACAGTACCGCCATAATATCCAGCCAGTGCTTCATACCTGGCCCTAGGTTACCATTCTCAGAACTCGGAGAGAGTTTGGGAAGACTGAATGGGCCAGAAACCCAAACATCCTCCCCATAAAAACAAATCATATTTTTAGATTTTCATGTTTTAAAAATAGAAGTGCACAATAAAAAAAACCATTACAGTGATTTCTTCTTCATACAGTGCTACAAATAGCATGAGACACTGATCCTACCTCAAGAGTTAATGAAAAATGAAAGAAACACAATTTTTCAAACCAAAAATCGTGGAAAAAATGTACAATAATAGTACATACCTAAATATGGTATGCCAGGGAGGTTCCTTTGCTACGACTTTCATAGTCGTAACTAAACAGACATACAGCTAAAATGGCAAATTTTCAGTAAATCAAAAATAAACTTTAATGCATGCCCAAACAGCACATTGCCATATGTGTAAACAAAAAACTGAGAAGATATTTGCAAACCCACTAGCTACCTTCAAATATTTCACATTTTCATTTTTTTTTAATTTTTTTTTTTTTGTAATTCACAACTGATGCAATGCCACTAGTGAATCCTTTTAATTACAATTATTTTGCACCTGATTAGCAAGCAGGCTTTTACTATCATACAAACTTTAAAAAAATTAGGGGGTTTTGCTGTGACAGTGATCCTGGCATAAGATGCTGAACTTTCAGGCGATGACTTCAACTTCTTCTAGCAAGTGGGCAGATTATACTTCTCTTCACTGCCACAGTCCTGCATAGTTGCCAAACAAGTTGGCCGGCAGGGGCCCACCAGCTGTGAACAGCCTGGTGCCTGACGAGTCATAGCAGTGGGTATAGATAGCAGGGGTGTACTTGATGTGTTGATAGCCATCAATGTAGTCTTCATCGCGAAACTGACAAAAGCAAACAAAAATATACAATTTATTGGTAGCCTAGCGGACTACTTGTCACTTTTGATTTAATTTTATTACCACTAGCAATATTTACAAATGTTGCATAGCAAACTATTTGTCACCTTTACTCAAATTTTATTATTAGTATTGTCCATTTCATGTAAGTGAGGTAAATTTTAACACTTCTAGGAAAGTAGCATGGCCACAATGTATCCTTCCACCACAACTGTTATGTCGGTGAAGAAAAAGACGTTTGTAAACAAGTGTTAGAGTCCAACGAACACTTGCATTTTCCTCTTTCCTTGTATTTCCTCTCTGGCAGGCACTAAAAGGCTAACGTTAGCATGATGCGTGACGTCTTTTCTACACATTTAAATCTACTTCTACACATCAAAACACTTTCCGGTCCCTTCAGGACATTCAGTGTAGTGTTAGTTAAAGTTGAGTTATTTTCATTGCCATTTTGCCTACCTACCCCATTTAGCTCAGAAACAGGTCGCCTACACCTGAATAACGTAGCAAGCTCCTGTTAAACTCTTGTTGAATTCTTTGTTGATAGGCGGTAGTAGTACAAGCCACCATTTTTATTACTGTACAGAAATAATCACGATTTATCCCACTTTGGATATTTTTCCCATAGTAACAGAAACTTTCCCAGTAAAATCATGACCATCAAGGGACAGCAGGAGACTGGGAATTGTATTCAAAACTAGTTTATCAAACGCAGCATAGGACCACAAGTTTCCCTTCAGGAAGCTTGCACGTCAAAACACACACTTACCACTTGGACGGCCACCCTTTCTATGCACCCTGGTGTATAGAAAGGTAGAACTCCGACACTAGGTACTCATCCTCTTGGGGTTGGACTATAAGTCAGGGTTGTGCTCCTTCCACCATACTCCTGGTGCAGGAAGGGCTATTCTCCTGGATCTGGGGGCCTGACCATTCAGGGAAACTCACCCATGTGTTGTAATCATCACCACTATGTAACCTGACTCAGTTACCACCGTGCTCCTGGTGCCGGGTGCTGGGATAGGGGGGAAAGTTGGTCTGTCTATTCCTCATGCCCTACTCCCTTCGGAGTGGTATTCGTAAGAGGGTTAAAAGGGCTGTTACTATCTCTAAATACCAACAAAAGCTTAAATCTGACCTCACTGTCCTTGACAAACTCAGCCCAGAGGAAAGAGCTCAAGTAATCCGTCATGTAGAGAGGCCAGCCTTGCCATCTCCTGTACCAGACTTATTCACAGCGCCCGTCAAACCTGAAGGAGTTACTCAACCACTATTGCTAGCCTACCTAAAGGAAGAAGTTTTGTATGACATAGGGAATCCCTGCTTCCGACGATTCAAACTTCTTGAAACTACCAGCGTCGACGGCAACCTGCCCCCTGCACACCAGGTTCCAGTCTAAGTTTGAGTTCAGCAACAGCCGAACCATAGCAGGTCCAGTAGCTTCTTCGCAGGCATCTAGTGCCCAGCCAGAAAGCTACAAGGCCAGTTCTCTACACTGGTCAGGCTCCTGTTCCATGCAGCAACTAGAGATCCAAACTCAACCGGGTGTTGCCCTGCACCCACCAAAACACTTGGGCCGTGACATGCCTTCTTTGCCCATAGGACGTCACTCACTAAGAAGTTTTCTGGTGCCCAACGTGGGGCCTAGTGATTTAATTACAGAGAATAATTAAGCAGAACCAGGTCAGCATGACCCCGAGCCAAGTATCCTAGCCGGGAGTCTCTCGCCAAGAACCCAGACATCGGGGAGTCTAAAAACACCCAGTGGCGGCCAAGAAACCTAGCAATCATGCCGGACACAGACGTGAACGAACCCAAGCAAACCAAAGAAAATAAGGCAGACACCATATCTGAATGCTGTCACAAACTCAATTATCCCGGTACAGGGAATCACATAGTGTGTGCCCAATGCAACTTCCACTACGTCTGCCTAGGCTGGGCAGACAAAATGAGATACACAGATGTGCTGGAATTAAGGTGTGAGGAGTGCCGCACCAGACACACACAGCTTTTTGTAGCTGGATAACATGGCCAGGAAACGGGATCAACATAGTCCGCTGCATTATATGTTCCGGATCCTACCACCACAGTTGCACTGGGTAGCCATTAGAGTGGATAACCAAGCCCGGTATGGTATACTACTGCGAGGTGTGCCGGCATGCCACTGAATACTGACTGCACAACCCAGGGCCAGCCACTTGTACCAGCACCACACGGTGCACAGGGAAACACCAAAACCCCAATTTGCGGGACATCCACATGAGGACCCGCTCGTGTTCACTACCAAATGCGAGAAGGAAATTCGCGATAATGAAATTCCACCAAAGCAATGAATGAGCAGGTCAAAAGCCAAACTCAAGGGCAAAGCCCTTAACTGTTGGCACAAATACAGTGAGTTCATCACTGAGTGGAGTCAGCTAAGCAGCTGACTCGCCACCCAGTTTACTGGTGAAGAGATGCTAGCCAACCTCACAACGTACTTTTACAGCCACACCCAAATTTTTGACACGAAGGCTGAAATATTTGTCCGACGCAAGATGCAAATGTTTTGGCGAATATTCCCAGACGAAAGCGAAGTGTGCTGCGTGCGACACGTGACATGCATGTTGCTACCCAAGCTTAGAAACCGGCTACTGATACCCAAGCCGCTTATGGTAGACAAATCAGTAGAGAGAACAAGGGAAACAGAGTGCAACTTCAAAGTGCAAGTGATGCTGGACAGACCGAAAATCAGCAAGCCCACAGAGTCAGAAAAGACGCCAGAACGAAGAGGGAATCCTTCCCCCTCTGTACCTCCCAGGACAAAACTTCCAAAATGCTGGTACTGCCCAGAGTATCATTTTAATAAAGATTGCCCGCAATGGCCAACAAGACAGGGCCGAGCAGGGGAAGCAAGCACAACCCGAGCAGCAGATACGACACTGCAGACAACCGATAAAAAATCGACCCCGTGGGCTGGAAACGCTGTGGCCAGCGGGCGAAATGGGCCAACTCCACCGGACAGCAAAGGCCCATAATACAGCTCCTAGTCGAAGAAGTGGAACCACCAGAAGCTCATCACATCAAAATTGGAATCAAAGGGAGGAAAGTTCTAGCCCAATTCGACTCAGTCGCCATGGGAAAATTCGTGTGCAGTAACCTAAGCGTCAAACAAACCCATACAGTAAGGATGGTAAAACGAGATTGCAGCCTTCATCAGGTTATACCAGCACTCTAAACCAATTTGTAGTCTCTCCAGATATCAAAGAAACCGTAATAATTGGTCACCCCTGGCTCTGGCAACAACAGTGTGTAATGGACCACGGTCAACGTAAAATATACACAGCATGACCATCAACTAGGAACACTGTCCAGATGCCATCATTCTGTCAACCTTCAAAGCAGAAGAATCAATCAATGGCTCCTCGAAGCACAGTTCCAGGAATTGAAGAGCGTCCTCAACGAACACGCCAGCACATTTGGACAAGGAGGGACCCCTCACCAAACCATATCAATTCAGCATGAGATACGGCTGGATACCAAAACGCCCATCTACAACCGATCCTACAGGATATCTGCTAAACTATGGAGACTTATAATGGAGCAAATTGAGGAAATTAAGCAACAAGGAATTGTGGAGCTCTCAGATTCCTCATAGAACTCACACATAGTATTGGTCCCCAAAAAGAACGGTCAACTGTGATTTTGTGTGAACTACAAAGCTCTGAATGATGTTACTCATCCATTACCCCTCTAGTCATTAACTTATCGCACACCTTGTATGATACAGGGGAAGCAAATATCTTCGGTACCCTTGACATGCAATCGGGGTACTGGCAAATCGCAGTACACCCAGACAACAGAAAATTCACAGCCTTCACCACCCTGGCGGGAGAAACCCTCCAGTTTTGAGTTATGACTTTTGGCCTTAAGAATGTTCCTACGACATTCCTATGGCTCATGTCAACAGAGGTACTAACAGGATATATAGGCCAATTCTGTTTTGCCTACCTTGATGACATCATATACTTGAAATCCTGGGAAGAGCACCTCTGTCACATCCAACGCATCATTGAACATGCAGAGTTACATGGGATGACAGTGAAACTCTCAAAGAGCCACTTCAGGAAGTCTTTGAGTGATTACCTGGACCATGTAGTCACTCCTGAAGGAAACTACCCACAAGCAAGTTTGATAAGGACTATTCAGAAAGCAGAAGAGCCGGCCACCAAGAAGCATCTGCACCACTTCCTTGGTCTATGCAACAGGCTAAGAGATTTTGTGCCAAACATAGCCAACCACATGGCACCATTGCACCTCCTGCTGGAGAAGGAAGCATAGTGGCGCTGGCGACCGGAACACAGCACCACCTTCCCAGCCTTGAAAGCAAGCTTTCAGAACATCAAGCAACTCCACCAACCTCAAAGGGAGGGACCGCTAATCCTGCAAACAGATGCATGTCGGAATGGCCTAGGAGCCGTACTCTGCCAAGAGAGCCCCGACAGCCAGCACCAGGCTAAATGCCACAGAGCAATGCTATCACATAAACGAACACAAATGCAGAGCCGTTATCTGCGCGGTTTGCGAATATAGGTACTATCTGGAAGGAATGCAACCATTTCATCTTACGGACCAACAGTAAAGCCTTCCAGTGACTACGTGAGTCCCGTAATGCCACAGCTAAACTCGGGCGGTGGGACATGTTCCTGACAGAATTAAACTTTGAAGTACAGCACTGCCCAGGCCAGGCCAGACCAATTACTTCCAGATGCCCTGTCCCACCAACCGGACCTAGAGGAAGACACCAAAGCAGATGAAGAATGGGAAAGGATGACTCCATCCCAGTTCCCAGACCATACCACTGAGGAGCATATCAAACTGCTACAACTGTAGCTCAGCCAGAGTCAAATAGCTCTTCACCAGCAGCAAGACCCCAACATCCAGAACCTACTCCAAAAGCTATACCAAAACAGTTTGAACTAAGAGATGACATTGTTAGGTCCAAAAGCGGCACATCAGGGGCAAAGTGGAAAATTTGGGTACCCAAGAACTTACGGGCCGACATCTGTACACACACCACGACCACCCCGAGGGGTGTCATCCAGGAACCATAGCCGACATCAGAGTGCGCTACATATGGGACGGAATGAGCAGAGATGTCTGGCAGTAATGTCCACAGCTGCGAGACGTGCTGTAGAGGCATGGCATACCCCGTACCACAGCCCACCTCCAAACCTCGTTGGCCACGCATGCCCTGGACTCACATCGCAGCCGACCTGATGGGGCCATATCCCCAAAATATACAGGCGAACAGCTACCTGTTAGAAGTGACAGATCAATTTTCAATATGGGTGGAGATATTTCCCCTGCCTAGTCAGGAAACCAACCACATCATTCAGTAATTTGAAACAGAAATCTTTCCATGCTGGGCTACCCACAATCCATTCTCACGGTCCATGGAACCCAGTTCTCCAACCGGAAATGGCAGACAGTCTGCAATGAGTGGGGAGTCGAGATGTGGACGACCCCTCCTTACCACCCACAAGCCAACCCAATTGAGTGGAGGAACCAAGAGCTGAATAAGAGCCTTCGTCTAAATGTCGGTGAAGACCACAAACATTGGGACGAACACATCCCTAAGATCCTCTTCGCCCTAAGAAGACATACGAATGAGGCAATGAACACTAGCCCCAGCCAACTCCTCCTGGGCCAAACTCTGCCGCCTAGGGGATTCACAATGGAACAGTCCACCCAGAGAAATGCCTCGCCTCGAAGATATCCGTTTAGCCGCCCTGTTGCAGCCAGCCCTGAGAAAAGCCAGCTGCAATTTTGGTGCGGGCTTGGCTGAGAAATGGGAGGGCCCATATAAAATTGTAGGATGCAAGGACAATGTTTACTGGATGAAGGACCACAGAGGGCGCATTCATACAGCTACAAGAGGACAAATTCGGCCCTTCCCCGGAGACACCATCGACCCTGATGTTCACAATGCAGCATCGGTGACCTCCAAACCACTGGCTGATATCATCGCCTGACAAGGAAGGTTGACACCAAGCACGAATAAGAGCTCTTGGCGGATCCCGTTGGACCACGAGGCATATCGTTGGCGGCCACTGCCGAGCCCAGTTCCAGAGAAGGATGAAGAACTGAGCACCATCGAGGCCGTGGAACGACAGGAACCGTTACCTCAATTGGCAACCCCGGCCCTCTATGGCCAGACCAGCGAGGGGACTGCAGCGCCAGACAACATTCCAGCTGCCGCCGAGAAGTCCTTCCGAGAGGGAGGCACTCGCCAGACCGACCAGCCGAGATGAGGCCATCCTGGAGGCCTTGATTCAGCTGGTACAATCAACCACGCCCTTCCTGGACAGCACGGCCACCTAGACGGTCTGGGCGCCACCAAGCACCGAGGCCGCCACAACAAAAGGAGGAAGAGGGGAGGAGACCACCATCGGCATTGTGAGACGGAGGTCCCCAGCAGGCCTCTTGACTAAGGTGCCAACTGCCAAAGGGGTAGCTGACCCAGCTGTAACACTATTCCTTAACTGCCAAGGAGGTCCCAGCGTCGCTCGGCACCGAGGGCTGAATCCAGGTGCAGCTTCGGAATGAGAATATGTGCCCAGCCCACACACCGTCAAGACAGAGGTCACCACAGTTCCCCAACTCTGGTGCAGCAGCAAGGAGCGAAGGCCAGGAGGGGAGAGGGAAGAGTGAGTGGAGAGATGCCAGAGAGAGAGAGAGAGAGAGAGAGAGAGGAGAGAGAGAGAGAGAGAGAGGAGGAAGGGAGAGAGAGAGAGAGAGAGAGAGAGAGAGAGAGAGAGAGAGAGGAGAGAGAGAGAGAGAGAGAGAGAGAGAGAGAGAGAGAGAGAGAGAGAGAGAGAGAGAGAGAGAGAGAGAGAGAGAGAGAGAGAGAGAGAGAGAGAGAGAGAGAGAGAGAGAGAGAGAAGAGAGAGAGAGAGAGAGAGAGAGAGAGAGAGAGAGAGAGAGAGAGAGAGAGAGAGAGAGAGAGAGAGAGAGAGAGAGAGAGAGAGAGGAGAGAAGAGGAGAGAGAGAGAGAGAGAGAGAGAGAGAGAGAGAGAGAGGAGAGGAGAGAGAGAGAGAGAGGAGAGAGAGAGAGCACACACACAGACATGCACTTTTACCCATGTTAACCTTACACTCATTAATTTACGTTCTAGGCAAAAAATAATATTTACACGCTAGGTGTTAAAAGTGCGGCTTTTACAGGCCACGTGCATTTCAAAAATGAGTAAAACCTTGTTAATTCAAAATCACCTATAATTTGAAGTGTTTACTCACCCCCAAGTGGAAGAATAGGATCTTATATGCTTTTATGTTTGGTTAATTCGAAATTCGTCTTTTATGTAATTCGAAATTGGATTTTATCCAAAAGTGTATGTGAAGTTCAGATTAATTAATGAAAGCTAAAATAATTATGATGATAAACATGTATTGCCTACATTGTTGTGGGTGAACACACAGTAAACCAGCAATGGGTAGCGGCACAATAATCAGCTGAAGCAGCCACTGCCGCCACCCGCCACGGTGATGTCATTGATGGTACCAGAGTTTTCGTGTCCGTTGACTGGTTTTCATCGCCTCTTCTACCCACTGAAGAGATGAAAAGATGTGACAGCTAGTGCCCCGCACTGCGTGAAGTTAGGAAGAGTAGGACAAAGAAAATAAAGGGCTGCCAGTTGCCTTTAAAAGAGGAGGGATGTTTGAACCAAGAGGATGAGAATGCAGATGATAGGAAGATGTAAAAAGTGGGAAGTGAGAAGAAAAAGAGATGAAAAAGTGAGTAGGGGTGTGGAAGAGAGCTTAGAGCTGTGTTGGCCCCTGTGGTAGATGGTGGAGAAGGGGAGGGGGCAGTAGGGGGGAGGAGAGAGAGGGGTGAGGAGGAAAAAGGGGGGAGAGGAGAAAAAGGGGGGGAGAGGAGAGAGGGAGGAAGGAAAGCTTCCTGTGGTGTAGGTGTGGTTTGTTGTTGGAGAGAGAAACTGAAGATAGAGGTGGTTGCAGGATGGAATATGGAAGGGAGCGAAGTGGTGTGGGCAACATGGTTAATGAGAGGGATGATGGACAGCTGGTAGAGGGTAGACTGCAGTCCGGGGGAGGGGAGCAAAGACAAAGAAGAAGGGAGTGACCAGGGTGTCGAAGCTCTATAGGGATTTCGTGAGCCACTAAATTATTAGGTAGAATGACTTCACCACCTGTTGAAAAAATGGAAATAATGCTCTTTAATAAAGAGAGCTGTATATTTTATACACAATATAATTTTATTTTTGAATATACCTAACTCAAGTAAATTAAGTTTAATTATTCTCATCATCATTCATAAACTATATAATTTTTATGTAGGCATGCACTGTCAGAGCCTGAGTGTTGAGTTGCTCACTTGGATTCCGTTGTTATGTTCGTTGCTGGAGAAGATAATAGATATCAGCGACACTGCCTTTTTAAAAGAAATAAATATGTACAATTAGCATTTTAATAAGTGATTGTGCAGTTAACAGAGTTGCCAACCTATGTATTTTCTAACATCTATTGTTAAACATGCATTTAGTTCCATTTTACCATTTGTAAATACAGCATTTAATTTTAACATTTTTACGAAATTGTTATTAGCAGTAACTATAGTGTCTATCTGAAAATTGAAATAATTATGATGAAGTGTTGTGCGGTTCTACCTAATAGAGAAAAATATGGCCCCCCAAAATAACACTGAGCTTTGTCTCTTTACCTCTTGCTTTGTGGGAGCGACCTTTTCACCTTTTCAGAGGCCAGACCAGCTAAGCGAGGAGTGCTTCCTGACACAAAAATATTCACGGCCCTTGGCTCCAGCGCCCGGCTGGGCGTCCAGACAGAGTAGGATTGAGAACTGGCAACAGCGCTGTCACCCCCAAACCCATAAAAAAATATCCACTACCTAGCAGGGCTCGCTAGCCATCCCCCTTTTGTGTTACCATGCCCAAAAAAAATTTCCAGCAGGCACGCAAGCATACAGCACCTCGCTTTCAACTTTATGAACATTCGCCGGAAGTTCATTCATAGTAGTGGGAGCGAGAGGATACTGGCTACCACGACTGGAGTTTTTAACCAAACTTTACCATTATTTTTATGTTTTTTATATTTTGGCATAGCAATGAAAGGGAACAATTACAACACACATATTTTACTGCACATGAACATATAATTAATGACAAAGATAAATGCAACAAACTTATTTTTTGAGCTATTTCCCTCAAATTTTTGCCTTTTTTAAACTAAAAATTTTATGGCTTCCCAAAACAGGGTTGTAACTTCGAGAGGGTAATTATTCCTGGGGCTGTAGTTGTGTTTACTTTGGAAAGGGAATATGTGAATTTCTTTAATACACATAAAGAAACTTTTTTTTAAACTCAATAATTCAAAATTATGTAATTCAAAGTCAAAAAATTAGGTCCAGAGCACTTTGAACTAACAAGGTTTTACTAGTAACAGTTTACAAATACATTATTTACAAAACATGCAAAATTACTGTTTGTAAAAATCGCAACCTCTTGAACACGTGTTTTTCTATGAAAATCCTCGCAAGTTAATATCAACTTCACTAAAATCGCATTTGTTTGTCACTAGGATTAAATAATTTATTTGCAGAATCATTCAGTAAAATTAACACTGCTCACATTTCCTGGAGGGGGGGGGGGGGACCATTACATTCGTGTTACCTCATTGTGGACAGCAGTCAAGAAAAATGGTGGAACGAGCCGTTTTACAAAGCAGTAAACATGAACCATTAATATTACATTTACCACAAGGAAACACACTACAAAGGTACCTACAAGCAACTATGCTTAATTATTTAAACCATAAATGTTGTAAGTATAATTAAAAATTTATATTACAACTTTTAGTTCTGAATACTATTTTCTTCCAAAACCATCATCAAAATTGCCAACTTAACAACATGCATACCGCAATTCATTTAGCTGATACAATACTTAACAAACAAGATCATTTACTGTTTACATAGTGTGTACGTTGGTCACATTGTCAGATTTTACTCCACTTATATGAAATGGACAATAGCAATAATTATAAATGTTGCACACCTGTACGGAAAGTTAGTATCTTTTTAAATTCAGCAAGTACTTAAACACTAAGATGAAACAGTAACACAGGTTTCCCCTTTTGATAACCAGGATGGTATTATAGTTATCATTAAGCAGTTATAATACTGCACATTACAAATTCTTTACGCACTTTATTTGAGATAACAGACATACTGAGCACTTACCACCCAACCTCTGGAGGCCTTCAGTGAGACTGTGCGGCTAGAGTTGATACTAGAATCCAGGTACTTCCCAGCTCGCAGATCATAGAACAGCAGGATGCCAACACCAGTACCGATTGTCAAGATGTTACCCAAGAAACTGGCTGACCGGATACCTAAACAACCATATTTCTTGTAGGTTCAAACACACCTTCCTTTTGGTTCAAAAGACAATACTATTAGAATCCTTCTAGTTGAATAATTATATTCATCACATGCTTAATGACATTGAAAAAAATATTTGAAGTTTGAAACATGACTAGTTTTCTACAATGGTAATTTGAGGACTTCAGCTCATCAGTATAGCCGGTAGCGAATCTGATTTCTACGGAGTTTGCATTACCGTTAACCATATGTGACATCAGAAGATTAACTGTAGACCCTGCAAGAATGGACATTCCTGCCAGCGGAGATTTTATTATTCACAGGCATGGTGAAGCTATGCACCACAAGGCAATGAGTACTACTAATCACAGCTAAATTGCACCATAAGAATTGACGCGTGCTGCTTATACAACTAATCGAATACAATTACGACTCATTGCCAAGAGCACCTCTACTGACGTGACACGTTACCTATCCTACAGGCACGCCCCCCCCCCCCTTCCCCCGCTGAAGCTCAGAGCCCACAAGCTGCCCAGACCTCGGGCAAGGCCGAGCACAACCGACGAGGCACAAAGCAGAAATGCTGACCAGTTTTTTCCCACGCCAACCAGGGCAGAAGGACGTCACGCCCTCCCACAGCCCGCGCTGGCAGCCTACAAGCTTCCACTATATAAGTCCGGATACTGCCGGGCTTTGGAGTCTTTCTTGCTCATCTCTCATGACATCACACAGCATTGCTCAGTGCTGGGACCTCCAGAGAACTTCAAAGCTTTGAGTATGGCCCCTGCAGCTACTTCACCGTCGACAACCAGTCAACCCGACAACCAGCAAACACGCTCACTAACACGTTTTAAATTCACTTTGTCTCCTCAAGACATCTTTATTAGAACAGTTTAGAAGTATTATATATTTTCTCATTTAGATATTTCTTTCCCCTTTTTCCATTAGAACCAGGTCGTCTACACCTGGCCAGCGTAGTAACCTTCAGCACTCAATTGCCTGATAGGAGGTAGCAGGTGTCGCATTTTTATTGAACAATCAATAAACATACTTTTGTTTCCTACTTTTCATTTTTATTTCTTTCAGTATTTGTCTGTTTGCATGCTAGATGCAGGTTGCTACGTACACCATTGACAAGAACCGGGTATTTGATATAACCAAATTAACTTCAACTATGGGCGCCCGTCATATAATTTCTTACACACCCATTAGATGGCCATCTGTTACTTTCGAACTGCCACAGCACTGTACCAGTGCCGGCGGAGAGGAACAGAGGAGCCACAACCACTAGTAACACCTTCACTCAGGGAGAAGCGACAATCTCGAGTTATTGCTTTATCCCACAGCATTGTTAGTGCTGGGATATCTCATAGCTGGAGACCTGCCGCCCATTTCTGTGTGGACGCACATCCAGTGGCGGCATTGGTGACCCAAACAGCTCCCCGTCTCCGATCAGCCCGCATAGCATGGGGGATCAGTGGAGACTTTACAGAGCCTAGTCAGCACACCAAAACCGGACTGACACTATAAACTGTGCTTAGTTTGTTCACGTCAGGGTGTACCTAGTAATATGCGCACAGACTCAATGCCTTACGACCATAGGCATGGCTGAAAATGTAGGGAACAAAATGCAGCATTCATTGCCGCCAGACAGTTGAGCGCACTTCCTCAACCTACACTGGAGCGATAGGCGGAACGGGACCAAACCGCCCAACTCAGACACGTCAGTATTGACTGCTCCGGTAACTATACAATCATATCTCAGTGTCTACGAATTCATCCCTCAGTCCATCCCGTGGTAAAAGGGTTGTTAACTGGTACTGAAGTAAGATTTAGCTGGGATAACATCCACTTCTGGACCAACGAAGTTCACCTGTGGAATCACCAGTTCGGCATAGGCCAAGCTCGCTACGTCTGGGTAAAACCCACCACAAACACAACATCCAAGAAGCAGGAGTAAATACATATTGACCAACACCTCTCGCCGTCTATTTAATATAAACCACCCCGCTTTTCATCTAGCGGACAAAATCCTAGACCATTGTGCCTAGTAGTCTATCCGGGCACGCGTCAGTATGTTTTGTCATTCACCTGTCTCCTTCTTCCAGCTGGCCGATGACGTCATGCATGGTCAAAAAATTTTAAAAAGGAAAAAAATGCCACAAAAATTTATTAAAACACAGCTGCAAGCCACAACATTTAAAAGCAATATACGTTGTACAGAAACTACCCATATTTAATGAGTCTCATGGTGAAAATAAAAGAAACCCAACAAAAATTGATTACACTTTACCATTGCTAGCGTGCAAGGTCAATGACCTATCATGTGTTCCACTACACACCCTCCACTGGTGAAGTTTTTTTTTGTGCTGCACTTTTTGCAGAGTTGTACAAGCACAGCACGGTACATTCCACACCCCAACCCATGGCATCTGCACCAGCCATTGTCAACAGTAATGCACAGAGTAAATATAAAAAATTAATTAATAATGCCACCTTTTACCCTCCCTTTTCTTCCTCGTCTGTTCCACCACCTCGTTCCAGTTACTCACAGTTTTACACATAAAAATACTGTTCTAAGCAAGTTGGCATTTACCACATTTTAATCACAATACATTTGCAAATTAAAATAATTTATTACTTTACTTTTAATGGATACTTTATTTTTCTGTGATAATATCTTTCAAAATGTAATTTGCTACTAATGCAATATTTTATTCAAGATTGTAACAGCATTTAGCTTTTTCTAATATTTTTTGTCTTCTCAGTATATAGACTGATGGAGTAGTTTTTTTAAGTGAGGATATCTACATGTTAAAATTATATTATTTCATTAACATAAAACATCTTATTTCCTTGTAGGGAAATAAACATGCAACGTATCACAATGTATGTGAGGCCTAAATGCAACACCATGGAGTTTTTTTTTGTTAATTTTGACTCCGTGATTGTTTCTGCACAACTGGGGTATTGTTTTGCTCCAATTACGTCACCCTATTACATAAATTTATATTTCATCAATGTAAACAATTTATAATGTTTCATTTCCTCTTGTGGCTGTTGTGTTAGACATATGTGCGACACTGCAATTTTTTTTTCTGAATTTTAACTTGCTCAGTAGTCTTTTCTGAATAACTGGGTTATCATTTTACTCATAATAGAGTACTGACACATGACGTCTTTTTCAAAAATGGAGATTTAACGAATTCCGCTCCATCCCTAGGTCAGTTTGTTGCGGAGTTGGAAGTTAATTTTTTCCCCGTTAAAATGTAAGATTGTACTGTTTGCCTTGCACAGTGTTTTATTCACCGGTCCACCACAACAATGCTTAAAGGCAACAAGTTCTTTTCCTCCCCGCAATATAACTTTAGTAGTAATTATCTTTTGTCTTTAGTTTCAAATCCCCTTCTAGCTGGCCGGTGATGTCACAGAGGCAAGACATGCATTTGCACCCCCTACTATGTGACCACCCCTTGCCCTAGTGGCACGAACCAATCAGCATAGGGCAGCAGCCCAAATTTAGTATGAAAGGGGAAACGGCCAGTGTCTCCAGACGAGTCTTCATTTCTGGCACTTGATGCTCAGATCCCGACCAGATTGAACTAAGTTTATCCTAGCACTCGCCGCTCAGGAATTGAACCGCCTACGTTAGTCTCCAGCACCCGTTACTTGGACACTACACCCCATTTACATCACTTAAGCTACGCTTGCGATAGGGTTAGTTTACAATAGTTAGACGTTCTCCCAGCTACGTACCCTGCAAACCCTTTGTCGTCCTGTAGTTACAGACGTATCTGTACTGGACCCATCCTTACAGTCTTTCTTAAGACTAATCCTGTCACGTCCTTGCTATGAATCAGAGATTTACGTTACACTGATCTACACATCAATTACGTACAACAATGAAAGAGTTAGTTGCTTAGACATTCAGCACCACACACCACATTCCCTTGGTTGTATGCCGGTCGCCTCTACTGGCCATCCTAACACATGTTCTAGCTTTCTGGCTAATATCCGCACCATTGACCTAGGGTACATTCACCACGTGTTTATTTCCTTTACCAGAATAAAACAATGGTTAATTTGAGTACTTTACCTGTAGACTTAACCTCTATCCGTAGTTACCCACACGTAACAGGTCCACACGTGATCTCGGGGAATTTAAACTCAATAGAGCCAAACACTAGTTTTCCATACACACACTAGCTTAGCCCTTGGGATTGAAAGAGCCACACAGGTACACCGTCCTGGAAACAGCTTGTCGGCTTGGTGTTTGGAAACAGCTTGTCGGCCTCTCCTCCGTGGTCTTTGCCAGGAGAGTCTGGCATCCCCTAAGTTGGGAAGACTGGGACAGGGCCACACACCCGTGTGCAACTTTGGACAAGGTGAGTCCTGACTTCCCTCATGGACCGCAGTCTCTGCCAGACTTGGGAATAAGGCGTCTGCCAGTCCTCTGCCCGCACGAGGTGCCACACGTAAAACTGTACAAGTCCATATCTCAATGCCCAACTCCAAGAGGAAGGGTCTCAAAGAGAAGGTGTGCTGGATCCTCTAAGTATCTGGTCAAACGCATGAGTATCAGCCCTCCCTGGTCAAACAGAGAGCTAGCTTAGCACCTCAATCTCAGACGCAAGCGCTTCACCATCTTCAAGACCTAGGGGAAGTAGCTGTTCCAAGAGATCTCTTCAACCCTCCAGAGAAGACCGACCTGACAGAGTACTCTTGTGGGTCTCAGAGCATCTGTCGACCCCACGAACACGAGTCGTTGCATACTTAGTACCAGCTATACTGCACCCTACTCCTCCGCCTAAGCCTCAAGTCCCAGCCAATCACCACATTGCACCAGTCTCACTTCACACAAACACTGCTCCCGTACACAGTCATCCAGGTATAACCAAAGCGGTAGTGGATCCTAAGTGCTGTATTGTGTTGCCCACGTCTGATTTTGTGCCCAGCCGCATAGCCACACTGCCAGTTTTGTACAATGGGAAGGCATCCACAACCAGGCAGAACTGAATCCTCGCACACACAGAAGAGCCTGGCTCAACTTCTAGCCAAAAATACTGGGACGTCCTCTGCACAGACAAGCAAGTGAGTATTTATTCCCAGTATGTCACATGTCAGTATCCTAATATATAAATTTACGTTTCATCAATACAAATTAACAATTATTCCATCAGACTTGCGAACATGACTTTATGCACACAGTTAGCAAAATGTGCTGTTTGGATTGAATTTTCATGTTTGAATAATGTGGAGGGGGGGGGGGGGAAGGGGAGGAACATGGATTGAAATCTGGCCATATTAGTTTGTACAAACAAACAATTCTGTTATAGGAAGAATTTTGGGGAACCACGAGTGTATGTAAAACATAGGTGTTTCAGTATATTTAACATAATGTGTGAGTCCACAACCCAAAATTTGTAAAAACCAGTTTTTCTAATAATCTACACATACACAATAAAACTGGAAATGGTTTCTACCTAGTTACATGCATGTTAATATTGACATTAGCATAGAATTAAGATTAGTCACTATTCAATGTAGCAGGCACTAAGCTGCAAAGTAAGAAACCCACAATGATGCCTATTGCCATTAGCACAAATTGTATTAATCCATTCTGTTATAGCCATAAAACTTGTCATTTAGAACTTTGGACTTAAAACAATATTAAAACTTATGGAACATTTTCACCTGCAACAATTCCATTCTGTTGTAATGAAAATACAGCCAGTCACCAAAACATGTCCTTTCAAAAACCCATTTAATACACTATCAGAGTCACTGAAAAATCTAAATGGTGAAAATGCTAATGCCTATTAATTTAGACACATAATTATATTTAAAATATACAAATACTAAATAAGCTTGCCTAAATTATAACCTCTTTTTTACACCCCCAGATTTTACACCTACTTTATATGTTCCCATGTATTTTTTTTTGACCTTAAGAACCCCTTACTTTACAATTTCCTACATTATACAAAAATTTTTACTTGGACCCCGCAAAGTGTAGCAAAGGCTTTCACTGTCAATCAAAATTAATGTAAATGAAATTTTGTCTAATTGGGAGGCGTGAAGTAGAAGTTCAAATACCAGTCATACCACAACCACTGCAGCGAGGTATTATCTTCTTGATGGCTTGCAGTGTCCTAGCATCTAACAGCAACGTGTAAGATCGACATCCAATTGCATATACTCCAGCGTCTTGGACTGCCAGACAGACATTTTCTTGACAAGAAGGAAGTTTTCTTGACAGTTTCTGGAAAAAACAAAATATCAAAACCACAAACAATAATACAAAGCACACTGCCATGTATTTGCATTGTTGTGGAAAACAACAACCCTAAAAATGTACTTTGCAATATTTTCACTTATAGGCGGTTCACGGTAAAATGAGCACTTTCAAAAGCACTGCTTGAGATCTACTTGTAGGCACATTGTGTATTCTTCTACCTTATGTAAAATTAACATTGCCATGGGCCTCATCACTTTGTTCATGCATCAGTCAGGTGAAAATGTGAAGTAATTAGAAAAGTAAATATGTTACAATTCTGGCAATTTTTCCACTTAGATGCATTAAAAACGATAGAAAACGAAAGAAATAATTTAAGTTATCACAAATTGTTACATAAAACTTTTTATTCAACGTTGAGATATGGAACTACTTTTCCCCATTGTTACCAACTTTACTGGGCGCATGTCACTCAGTGTGCACGTTAAAATATATGCAGGTAGGAGCAGTGACTTTTTTCTAAGGTTGATTTCAAAAGTGCTCACTTTATCGTGAACAGTCTTTACAAACAACAAACGTGATACATTACGTCTTTGCAACAATGGTATAAAGTCGACCAGCTCATCAGCAGGCAAGATTTGTGCCTGATTTAAACAGAGTTTTATTGTTGACCCACCACGAGATGTCAAGAACTGTACAGTCTATCACAGCCAGAATGGATGTTCCAGTCAGAGATTGCATTATTCACCAGTCCACCAAGACTATGCATCGAATGCACTAAGTTCCACTGCACACCGCAAGATGGCTACACCCGTACTGCTCCGCCGCCTCCATTTCCTCATCACCATGCCAGCCGGTGACGTCACAGCCACCAAGAAGCTAACTTACCGCCACCCCCCTTTCCAGCGACCCACCCCCTCGCCCATGAACTCACCAGCCAATGACAGCAGAGAAAGCAGCCATCAGAGTATGAATAGCGGGTCACAGCCAGTTAACGCGATTGTTCATTGGCTCGCCTACAAGCCACAACGGGAGACGAGTCTTCAGTCCTCCACCGCAATCACAGCTGGATACACTGACCAGCCTGCTCAGCTATGCTCCTAGATCTACCTTCCTCCTTTAACCACACTCTTAGTGCCGAAAGAAAACCTACTCCGTGGTCTCCACCCCACTTAGTCGCTGGAGCCATCCTGTCTAAACCCTAATTAGTCTTCACAGCATTCTTGCCGAAAAGATCCAACCACCACGTCATCTATACACTTAGGTTTAGCTTCCCTACAGATCTTGCCAACATTACGAGGAAGTGTTTATTTCCCATCAGATGGAATAAACACTGTGTTATATCTGACTCATGAGTATCCCTTTCCTGTAGACTTTGCATTTTCCTAGTTGACCTATTACTGCTGAGAGAAAAGCAGGTGACCCGCCAATCCTACTCAGTTGAGCCAGCACACTGTCTGAATACCCACATGCACTAACAACGGCCACCCTTTCTGCATACCCTGGTAAGCAGAACGAAAGAGCCCAATTCAGGCATTCTTCTTCTCGAGTTCAGCTTGTCAGCTCAGTGCTCGCCCTCTCCACCATGTTTAGGCGCCCGAGGGATCGTTCTCTGGATTGGGAAGACTTGGGCTCAGAGCCTACACAGACATAAGATTGTTGACGGCGAGGCTTGACTCCCAGTGCTCACTGCATTCAGATGCCGAGCACTTTGATAGGATGTCCGTTACATTGGCAGATGCTCTATGTGGTGCTACACTAAGTAAAGTACACATGCCCCGCATTTTGCCTCACGGACGTGAGGGTGTGCTTTGATCTCCAAATGTTTTACCCATCATGAAGAGGTGAAACAAGTGTATACTGCCTCCAGACATTTATAAAAGCTTACCTCCTCCCTTGTTGCATCTATTAACCAGCTCGCACACAAGGATCAAGCACAGGCTCAGCGCCTTCTACTGGTACCTATCACCTCGGAGATCCCAAAGGACTTCTTTGAGTCACCGACATGTCTGAACGAGGAGATTCACCCTTGGATCGCTGAGTACTTCAGTCAGCCAGATCAGCCACCTACAGTTCCTACTGTATACTTCAGACTTGAATCCGTTACTCTGCCCCCCCCCCACCCCCCAGCACGATCGAGCATCCAAAGTTAGATTATTAGCTTACCTGCAGCAAACGTACACCCTACTGAAGCCCCCAAGGTCAAGTCTGCTACAGAGGTTATGCATCTCTCAGGTATCCCGCCTAAAGCCAACAGGCTGAAACACAAGATTAATTTTAACAAACCCAACTGTGCTCCGTCACAGAGCTACCAGGCCACCTCTACACTGGACGAACACAAGTGCCATGTAGGGACTAAATAGAAACCAGCACCCCCATCAAAATGGTGTACCTGACCTAGCACCCGACAAAACCAAACCTTTATCGACACAGTGCTCACCATGTCAGCCAAGGCGTCACACATCAAGAAGAAGGGGAGTAAGTTTTTCTGGCACCTAACGTGGGGCATTTTAGTGTTATAGTACTGACTAGGTAGCACAAACAGGTCAGCTAGACACCGACAAGAACCGACTGGACTTCGGGGAGTCTGAAAAACACACCATGATGATCAAAACCGCAACCTAAATGTCCACAGTCGACATGAGCGAACCCAAGCTCGACTGCACAGCTGCAGCTGTAACCGAACACAGCCGCTGTTCAGAACAAAGCAGCTCCGGCAAGGCAAACCACAGGATGTGGTGCGCCCATTGCCATCCATCAATGTTATCATTATGCCTGCCTCGGCTGGGCAGACGAACCCAGCTAAACTGATGGCCTAGAGTACCGGTGCGACAATTGCAGAACACGGCAGACGGCATACTGCAATTGGATAACATGCCTAGGGTATGTGACCCACACAGTGCGATGTATCCTGTGTGGTGAAAACTATCAACGCACTTGCGTCGGATGGCCAGAAGAGCGAATTACCAGACCCGGAATGGTGTACCAATGCGACATCTGGCGACCTGCCTCAGAGTACAAACAGCATAATCCCAGACCAACCTCTCACTGTAGCATGACTCATTGCTCGGGGGAGCTACAATTGCCAGAGATCACGAGAAGACCTCACGAGGACCCGCTAATGTTCATGGCTGACTGCAAACGGAATTGTCACACACACGAAGTACCTGAGAAGCAATGGGTCATTTGAGCACAGGCCACACTGAAGGCCAAAGCCCTTGATTGGTGGCAGAAATACGGTGAATTTGTTTAGGAGTGGAGCCAACAGAGTAGCCGACTGACAAAAATTTACAGGCGAAGAGGTACTGGTGGGCCTCACTACGGAATTTAATAGCCGCACCCAGACGCCAGAAGAGGAAGTTGAAATCTTTGTCCATAGGATTCTTCCCGATGGAGACAAGGAAAGTTGCTTGCAGCAGGTAACCCGCCTGTTGTTACCATGGTTAAGGAATATCCTACTCATCCCAAAGCCACTCACAGTGGATGGCCTCGTAGACAGTGCACAGGGAGCAGAGCGTAAATTCAAAGTGCAGGTTGTCCTTGACCACCCGAAACCTACGAAACAAACTAAGTCAGAGAAGCCGCCTGAGCGCCATAACAAACCGCTACCACCCTCACCTCCAGCTCAACGTCGACCGAAAGGTTGGTATTGCCTTGTATACCTTTTCAACAGATTGCCCACAGCGGCCCGCGCAAAGGCAGGAACGAACGGAAGAAGGGGGTGCAAACCATATGCCGCGGCCCACCCAAACTGAGTCAAATCAGAAGAATGCCTTGCAGAATGACTGCCGCTGGCTGGTCAACAGAGGCAACCCTATTGGACAAAATGGGGAAACCGTCCAGCTCCCAGATGAGGAAGCTGAAGTACCCGAAGCCCCACACATTAAAGCTCACGTTAAAGGAAGGAACATATTGGCGCTGCTGGATTCAGCTGCTTCTGAAATTTAGTCAGGCGAGACATCCTCACTGAAGACCAGCGGGCAACCCTACGTCCCCAAACCAAGACAGTGAGGATGGCAAAACCGGAGTGCATGCTTACCATCAATTGTCACACAACCCCTACTGTTGAACTTCACAAACTCAAAACCCACGCAAAGTTCGTCATGTCACCTGACATCCAGGAAGAATTGATACTAGGCTACTCTTTGCTTCAGCAGCAAAAATGCATAAGGGCCATGGGCAAAAGAAAGTATACTTGGGCAACAACCACCATATAACTGTGAACTGGGAATGACAACCCAACCACCAGGAGCCTCAAGCCACCAGCGAAGAGGAGATTAACCACGAACTTACGGAGATGCAGTTACAACAATTGAAGGAAATCATTGACAAGCACACCGGAGCTTTCGGATCTGGGAGAACATTACGTCAAACCTGCACCATAACGGCACCTATATATAACCGACCATACAAGGTTTCAGCTAGGCGCCACCACCTAATAATGGAACAGCTGGAGGACACAAAACGCCAGGGAATTGTCAAGCCATCGGAATCACCCTACAACTCCCACATCGTACTTGTACACAAGGATGGACAGTTGAGGTTCTGTGTAAATTACAAAGTGTTAAACGCCTCAATGCTACCGATTCCACCACTTGCCCTCAACCAAGTGCACACTTTGCAGGATATAGGCGAAGCAAAAATCTTCAGCACATTAGATATGTAATCCAGTTATTGGCAAATAGCCATGCATCCTGACAGCCATAAGTATACTGCATTTATGTCACCAGAAGGACAGACTCCATCCAGTTCAGAGTCATGCCCTTACGACTTAAAAATGCACCCGCAATCTTTAAATGACTCATGTCTGCCAAAGTTTTAAATGACCACTGCTTAGCCTACTTAGACAACGTGATTGTATATTTTATGTCTTGGGAAGAGCATCTCATGCATTTGCAACGAGTATTGGAGCAACTGGAACTCCATTGTATGACGGCCAAGCTTTCCAAGAGCCACTTCGGAAACATGTACATTGAGTACCTGGGCCACGTCGTTTCAACAGAAGGCAACTTTCTGCAAAAGAAATCTATCCGGGCTATACACGAAGCCGAGGAACTGTGTCAATGTACGATAAAAAGAAAATATAAAATAATATATACTCACTTCGTAAAGAAAGATCAGTCCTTCAAGTAATTAAATCATCACACAAACACATATTAATAAAGTGGCTACAGAGATATGAAAAAAAGGACCTATAGGAAATCACATACGATTAATTATATAAGAAGTGGCATCACAAACCATAAGTCATGCTGGGAAGTACCAGACACAAAAGGATAATAGATAAATATCCTTTAAAAAAATCATAAAAAAGACTTATTACTTGCTTGTCAATTCAATATAAACATTGGCCCAGAGGAAAATCAAATAGATTACGAACAAAATCACATTTGTGGTGGTGGTGTGCTAAACAAAATATTTTCTGAAATTTATTGAGTATTTTCAGTTATATCAAATACAATATTATCAAAGCAAGAAACGTGAGTAGTTCAAAAAGACGTGATTACACAAGATAATATCAAGATACAAATCTCATAAGATTTACTATAAAAGGTTTTAGCTCGTTGAAACGAGAAATTTCAATTATAAAGTTCTTTTCATTTTGTTACAAAGCTTCAAACGTTCACTAGAAACAGCAGAAATAATTATCAAACTGGAGAAAATATCACTCCAGCAATAGATTCAAAATTCATGTTTACATTAACCTGGAGAATAAAATATGATAGAAAAATTAAATGAACACTATCACTTAATGGTACCTAGATGCATCCTGACATATTAAAAAAAAGATTATTAGGCCTACTACAAAAGATTACTTGCAAGAACACAATTAAATTAAATTAATTTAAAACATCTTGCGAATGGTGTCCAAAAAGTTTATAAATGCAGTAGCAAAAACATAGAAACATGAAATTATATCACTTAGCTTCAGTGCATCGTAATGCGTAGAAAAAACACGTTGATAAAAAGGTATGGAGAGTAAGTGGCAAAGGTTGCTTGAAAACACGAACAAACAGTAGAGTCAAGAAAAACACGGAGTTGGTGCAGGTCACACCACTGAAGTTAAGCCCGTGCAGACGGAAATCACAGAAACTCGTCTACCCTCACTAAAACATACAGAAGGTATGCAATACTGAGTAAAAAGGAAATATTAAAGCATGCGACAAAGGGAAAAGAACCAAAAATGGTACTCACCAGAGGAGGGTAAAATAAATATCCTTACGTGATGAAGTGGCGAACCGAAACATCAACACAAAATAAATAAAAAAAATGCACCACACCACAACTACATCTTGACTGCTACTCTACGGGATGTTTACATAAAGAAAATGATTAACTAGGGACTTAGGTACCAAAGAAAATCATCCCGGCTGCCGCACTTCGTCAATGCACCATCTCTACAACAAATCAAGACCAAGAGTGGGGTTAAAAACCTGCTCGGTTAAGCATGAAAACAGGGGAAAGGGAACAGAAGCTTAGTACAGGGCTCGCAGCTAGATGGCATTAGGGGTACGAAAGTGAACAAACTGCACGCGGACGAAAGATGTTTTTTATGTGTAGTCACGCACAGGATGCGTGATTACAAGAGGACATTGAGAACACAGCGACTGCAGAAACTGAAACGAAGAAAAAAAAAAAAGGGGGGTGTGGGAACGACGGACACGAAATACAATATACTGTCAACGTTGCAGCATCCATCCGGTGAAGCCAGGAATGCACAAACAAAACAGCCGCTTGGAAAAGCTTTAGCGAGTTTTAAGAAGACTCTTACAGAGAATTAAATTGAGTAAAATTGAAATTACAGGGGAAATACAGAGCCGAGGGAAAATTTGTAAACAATACATGATTGCGCAAATCGTTTCAATAAAATTTTGACCATAGAGTCCAATTAAATTTAAATAAATCTCAAATGCTTCAAACTGAAAATAAAGAGATTATTTACTGGACCAAATGACTTTAAATAAACTTGAAATGACTCACATAATTCCAAATAGGCATAAAGCAATTAATTATGGCAATAATCAAATTCACGAGATAATTACCAATTAAAATCCTCATAATCGTACTAATGACTGAAAAAAATAAACTCAAAACCGAAAAAAATGGAGTTAATTATTAGGAACCATCTCAATAACTGATCAAAATATTAAAATTTTAAATTTGCAAATAGCTTAAGGCTGTTTCAGTGGTTACATAAAATCACAAATTTAAATACTGCGCAAGTCCTGAGAGTTGACTACCTGTTTACTAAATGTATTAATACAAATGCAAATCACAAATTGCAAATTTTTTTACATTTTAATTAATATTTAGAGTTCTGTCTGCATGAATGCTAAATAAAAAAAAGCGTTAAACCATAACACACTAGAAATTAAAAATAACTTCACAGTATATCAGAGAATGCAACATAAAAATTTCATGACGTAACGTCAGCCGCTATAAAAAAAAATTTTTTTTAAGTAAAATTTTCAGCCGAAAAACTAGTGTAAATTCAACTTGTACTCGGGTAAAATTTAAAGCATTATAGCAATTAATTTTAACATTATACGTTAGCCCCAATTCTATACTTTAGAATGATGTGTCATTTGTTGTTGTTTGGGTAAGGTTACAGCTTTTGCACTCGAATAACTTGAAGCATATATTGCGTGCAAGTGGGTCTCGCGCTGCGGCGGTTGTCGCCAGCCAGATCAAGTTCTCATGCAGCTGTAAGCAGGTGCTCCGAGCGTCATCCTTCGGAACTGCATGCAGCGAGCCCCCACAAACCAACACTTCTGCCTCCCTGCCTTCCGCCCCCCCCCCCCTCCCTAACTTGCAGGCAGGGGTTGGAGGGAAAGCAGATATCCGGCTTACCAGGGTGGTAGAAGGAAGGTGCTAGCCTCATTCAAGAGTCCTCTCCCCAGGGAGCTCGTACATATACCTCTGTCTCGTTGAGAGGCATGAAGATACGAAACTATTGCGCAAAACAAGAATTAGCATATTTCAGTCTATCAGCTAGATCCAGAATTCCAGGAAAACAGCACTAATAGTGCGGTAAAGACATGCGGGGTGTGATTTTCTTCAGTTTTTTTTAGTAGTTTACAAATATGCTAACCTGCAAATCGAAATTGGTAACTTTTAAATAGTTTTTATATTAAAAAAAAAAACTAATAAAACACTTTTTTTTTTACTAATTGCTTAAAGCGCGTTAAAGGTTTTCCAACACACAGTGACGCCGGCTAACAGCCAGCGGCGCTAGAGCCCATGACGGCACTCACCACGCACGTGTCACGTGTGCAAAGAGGCCAATAATTTTGAATTTCATATAAATGTTATTTTTAGTGTAAAATGTGTTCTATTGTATTTGCAGGGTTTAATATGTCTTAAAATGTGTTCAAGTGTATGTTACTATTTTTAAATGGTTTGATTATAAAATTTAAAGTGCCAGCAGCACCGAGATTAAGAACACTTAATATTCCAGCATGAACGCTGTCATAAAGAGACACTAAAACAATTGAAAATTCATAAGAAAATTATAGAAATGTAAAACAATATTTAATTTAATTTGTGCCATTTTATTTCCAATAGTAAAATATTTTACTTGGCGTGCATAGCACTTCCGCTTATGTGAACCCCGTAGGCGGCCATGGTAGGTCAGTGCAACACATGTCTCTGGACAGTCTGTCAAGGAGGGTTGGTGAGGTAAGACACTGTCACATAAGCACTACAACTTTTGTTCATTGATTTAGGTTTCTATAGTCAATTTAGTATACCGGTTAACCTTTACTCGTGTACGTTTGCAAGACATTTTCCCCAGCATTATGCTTCCGCTTCATTAATTCATTGCGCCCTTGCGGCATTTTTAACTTAATCTAGGAAAAGGAGGAGAAAGATGTCGGAGAGGTCATGCAACACGTGCAACTTGAATCAGGTGCCAGCCACCTATGTTAGTGGTGTTTCCTTGTAATTTCTGCATTATTGCTACGTGCAATTTAAAGGGCTTTGTTTTCATGTACTATGTATTTGAGGGTATTTTTCATGTTTGAATATTTTACGGCAACATCACGTATAACCACGTGGCTGACCGACGCCAAGTATTTGTATATGCCATCATTGCATTTTGAGAGTTTATTTATGTAATATCGTATGTGCAATATTTTATTCAGGGTTCTATGTTAAATTTTGTCAGGGTTCCGTGTAATTTCACTTAAATTTATGTTTTTGTACTTGAGCATGCGGTCATGTTAATGTTTGATTTTACCGCCATCAGGCATGTCACAATTCTGTGACCACTTAAATCATGAAGAGAATTATTTTCTCACTCAGAATAATATTTTGTCTCAATTTAATTTGCTGTTTTCACAAAGAAATATTGCAATTCCACCTGCAACACGTGGTCCGCTACAAACTTCAACCGGCGACATCCGCGCCATCTAAACTTGTTTTCACACTTAAGTGTGTTTATTGTGAACACTCATCTCATGTCCCATCTTATTTCGTGTATCTTTGAGGGTTTATGTAATTTTGTAATTAGTATACGGTGCAATGATTCCCGTCCTAGCCGGCTCTGTGTATAGGCTGTCACCACACTACCCACGTGCTGGAGTGCGAACCTCGATGAGTTTGCGTTAGTGATGCCAAGTAATCACACGTGTTAACGTATCAAGGGTTTCATTTGTAATTCAGTGTCCTGTCTTCAGGGAAAAACCATCAGTCCATCCTAGTGGCTGTCGTCCCTCTTCCCTTGTGAAGGCTGCGCTTTCACGCACCTCAATGAGATCATCCATCTAGGCATGCGCTAGAGTAACTGCGGGCTGGAAAGCACCCAAGCGAAATTAGCTAGTCATGACCAAGATACTCATGATTTCATTGGCACGTTGATGTGTATGCATAATAACAATAAAACACGTCTAAAGTGAACTTAACTCTTTTATTCAATAGTGACAGTTTCCTAGCCACATATATTTTATTAAGTGTTTATTTCCAGTGATATTTAGTAAAAGTTTGGTATTGCATATGTGTTTGTAAGTACACATGGGTGAGACAGACACACAGAACCCACAGCATCCCTGAGAACCCTGAGTCTCAATAGTGCGATGATTGGGAAGCACCACTGGAGCCCAACTTACCAGTAAATATTTGTATCAACGTTCATCTCGTGTCTCACCCAATGGCGGCAACAATTAAGCACAAATGTTATAAATTTATGGTACATTGACTATAGTGGGTTCCAAACCACGTTCTACCAATTAGGGCTCTTCAATTTCAGTCATATCGAAAGGTATATGCAAATCAAAACCAGTCCGGCCTCACTAATTAAGCAGTAAAACTTGAAATCAATAAATACTAAAGTACTTAGAATAAACTAGAAACCCATATATAATATCTAACTACTGAATTTTCAATCAATGTCAAACATGAATAATATTCCTTTAAGCGGCTGTAAAATGCATCTCGCTACGTTCTTATGCTTAGATTTCATAAAAATGTATACTCTTCATGGTAATGTAAAGTTATGTGTTTAGTTATTTTAAGTATGGTAATTGTTTTACAAAAGCAATTCTTTTAAAATAGAGATATGCAACCATGTATGTAAAAAATCAAACATACATTGCACTAGAGATAAAAAAATATGGAAAAGTTTGTAAGAAGAGGGTATTTTTTAGCAAGTGTGTATTCAAAACTCGCTTAAATATTTCTGAATGTCAACTATACATTTGTTTGGTACTACTCGGACTAGCTTTTTTTTTCCTCAAACAAATTTTTCTTCCCTTGTAGTGCTGAATAACAAACGCATTAAATGGGCATTTGAAGCTGAGAGCTGACACATATTTTAATTATATTGCAAAAATATTATGTTTCATGAGACGAAGTTTATCATAAATCATGTGACTACTAAGTTGGTATGTGCACTTGTGTAGTAACAAATTCTCGCCAAAAAAAGTGACATCAGCAAAGAATAACAAGATGTTACCGATAACTAATGAGCCTATTTTCCTCTACATGGGCGTAAATAAATTTTAGAAAAATTCTTAAAAGCTTAGATGGCAGGTAGGCGTCAATGTGAAATTGACAGCAATATCATTGGAGATGAAACCAGAAGCATGTGAAACAGTAACAAAACAATTAAAATACATGAGGGACTTACCCGGGATCTGAATTCAGAAAAAATTGTAATATTAAGCTAGCATGCAATCAACTGCATCACGTAATAAATCTAATGTTTTGAATGCTAGGGTTCACTAACCTGAAATGTTTACTCTGCCATCATTTTGAAAATAAGTGTCTGAGCCACTAAAACCACATAAGTTTAAATGGCCTACCATAACGCTACCTTCATGAAAAATTTGTGGAAATCGGTTGATTGGTCTCCAAGAAATGGCTTGAAACTTTATTTTTCAAACAGGGCTATCGTATAAAAACTGCCAAAAAGAGTCTATGTATATGATATTTCTAATAGATACTATCACCATTAAATGTTTGATAGAATTTGGTTGAATTGTTAAACAGATATGCCAAACAATCTAAAAATTTACATGGCCGCCATTTTGAAAATCGATCTCTGGCCTTATTTAAATCATGAAACTTTTCATGGCCTTTCGTAGTAGTGAAAATTTGGTGTTAATTTGTTGAATTGTCCCAGGAATTACACGAAATGTTCAATTCACTCACCTGGCACTATTTTACAAAATAATTCGGCAAAAAAGGATCTCTGTATGCATAAATGATGCTTCTAATTAATACTGTTTGCGTACCAATTTGGTTGAATTTTGTTGAAATGTTTCATAGAATTAACAAATTAATCTAAATTAATTATATAAACCTCATTAAAAAATGCATGCCGCACATAACACATCTTCATTTACATATCCTACTGTCGCAATAATTGTGTGAAATTTTGGTATGAACGCGGTTGATTAGAATCTTCGCGTAATGGCACAAACATCCACTGTTCATGTTCAATCTTCATAAATGGAGGACAAAAAGTTTATTGTATTAGGACATTCGATGATTGTCATAATATAACAATATACAAAGTTAAATCAAAATCTGTTACATAGTTTTGCTAGAATGTTCCTATAAGGCCATTTGAAAAATAAGAAATATACACATTTTAAAAGAATAAATTAATGTAGCATACTATAGTACTACTTATTCGCCAAATTTGAAATAAATAGGTTGATTGTTTCCCGAGATAAGATATAAAATTGGTATTATGTCTTACAAAATGGATAAGAAATGTGGCATTGCATAGACCGTGCTGTAAGCATACACAGTTAAGTTGAAATTTGTTTTGTAGTTTCGTAGAATAACATTTATGAGCTAAAATTGTTTTATAGCCACCATTTTGAAAATGTGTATCTGACTCTCAAAGTTTATCACTTTACATGGCCAGCCATAGTGCTACTTGTTTGCATAATTTGGTACAAATTGTTTTTTTTTTCTTTGGAGATATTGAGTAATTTTAATTTGTTGTGTGATACTATTTTACAAAATAGCGGACAAAAGAGATTCTGTTGGACACATTTGATGATTGTAATATAAACAGTCGGAATACAAAGTTCCATGGAATTAATTGCGTGGTTTAGATGATGAAACTTACAAAACTAAAATTGATATAGGCCCTATGGCTGACATTTTTAAAGTAAGGTTCTGACATACCTAAAACGTATCAGTTAACATCACCTACCTCAGTACTACTACTTTGCAGTATTTGGCAGGAATTGGTCGATTGTTTCCCAAAATATTACATAAAAACATTATTTATTTGTGTGGCACTATCTTACAAATTTGATTACAAAAGAGGCTCCATGTAGTCACATTTGATTTTTTTTATATATAGTTACTTCATACAAAGTTAAGTAGGAATTAATTACATAGTTCCGAAGACATAACTTAATATGCTAAAATGGCTAGATGGCAGCCATTTTGAAAAAAAGTGTCTGAAATTCTTGAAACATATTTGTACATATTAATTGCCACAGTGGTACTTGATTGGTAAATTTGGTAGTAATGTGTCAGTTGTTTCCCGAGACATTACACAATATCTTCATTAATTCATGTAATGGTACCTTACAAGATGGCGGACAAAGTTAGGATTTTTTTTGGCTTATGTGATGCCTGTAGTAGATTCTGTCAGCATACAAAATTTGATTGAAGATGAGCAAATGGTATGGTAATTATACCACAAAAACCTAAAATATTTGCATAGCTGTAATTTTGAAAAAAATACATAATAAGGTTCAATTACTTACATTTACCTGGCCAATCATGGTATTACATACGCACCAAAATTGGCGAAAATTGGTTGAGTAGTTTTCGAGGTATAATGTAAAAGCTTTATTTTTTCATGTGACGCTATCCTCCAAAAATGGTGGACCAACAACAAAAATCCCCCAATGCTTACACCTTGCGCTGTCAGCTTAAAAAATTTGGTTTAAATCGGTTGAATAATGGATTAGGAGAATGACATATCACCTTAAATTTTTTAATTGCTGCCATATTGTAAGTAAGTGCTTGACGTGTTCATATACTATAAAATGCAGGCGTCCTTAACAGACACCTATAACACACACACACACATACATACTCATACGTACACATACACACAGGAAAGTGATCTCGTAAGCTTTTCTTTCCTTCGGAAAGTAGGCTAATGACGTAGCAATCATAGCTAATCGTCTGATATTTGCAAGGTCCCCTAGAAACACAGTAAAGAGCCAATCGAAGCATATTTTTGAAAAAGATGTCCCTGTTGAAGCTGTTTACCTCCATTATTCAGCTTCTGATTTCGATGGACTGGCTTTGCTTACAGAAAGTCAGAATACCTGATTTATTGACTTTGGATGAAATTGACAAAATAGACCTACATATCTTCCAAACGTTACTTCAGTGCCCAGGAAACAGAATCAATATATATATATGCAGATATGTTATTCTTATATGTGTGCATTAATTGTGAGACAAATAATGAAAATTAAATGCTTAAATTAAATTGTATAAGTATATTTGTATAAGTTTACAATTTAATGATACATTAATCACTACATGTTAGCACTTTGGTACTTCTATTAAACATAATTCAAAATTTCCGGCAATGTACAAATATTACCGAGTTTGCAGATGAAATAATCCATTTAATGTCATGTACTCATTTTCTGAAAGTTATTCATTTTGTCTTCCCACTGTACGAACACATAATGTTATATATGTACAATACGTCTACTTTTCTTGAGCAGCTTTCTTTAATTTTCCATTATGAAGTAGCCTAACTTTATAATCCATTCATCTCCTATTTAGGAAAAAGAAGACAGTAAATGTGCTCGGCTAAATATGTGAGCAGATGGCACTGCAAAATAAAAACAACTCCGTTCTTTTTGTGAGTGGCCAGCAACAGACAGTACAGGGTCACGGTTCACATTGACATTATGTGAAACAATCGTAATAGGTCTTTGAAACACACCAGTCAAGATATAGCCAGTTTACGTGAACATATTTCTTAAACGTACAATACACATAAAAATTTAGGATCATGCAAGGTGTAAATGAAAATTTAAACTTTAATTGATACAGGACATAAATCAATAACAGAAAAAAGAAAACAGTGTGTAATAATTTTAATACTTCTAAAAAAAAATCACTGAAAGCTAAGAGATGAACATATGTTGGTGTTTTTAACAGATATTTTCACATGTGTATTATGCTCCTGACTTCAAAAAGAATTGATTGTATTTGATACACATGCCTTGAAATGCCTGGCTGGGTTGCAATTCCTAGCCGTTTTGTTGCACTTACTCGTTCCAACAATTTGCCACATTATTTTCATTAATAAACTTTTTTGCCATTTTATACACGACACAAAATTTCCACTGCAACTGTATGTCTCGACGTGGTTGGCAATAATCAGCGAATTTATCATTTTCTGGTAACAAACCTGTAACATTATCATTTGAGTGGAAAGAGAACTCACTAACGCCGGGAACCCCATCTTGCTAGCTCAACTGGCAAGAAACATATATAGTTGTCAATTTTGGTGAACTTGTAGCAAATTTTTCTTACAGTGAGAAATCAATTAAAAATAAGAAACTTGTTTCCAAATGGATTCTGGCCCCTGTTTTTTTTTCTCTTTCAAGTGTATTTATAATGGTAATAAAAAAAAAATTTCACTTAAATAGCTGTGGATTAGGGTCTACATAACTTTCTACACAAAAATGTGTGCGATAATTCCAGAGTTATGTATTCCTTTCAAAAATCATAACTTACAACCTATTTTACCTAATTCAATAACTTAATTATAATTTGTGTTTTGACAGTAACAATGTTAAAAAATTGTTTAACACAGATTACAGCAAAAAAGTATTTTTACAAATTTACTAATGGTCAAACTTTTGACAGGCACTGTAAATACTAAGTGTGCAATAACTATTTAAATGTGTAGCATGCCTTAGGAAAAGTATTTTGGCACAGTAGGCTGGGTTAAGTTAACTAAACTGTGCAGTAAAAATTATGTAATATATAGGCCTACCAACTCTCACGCAAACATGCAGGTATAAAAATGCAGCAAGTGTTTATCATTTATTAGTAAATAGCGCAATAAGAAATTAAAATACCTATTTTAATACATCAATACTCATTCTTACATTAAGATTAAGTTGAAATACAAAACTGCACAGTAGTAAAGTTGGCTTACATCTCATTCATAATCACATTAATGCAGAGTTTAAGAGTTGAAGTATATTCTTTTAAGTAAAAGTAAATTTAATTACAAAGGCATATCACCAATTACTTAAGTAATACAATAAAAATCAACAAAAGGGTTAAAAGATAAACATAACTAATAAAAATTAAATGTGTTGTAATATCAATGTTATGATGATTTTGCTGCTCTGATATATCCACTAAGTTTTCTAAGATATGTATTGCATTTTCATCTCAAGGCTCACTTAATGAATACGTAAAAAGTGTTTGTGTGCCCTGTTAACATTCCCATACATTAATGATATTGAAATTCCACTACAGTGGTGTACTGGAATTATCTCGGTAACAGAGACAGTACAACCAAATTCTAAGCTTAATTCATCATAGGATGCCATAATAGCAAATAAATAATGCTTCATACAAGTTGGTCCAATATATTAACCTGTGGTTGGGTACTTGGTTCGTAATTAGCTAAGCTGTTGCTATATCAGTTTTGGATTATTTAAGCATTTAAAAATTGGCCTTTGTTCAGGGACTTAGTACACACATCACCACCACAAGCATAGCTGTGGTTAACTGCAGAAAATGTTTGTCCATATGCATAAGACACAGTGGTTTCGGAGTTGGTCTAAGGATTATTTTCTTGTTGTTTTGTGCCCCTGTAAATGCAGTGAATGCGTATATTATCCAAGGTTAGACACAACTGGGAATCAAATTCAACACCCCTTATTATTTATGAAGGATTCAACATACATTGTACATTTATTCTTGTTGTTACACAGATTTTTTTTTTTTTAGTAGTAGTATACAAGTAGAACACATTCCTTTGTAATAAATACATCACAGATATAGATATGTATGTTGTACGTTATGAAGATAATGTGATATTACCATGTTTTACTTCAGGCACAAAAATTAAATTAAGCTAATTGATTTATTCTGGCAGAATATGCATGCTGATGTTCCTGTGTGAAAATAAAAATGTACTGAAGATAATAAATACTTCTGAGATTTGAATTAGCTTGTGTAAGCCACTAGCTAATATTTCATCCAAAATCAACTAAAAAATTTTCCAGCCAAGAGAAGTAATAAACGTGTATAGTTCCGCCAGAGAAAAATAGCTTTCAAATCATTGCACTGATATAGCCTAACGAAAATCATTCAGTTAAAGTAGAACGAAAATTTGAGTAACACGGAATTTCTGAAAAAGTTTCTAAGTACGATAACGCGACTAAAATTTGTTGGTTAATATTATGGGTTATGCATATATTATTTGGTTTGGTTTAGGTACAAGACAAACGTGAACTAAAAGAAGTTAATCTTGGGGTAATGTTGGTACTTTACCACAGCTGTGAACGAGTCCGCTACACCGTAAGGTAACCGTTTCTGTAATAGATATAATTTAATTCAGGCATACTTAGTTTTGAATTAAATACTTATAACAAAAGTGGAGGTTTTAAGCAATCTCTAGAATTAATAGCTGGGGGTTCGTTTAACAAATAGGCACTGTTTCATGATATAATGCTTTTCTTTCAGGTAGTAGATCGTGGGGGATCATGCTCAGCCATCTTGGATTTACGAAATTTTCGTTGTAACTTGCATTAGAGATTTTATATTTCATTTTGGGCACAGACAAGGCATATGGCATTGCTTTGCAAATGTTCTAAAAAATGTACTTGGTAGACTACTGTAGCCAGGATCATCTCTGTAACCGCCGCAAGGAAAAATTACTTTTTTCTTGCCGGCAGTCACTAGTCGAAAATTCATAAACGTGGTAGAATTGTAATAGTTCTATAAAACTTTAGAAACTGTTATTTATGGCATGTTGTGTGAAAAATTTTGTTAAACTTTCTTAAGTGCAAATTATGGCAAAAATAGTGAAAATCCAATATGACGGGGCCTGATATGCCTTATATGTGCCAAGAATGAAAACAAATAAATTATTACCAAAGGAATACGAAAAAAAAAAAAAATTGTTTTTGAAGCAGAAAGCAGGGATCGGCACCTAATACTGGAATAACAATCACTTTTTTTTAAAGCAGTAGTTATAAGACCCGCCTCATTTTATTAATATATGCTGTGACACGCATATAACATATTAATAAAAATTACACACAATCAACGTAAAGCCACGAATATTTATACCAGTCGTACACTTAATAACTGTGGTATAGTAGCACGCCTGCGGAGGGGGACAACCCACACCTGATGATGTCACCGCAGAGCCTAGTTGGTGTTGAGTGGTTCTGAATTATTTTTCCTTGGCAGTGTGAAACATGTTTTTCTTCCTGGAGAATGTAATGGATGGTTGGGGGGGGGGGGGGGAATAGGCTGTCTGCCGACTTTGTTTCCTCCACCCCCTAAACAGCCATTAGCTACATCCTCCAACCTCCCACCTACGCCTCCAACCCATCCCTCAAACATTTAGCTAGGCTTTACTACGAAGTACCATAGGTGACCATTACTGTAAGCATGCTAAATAACATTAGCGTCATGCGGAGCGAAAACACCCTCCCTAGCAAAGCGCCCATAGGTGACTGAACAGAAAAATGAGGTGTGGCTGCTTATGTAGCTGATCCACGCACTATGCCACATGTTAGGACTGCTAATGGGATGTGCCTATAACACACTAGACTGTTAAAAATGAAATTGCTAACACAACAATTTTTTTGACCACTGGAACAGCCTTAAAATTGGCTCAACTCAGTGACAACAAATAAAATTCAATAGTTGCTTATATTAAATCACAAGGACATATTGTAAAATACTTAGCGAGAGAACAAAAAAATTATTTTCACATATTTAAAAATTAAGTGTCGCATGGAAATTAAGGAGGTGTGCCAATACGGCACAGAACCATGCACCAAGATACAACTTCGACACTTTCTCGGATTGTGTAACCGGCTCTGAGACTTTGTGCCCAACATTGCCGACTTCATGGCACCGCTGCACCCATTGTTGGAAAAAGAAGCATGACAGCGCTCGATGTGGAATACCGTACTGCATTTCATAGTTTCCAACACATTCACCGTCTGCATCGACCACAAGGAAAAGGACCACTTGTTCTGCAGAAAATGAGTGAAAAATGGTCTCGGTGCCATATTATATCAGGAGGACCTGGATGGCAAGCCTCTCGTGATAGTACACGCCAGCACCCGGCTCGACGCCACCGAATAGAAATACCATATTAATGAGCAGGAGTGCCTCAATGTGATTTGGGCTATCCGGAAGTGCGCTATTACCTGGAGGGAACTCACTTCATATTGAGAACCAACAGCAAAGTGCTCAAGTGGCTGAGGTATTCTCGCAACAAGGCCCAGCTTGGAAGACGGTGCCTCTTTCTCTCCAAGTTTGATTTTGAAGTCCAACACTGCCCAGGCAAGGACGACGACCTCCATGATGCATTATCTCAACAGTCGAACCTGGACGAAGAAGCCAGCCTAGATTAAGATGCAGACAGCATCATGCCACCTGAATTTCCGGAAAGCAGCCCCGAAGAACACCTCAGGATTCTTCAGCTCAAGATAAGCCGAAGCCAGATCTAGCGACCCCATCAGCAAGACCCCGATGTGAAATAATTTCTACAGAAATATCCGCAACGGTTTGCGCTACAACACAACGTAGTTTGGTCGCGCAACAATCAGCCAGAAGCTAAGTAGAGGATCTGGATATCAAAGAACTTGCGTGTCGACATCTGCTGGCATTTCCATGACCATCCCGACGCAGGACACCCTAGATCCCGCAAAACCCAAGCTGTCATCAGCACCCGATATATCTGAAATGGTATGAGCCGAGACATCTGCCAGTACGTCCGCGGCTGCACAACATGTTGTAAACACAAGGCCTACTTTGCCAGGCAACCTACGGGCAAGCCTAGAAAGCCATATACACAGTCGATACAAATAGCTGCAGTTTTAATAGGAACTTACTCCCGCAGCACGAAGGAAAACAGATACCCATTAGTCGTGATAGCTCTGTTCACCCGGTGGGTAGAAGCCTTTCCTCTACCGAGCCAGGAAACCCACCATATAATAGGGAAGTACAACAATGCAATTTTCCGGTGCTGGGAATACCCACAAAGTATACTGACTGACAACGGAACCCAGTTTGCTAGTAAGAAGTGGCTACTAGCATGCCAAGAATGGAGAGCTGAGACCTGGACAACTCCACCATATCACCCACAAGCCAACCTACTGAGTACAGAAATGAAGAACTTAAGAAGAGCCTCTGCATCAGTACGTGAGAGGACCAAAGACATTAGGATCGCCACGTCCCTAAAAGCCTCTTTACTCTACGATGCCGCACGAACGAAGCCATTAACTCGAGCCCCAGTGAGCTCCTTCTGGGTCAGACACTACGGCACCCCGGGGACTGGCATTGGGAACATGAGCCCACAGAAACACCTCAACCTGAAGCCATACATCTAGCAGCGCTCCACCAAGGTAGATAAAGCAAGGGAAAGTCAAGAGGCCTCCATCTCCAAGAAGTATCAACCACTACGCAATGGTGTATTAGCCTTTGAAATGGGCGAAGTGGTCTTACTCCGCAGTCACCCCCTGAGTCGAGGCAACAATAAATTCAGCGCAGGACTCACAGAAAAGTGGGAATGCCCCTACAAGGTCAACGGACGCCAAGAAAACGTGTATTGGACAGAGGACAACAGAGGGCGAATACGCAAAGCCACACCAGAACAAATGTGGTCTTACCCTGGAAATGCCTCGGAACCTGCCATACACACACCCGCATCTAGGATTTCTGACATGTCGGATGCCGCTGAAGAACATACTGACCACTCTTCTCCCAAGGAAGCACGGACCTTGCCACCTACAGAGAAGGATGGGGCAGAGCAACTGACCGTGTAAACTGTTTATTCTGTGCCAACACCAATAGAGTGCCAACACCAAGGAATCAGAACGGTCGTTACCTACCACATCGTCAAAGTTCCGCCGGAAATTTGCCGACTAACCCGGGAAGTGGATGCCCAGCCCGACTAAAGTCTCTCTGCTGCGGAATTCGCTAAATCGAGCACTGAGACACCGGTGACCTCATCAGAATGCCATCAACAGGAGAACTTCAACCACTAGTTTTGTCGAAACAACAGTGCTCCAACAGCCATAACCTCGACGAACTACGCCAGTGCAGCAAGTACCAACAAGCCAACTCAGCATGAGGCCTACAGCGTTGGACAATGTAGCGGCCGCCTTCCAGGCTTCGGTTCAGCTGGTACCACCATCCGCAATCACCCTGAATCCCGCAGCTAGTACCTCCGGTTGTGATCACCCAAGATTCCGCAGTCACCCTAGCAGCCGAGTCGACTCTCAACGCAGAGGCTGCCACCTTCAAGCTCTCTGTACCACCCTGTGCCGCGGCCGAACACCCGGCTCAACACCATGGAAGAGAGGACGTGAGTATTGAGGCACCCGTCTCACCTAACCCATCGGCCGATGTGACGACCAACCCTCAGACTGTTCACAGATCGCCAGTGCCGTCCAACGCCGCAGCTATCCGGATAGCTGATCCTCCTGGACGAGAGGAAAACCCCGCTGAGATGCCCATCTTGCCAGCTGCACAGGTCATCAGCTCGGCAATACCTTCCAGACAAGGGAGAACGCCGATTACCTCTATGTCTTTATTCCAGTTTGTTCACAGGTCACCAGCGCCGTCCGATGCTGGGGCCTACCCAAGGGTCACCCTTTCCACTAGAGAGAATGACACTGCCAAGATGCCTGTCTCAACCGCAACTCAGGTTTTGCTTGCAGCCACTCCTCCTGGACGAGAGGGGGTAATTGCAGACACGCCCGCCTGCCGGCAGCCCAGGTCAATTCCACGACTATCCTAGCACCCCGCGAAGGGAATATGATGGTCGTGTCCCCAACTACCAGTCAGAATAAAAACCACCGGTGCACGCATCCCAGTGGGTGGGTGTATCAACTAACCAACCACCTTTGCCAATGCAGCCCACTTCAACACCTGTTCCAGCAACCGAGGTGGGAGGCCAGACAGTCTCCAAACTCCGGCAACGAAGTCACCCAGTACCGAGATGGATCAGGCCACCCCAGTTAAGCGAAAAGGGGAGCTGCTCAGCGAAGCTACTGCACCAGAGATCCCAGTCTCAAGCACAGCTCCAGCACCAGATCCAGCATCCAAGGGGGTAGACAATGCAGTCGCCAAACTGCCCCTGAAGGCCACCCTGTGACGGGTGCAACTGCCCCGTGCCTGCCAGGCACACTTGGTAGCAAGCTATTAGAGACACTTCACGATGGCCACCTGCACGTTTTACCTGGCCGAACCCCCCATACGCACCTCCACGTAAGCAGGGGCGACCATCCGAGACGCCAAGAATGCAGAAACAGTGTGTCAGTGCTGCGCACCCATCAAACATTAAAAGTGTCAGAACGCTATCCCCCATTAAATAAGTTGTGTACATGTCAACCCTAAGTGCAGTTAAGTAATTTCAAACATTGTTCTGGACGATTAGATAAGCGGAATGCTCTCAATAAGATAATTTTTCAAGCAACTTGTCTTTTTGCAGCAATCTTAGCTGCACCTGCATTTTCTAATTACGTAACATAACTGTGAAGAATGGCTTGGGAATTGCCATGTGAACTTGTAAATACTACATGAACACTTGGACGACACGTTAGATCAGGGCCACGTAAATAGTGAGTGATAAAGAGGAAGTCATTTATGTGATAAAATCAAGACACCAATGTACATATTGTTGAAAATATAAACAAAGACAGAAAAGTACAAAAGTTGTTGAGTAATTTGACAATTTTTTTTCAGAGATTTTAAAGCTTTCAAAAAACTTTGGTTTATGTAGAGTCACGAGAGAATGTAAATATACTTGTATTATATAGAATCACTTTTCACTCTATAAATATTTGAATCTTTAAAGTTAAGATTTAATACTGAAATTTTTGCATAAAATATACTTGCACTATGTTGAGTCAATCAAGATATATCAAGTTGAACTTGTAAATAATCACGTTTTAACATGTTGCATTGTGTAGAGTCATAAGGAACCTGGGGGAAACGAAATCTTAGAGAGACATTTTAAAACAAAACACAGCATAAAGGTTGTGTCAAAGATTGAAGGGTTGTATGATGTAATGTTCCTTCTATGTCTCTATATTTACTTCTATGTAATGGTGTTGTATGTCATTTGTGCTAGTTAACTTTACTGCCACCACACTCGTTTACACAGCTTAGCAATCAGCTGAGTCTGGAAGCACTCAGCATGACTATACCCATTAGCTTTTTCTTAATACACAAGCTATTTGCCTAATGTCCGACATGTAGGAGGATGGGGTAGAAGACGATGGATGAGCAGGATGGGCAGAATTTTAATTTCATTGCATTATTATATTTTTATTCCCCAAGGGTCAATACTATTCCATGTGCAGCCCACTATGTATTTGCTTATCACCTTTTTTACAGCTCTGCTCTGCTAAATATACTGATTGTAAGTAACCAAGCCTTAATGTTTGTTCTGTAGGACTACACACATTAATGAAAGAGGCTCGCATACCCCGCTCTGGTCCCTTACCGTGACATAACCTACAACAAAAAATAAAAATAAACTCACACAAAGAGCTCATGAAGATAAAAAGATGACAAAATAAAAAACTTCATTGCAGCATGGGATGGCTGTAATCCAAGATCAAGGAATAAGAAGAGAGACAGAATGCCAGTTCACAACGCAACAGAGAGAGACAGAGATGTCTGGGAGCCGAGCAAGCTAAGAAACAAAATGAAAGAGTGCCATTACACATATGGCCATCCCGGCCATTTCTCCAGCCAGCTGATCCTTTGCATCGCGAAGGTCAAGAGCAGCGGCGACGAGCACAGAGCATCAGAAATGCACAGAATAGAGAGAGCTAAAGAAGCAAAACCAGGAAAGAAAGAAATTACTGTAGAGAGGACCGTCCTACATTCTCACAAAATTATTCCTTTCTCAACCCATGCCATCTTTCCCAGCAGCTTAACCACTACTGAGAGGAAAACCAATTGTTCATGTGGGGACCCCTCGCCCATGAACTCGCCAGTCAATGGCAGCAGAGCAAGCCACCAGCAGAGTACAATTAGCGGGTCACAGCCCGTTAACGCAAGTTGTTCATCGGCTCATCTACGAGCCACAACGGAAGACGAGTCATCAGTCGTCCACCGCACTCGCTGCCAGATACACTGACCACCATGCTCAGCTAAGCTCCTAGCTCTACCTTCCTCCTTTCACCACACTCTTAGTGCCAAAGGAAAACCTACTCCTTGGTCTCCACAGCGCTTCGTTGCCGGAGCAATCCCGTCTAAACCCTACTTAGTCTTCACCGCATTAGTGCCAAAGAAATCCAACCACCACGTCATCTACACACTTAGACACTGCGGCCCCTTCTGGGCAACAATTGCCTAGGGAGTTAATACAAGTTAAGTTGTTTTCACAGCACTTGTCTACCCCACCTTTGTAGTTCACGACCAAGTCGCCTCTACCTGGTTAACATAGGTTTAGCTTCCCTAAAGCTTTTGCCAACATTAGGAGGTAGTGCAACACAACATGTTTATTTCCCATCAGATGGAATAAACACTGTGTTATATCTGACTCATGAGAACCCCTTTCCTGTAGAATTTGCATTTTCCTAGTTGACCTCATACTGCTGAGAGAAAAACAGGTGACCCGCCAATCCTACTCAGTCGAGCCAGCACATTGTCTGAATACCCAGATGCACTAATAATGGCCACCTTTTCTGCATACCCCGGTAGGCAGAATGGTACAGCCCACATCCAGGTATTCTTCTTCTCAATTTCAGCTCATCAGCTCAGTGCTCACCCTCTCCACCGTGTTTAGGCACCCGAGGGATTGTTCCCTGGGTTGGGAAGACTTGGGCTCAGAGTCTACACCGACATGAGGAGACTGTTGACGGTGAAGCCTGACTCCCAGTGCTCACCGCGTTCAGACGCCAAGCACTTTGATAGGATGACCGTTAAGTCAGCAGACGTTCCATGTGGTGCTACACTAAGTAGAGTACACATTCCCCGCATTTTGCATCATGGATGTGAGGATGTTCTTTGATCTCCAAATGTCTTACTCCCGTTGGAGTGGTATTCGTGAAAAGGTAAAACAAGTGCTAACTACCTCCGGGTGTTTACAAGAGCGTACCCCCTCCCTCGTCACCTCAATTAACCCGCTCGCGCATAAGGAACAAGCACAGGCACTGCGCCTTTTGCTGGTACCTATCGCCTCGGAGATCCCTAAGGACTTGTTTGAGGCACAGAGAACGTCTGAACGAGGAGATTCACCTTTGGATCGCAGAGTACCTCAGTCAGCCGGATCAGCCACCTACAGTTACTACTACATAAATCAGACTCAAATCAGTTGCTCTGCCCCCACCAGCACGATTGAACGTCCGAAGTCAGATTATTAGCTTACCTACTGAAGCCCCCAAGGTCAAGTCTGCCACAGAGGTTATGCATTGCTAAGGTATCCCGCTTAAAGCTAACAGCCTGAAACGCAAGATTGCTTTATCCGAACCAGACTTTGTGCTCTGCCACAGAGCTACCAGGCTAGTCTTCTACACTGGACGAGCACCAGTGCCACATAGGGATTATATATAAACCAGCGTCCTCATCAAATTAGTGTACCTGACTTAGCACCCAACAAAACCAAACCTTCCTTGTAGTGCTCGCCAAACAGCCAAGACGTAACGTGTCAAACAATTGTCAACATTATCAAAAAGTTAGTCATTTAATTCAAGTCACTACAACATTTTGTCTAAATACGGCTGAAAAGGGTTAATCACTAGCATCCTGCCACTGAGTTTCCTGGGTCAATCGAAGATCCCGACAAACACTAATTTTTTGTAACTGGGATTTCTATGTGATGAAGACAATGCTGGGGCATGAAGAATTGCTCTTAGGGTTCTCCCATTCCCCAGCTGTCTTCATTCTTCCATTGTTCCAATCAGCACCAACATCTCATCCAGATTGACCAGCATGAATTCAAAAAGTTACCCAGATTTACATTTAAAACCGGGGTAAAAAGTTCAATTAGACCCTACTGCAGTATATATAAATGTTTGCTACAAACAAAAATTTGTGTGTGATGATCTTAACCAAGTGATTGTTAAAGAGTTTATAACAAAGTATTGTTACATGCGCACTGCTCTGCATCGCTTACCCTTCCTTGCCCAGTTCGAGCAAGCCAAGGTGAGTGTCAAGGCCAGGTTAGTAAGTAACCTGAGGATCATGCAGAGATTACTTCAGTGGCTGTTAGTAAGCCATAGCTACCAACCATTATAACTATTTCAACTAAATTTGGTATTCTTCAGTAATTTATATATTCTATAAAAGCTTCATTTTTCCAGGTAGTCCTATCTTACTAAATGACTAAGAATTAAAAAAACTTAATGTTTATCAGTACAAAAAGAGAGAGAAGGGAAAATTTACTTGAATGTCATGGCTGTTGGCTGGAAGTAATGGTGGGTAATATAGCAAAGTTTTGTTCATGCAGGCCTAGTAAAACATTAGGGAAATATGAGTATCAGTAAATGTGGTATCTACGCTAACATTTTTATTATTTACATCATAATTTGGTAAAAACTTACCTGTCGGAAGGTCTCAGCATTCCACACGTGAATAAAACCATTGAGTGAGAGTACTGCTATTTCCTGGAAATTCTTGTTGAATGCTAAGGCGCGCACTTTCTGCGCTGTTCGGCACCCCTTGATAGTCACTGGTTGGACATGTTTATATGTGGGAACTTCGCTGCCATCACACAGCTCCTCCTGGTTGATTCGCCAGAGGGCCAGGTGGGTGTCCCGTGACCCAGATACGAGGAACTGGTCATCCAGCCAACACATGTCAAACACCCAGTCCTCGTGCCCACTCTGCCAAACAGAAATACAGAACTGGGGCTCTATTCTGTAACTTTGGCTTTCTAGAAGATACTCACTGCAAGCATCTTATTAACTACAGCTAAGATGAAAATTACACATAAATGCCTTTATGTGGTATTCTGTAAGGCATCTCGTTATTGGTGTCTTTGTAATGTCGCATAGGTTTGGCAACTGTGCAGGGTCTGTTCTGAAATCAACATCTGCTTTCTGAATTATACTTTTTTCAATTATAACATATTATGTTAATACAGTGAATCTTCTATTTTAATAGGTATTTGTTTCTTAATACATTTCAGAAAAACACTTTTAAAATATACATATTTACTTCTCTTTAGGTCACAAATATTAAGATGATTTTAGTTCATTTTGGGTATTAGGAGAGATGGAAGCACTAACCCCATGTCCAAGTCTGTAGCATGAACTGTGGTTACGTTAGAGGGTATCAATTTGGGGGGGGGGGGGGGGGACCCAACAACAAAAAAACATTTTTAATGTATTACAGACACTGTCTATGTGTGGAAATATAATCAAAACTATTATTTCTCCTCTTCACAGCATTTTGATGAGCATATTTCTGTCCAGAACATGTTTGCTTGAATTAACCTCAATAAATTAGCCATTTTTTCCCAATTTTTGTTCATAAAGACACATTGTTGACCTGTCTTTATATTAAGACAGTCTCAAGGCATTTGAAAGACCATCAGGGCAACATTTTGAGTCACAGCATACAATTTTTCCTAGTAAAGATAGTTATGTGTTGTCTTTATATAAAGACAGTAAAAATCGAGAATAGGACCCCTAGAGTTTTCCCACACTGCAATATCTACCTCTTGTGAAGACTTTAGCCAACTATAGCAATGGGTATAGGCATGATTACATGTAAGTAGCAATCAAACTGACATAACAGCAAAAATTAAGACACTAAAAATATAGAGTATTTCTGCTAATTTGGTTTTATTATCAGTGAAACTTATATTATTTCTTTTGCCAAAATTATATTCCAAATATTTTTGTAAGATAATGACCAAAGGAAATAGCCTACATATTGTCCAGAAACTTTAACATTTGTTTTTCATTATTTTATTTTGAAAAATTTTTACTTTTCAATATATAGTTCTGTAAATCCGATGTGTTACCAATTTTTTGTGAATATTATGTAAGAATCTGCATTTCTGTTAACCATATACAACGTTTACTAAAATTGGAATAATTACACCTAAATCTTAAATATTTAAAAAGAAACTGAGCTAAAAATAAAACCAAAAGTCTTGTCCCGAACAACTGATACAAAGTTTGAGTCAGTCAGGTGACCTATTTAACAGCTTAGTTAGACTAAAGATTTATATAATATGCAAATAATTACTACTCTCTTTTTTTCTAAAACCTAAATGAATCCAAATCATCACTAAAGAAACTGAAGATAGAGAAAACTGTTTTCTTTCAACTGGCAGTACCTATCTGTGATAGATTTCCTATTTAACACACTTACTGCACAGAAGCTACAAGACAACTGGTATGTGTAACCTGCCAATTGAAACTAATTGTACGTGACAGTTGAAGTTATACACGAACAACTGATCAAGAATGTCCGCTTATAATCAAGTATGCACTGTAAATGAAGAAGCACACGCTCAAATATCTGCAAGATATGCTAAGTGTGCTCACAGAACACTTAACTTTCATCAGCAATGCATATTATGCATGCTCTCTCACTTCTCAACACAGTGGTTTTCTCTTACTACAATTATACGTAAATAAAAAACTTCAATTTCCACCCCCAGTCTCTTTCATAATAATACCCCTAAGTATGATAGCATTCACATAACCTCATCCCCCATATGTTCTATTGTACATCCGTGCAGTTGTACAATCTGTGAGTGTAACAAGCAGCTTCAGTATGCGCACTTTGTTAGTAGTTTTATTTAAGTTTAAAAGTGCACATACTGTCTTCAGTATGTTAATTGTTGTAAAATTTCTACTGCTAATTTTAACGTAATTTCAAATTTTAACATAGTTTACTTAGTATCTTTGTTAGCTTGCAAATGTACATTTGTTCACCCAGATATTATACTATATTTTAATTTTTTTTAAATCTGAAATGGGTTATAAATGCCTATCCAATTTTTCTGCATTTTCAATTGTGAATAATATTGAAAAATATATAGTAATTGTGGAATCCGGTCAGTGTGGTGTAAATATTGCAAATGCTCTATATTACATTATTTAAAGTGAAAATACTGACTTGAATAGGAACATTGTGACAGGTGACTGTGAATGTAAAGTAGGTCACAAAGTGTACAAATATATTGTTGTAATGTGTTTTTTTTTATTAATTGTGAGACACACTTCTGAGACCACCATAGTACAACAATAGGGAAAACCAAAGTGTGCATGTGAAAATTTGTATTGGAAGGGAGCAAGTGCTGAAATGTTGAAATCTTAAGTTGCTGAAAAAAGTGATTCAACAGCCTTGGGCAAAATTATGTTGCCTGAAGAAATAAAAAACATTAAGTGAACTTTTACTAGAATGTTAAAAGTGGAATGCGAGAGCAAACATTTTGTAATAGCAGATCCGATTGTATAGAAAGTGATAGATGGTGCCGTTGGAAGAAAGAATGGGAGAAATTTTTTTTTTTTTTTAAGTGTACACTATTAAGTGGCTACTGACTCCATCCATGCTATGTGTACAGATGCAACAATTTTGTAACACCAATGTGAAAATAACACAACATGAATATAAAATATATTTTGGGTAAGGAGCAATAATCTGTGTTGTGCATTATTTGAGCAAAGAAAATCATATAAATGGGAGTTGATGTTTTTCTATCAATGGTGTCACACTTTAGTGCCACAATCCAAGCTTTCTTCTGAAACTATGGTACTTATTGTTTGGATTTACTAACTGAAGGTCTGTTTCTCAATGCAACATTGCATCCCACAACACAACAATATTGACAGCATTCTTGTGTTTCATTAATGAGGTTTAATAAAACAGTAAAACACATTAAGCTTCCTGCACACATCCCACCAAAAAACTTGCCAAGTCTGTCGCAAGTGCGTAGCATGCATCATTCGCATGTTCCCTATTATCTGCACTGCCAATATTGCTGATATAAGTGCAAAGAAGAAAGAAGGTAGTGCAACAAAAGTTTCCAGACTTTTGGAAACAAAGGTGCAAAGCACAAAGAGAGTGCGCACTGAGACTATGGAAGAAATGGCTTCCGTATGAATTCAAGAAATAAACAAAATATTTAGGTGAGCTGGCAATTTTCCTGGCCACGCAGTAGAATCACAACAACTTGCACCAACACATTTAGAAGGTGCCAGTTCAAAACAAGAGGTCTCTGTAATTTTGTACTTGCATATTTTTCAACAACAACAATAATAGTAATGGATTATCCAGCTTAATGGCTACATGTAATCAAGAGGAAATTTAAAAGAGACACAGATTAAGGGAAACCATCAACATTAGTTTTAACTATGGATGGGAAAATCTTCCTCCTACATTGGACAAGCATGAGCCTACAGTTTTTTCCAAAGTGAGCCACACATTCCATCACATAACTTAACAAGCTCTGCTAGAACCAAAAACTGTACTGCATTTCTGTAGTTACTATTGTATTATAGGCTGCAGAGGATGTGCAAAAATTCTGCTCAATTATTTGTCAATTAAAGTATAACAACCAGAATGGAAATAAAGAAATCACAGAAAGACTTTGGGCTGTATTCAGAAACTAATCGTTAAACAATGTCTACAGCCTCATTAGTCGTAGTTTAACTAATCCAGGTCTAAACATGTGATTATGGCCAACTAACATTTTGTATTCAGAAGCAACGTTCCGATTTCTTTAGAACGTGTTTTACCTATGATTAACTAATCATAGTTTAAGCTTCGGAAAATGCTTGGCACCACTGCAAAACTGTCGGTTGCCATGGCAATTAGGCGTCATTCTCACAGTATTCAGATTTATTTATTATAATACATGTAATATTAATTTATGGGGTTATGTTTCATATGATTAATTGAATATTGAAGGATAGAATGAACACAGTAATGAGATTGAGGATGGGAACAAAAGAAAAATCTTTTTATTTGAATTCAAGAACGAGTATCGGTAACAGAAAATAAATACGCATATAGGTAAATAAATACACAAATGAGCCGTTTGGGATAGTTTTTACAGCTCACTTTCAATAAATAATATGATTATGAAACTTATACTAATTTTGAATGAAAACAATATCTTAGAATAAGCAACATAATTTGCGAAGTTTAGGTCGTTTGAAAATGCATAGATAGATTGTTATTTCAGAAATATATTAAAATTTAAATACTAACATTTAAAACACTTCAAATACATGCAAATAAATCATTTACCACAGTGATATTATTGATTTGTTCCGATACCATGTTTTCCGATACCGATACAGATTCCTCGATACATCTGCTGGTACCCCGATACCAAAAACAGATACCAATGCCCTTCGCACTGAATTTTAGAAAACTTATTACTGTTAATAATACACTAAAAACATTTCTCCTAGACTAATTTAAATAAAGAAAATGTCTTAAAATACTGTATATAATTTACTGTAATCCGACACAAAATGTAAGCTGAACTAAAACTTTCAAACCCTCTGAAAATGCAAATAAAATTACACCAAATGCATGTCAAATTTTAAATGTCCCGCACTCACTATCAGCTAAGAGTGCACGGAGTAGTTATCGATCGGGCAGTGTCATGTCTGTTGGTTTACGTAAAAAAAGGGGGGGGGGGGGGGATGACTTCTCCACGCTGCTACCTGTTGGTGACATCTTGTACATATGGCAAATGTCTGTCTTTTAAAGTAATTAATCATATTTTACTGCAAAGAAAACCTGTAATTTTGAGACACAAATGAGGAAATTACCCATTATTAGACGGCAAAAGGTGTCGAATAGGCACTTACATATTATCAGTTTATTCAAATGTGTGTGCCTATTGAAATAAATTAATATAAATCCTCTAATTTCCCCGCAAGAAGTTACTGAAAATGAACTAATGTCGACTCGACATCCTCCAGCCAAGCCCACCGCACCAAGCGTCTTTCCTCCCTCCCTCTCTCCCAACTGTTACAACAAGCAGCCTTGAGTCCTACTCTCCCTTACTTCAAGCAGTGTATGGCACTGTCGCATCTTTTCACCTCTTCAGCGGGTGGAAGAGGTATCGAAAACCAGTCAACAGACAAGAAAACTCTGGCACGACCATATAAAATCCTATTCTTCTGTTTGGGAATGAATACACACTTAGAATTATATATGATTTTGAATTAACTGACTTAGAATTAACGAGGTTTTACTGTATACACACCAAAATATAATTTTTGTCTCTAAAGAAAGTAATAACCTGACTTAATTGTCTACAACCTATACTAATGCATTGGCCCGATACCATACTCAATACAGATACAGCGGGAAAAGGCGAAGTATCGGCAGATACTGATACTTAGTATCTGTATCGGAACAACTCTACTACAAATCACCATGTCTATTTCCGTATAGAAATAAACATAGTTTATCCCACTTAGAATATTATTCCCGGAGACGTAGATTCTTCCCCTGTAAAAATCAGGTCCGTCGAGGGAGAGCAGGTGACCGGGGATTTTATTCTAACCAAACTCTCATGTATACACACACACTACATTAGATGGCCACCCCTTCTATGCACCCAGGTGTATAGAGCGGTAGAGTCCCGACATTAGGTACTCATCCCCTTGGGGTTGGGCTGTCAGTCTGGGGTGTGCCCTTTCCACTGTGCTTCTGAAGCCGGAAGGGGTATTTCCCTGGGTCTAAGGAAAATGACCCTTCAGGAAAACTCACCCACGTATTGAGAAAGTCAGCCAGAGTGAAACTTGGCTCTCAGCTTCCCCCGCGCTTCTGGTGCCAGATGCTGGGATAGGAGGCGGCCTTGGCCTGGCGGTGGCAGTACATAACCTGCTCCACCTTCGCGGGATTGATATTAGAGTATCTTTTCTCATGCCTTTCTCCCGCCAGAGTGGTATTTGCAAGAGGGTTAAAAAGGCTGCTAATATCACAAAATACCAACAGGAGCTTAGCCCCATCCCAACTGAACTAGATAGCCTCAGTCCCCAGGAGAAAGCTCAAGCCATCCATCATCTAGAGAATCCAGCCTCACTAGCACCTGTACCAGATCTGTTCACACCACCAGTCAAATTCGAAAGAGTTACTCACACCATACTACTAGCCTATCTGAATAGTGAAGAAACCTCATTTGGCATAGTCAACCCATAATTTAGAGGGTTCCAGATCACCGAGACAACCAGCGCGAACGATCGTCTGCACACCAGGTTCTGGGACAAACCCCAGCGCATCGCCTCAGAACCGCTGCAGGTTTAGCAGCCTTCCTAGGCCATCCGCCGCCCAAGTATCCCTGTAAGAGTGGTCCCACCTAAGCGAAAGATTGTGCTAACCGTCCCCAACTTCGTACCGAACTGGAAAGCCATATGACCAGTCCTCCACAATGGCCGGGCACCTGTTCCGCGCTGTGAATAAGAGTCAAACTCATCCCCGGGTATGTCTGTCCTCACACCCCCCAAAACTCTTGGGGCCACGACATGCCTCCTTCGCTCATAAGACATCACGCATCAAACTTTTCCCAGGTTTTCTGGAGGCAGATTAATGTTTTCCTTGGTTCTCAACATAAAAAAATTGATTCTGCAATTCTAATTCTGCTTATTTAGGATATATATATATATAATATATATATTATATATATATATATATATATATATAATGTTCACTTTCATTAAATGGTGCTGCTTTCAGTTGACACATTTAGCAATAAATGAATGGATGACTGAACAAAGAAGTAAACAAGTAAGGATCTAATAAAGAAGTATAGGCAAACATTTAAAGAAGTCAAAAATATATGTACATAAATTATATAAATATGTACATGAATAAGACAATAAATTTAAATTAACTAACATTCGGAAGCTCGTTATAAATTTGTCTTGGTCTAATTTAGAATTGTTTCAAATTTATTGTGTAGTTTCAGGAATGTGACATCATTCTGGGAGAATTTTAAGTGACAATATTTGAAGAAGGTTATCACTGGAAAGCAAAATTACATAAAATTATTTCTTTGGGTTTTACTAGAGCTGCTGATTCATTCTGCATGGGCAAGTAATTGCATTCATTCATCCTACAACCTATAATCTCCACAGCAGGGAGGACTGCAATGATCAGGCAAATTACAGACAGATAAAAAAAAAAACCCTTGTTGAACATACTGTTGTAAGCATTATTAGCCAGGGCTGGCAGGCAATGCTCAAGCACCAAGGATGGTGAGATCATGACTAGCCAGCCCGGCTGTTATTAAAACACTTCCTCGCCGAGTAAGGTCATGAGGGTAGGCGGATTAATATATAAGGTTGGAGCAATGGTGGCTCGTGGCCATCTTGCTTCGGAGGGAACAACGAGACGACAGCGAGGAGGACCACCAGGCAGTGGACCCCGCTTCAACACCCAGCACTGCCACTGTCGAGGAGGTCTTGCTCGACGGCGCCGACACGACAGAAAAGGGTAATTATAATCCCAGTAGGGCGTCAAGAGGTTGTGCAGTGTTAGGGTCCTCACCTTAAATATTAAGACTCCCTCCAGGTCAAGAGCACTTATTCATAATTCATTGCTACAGATCGGCTGGACTTATTAGCGTTATTTGCTATTAGCTGAGTAGAGCAATTTACTTAATGTAACATAAAGACGAAGTGCATGTAAAGCTGTGAGTTAATATAAAAGATAGTCTTTTATGTACAAGTGCTCTATCATCTAGTTGCCAATATCCCCCTTCCTTGCATGGCCTGATTCATCCTCAAGATAGGTCACAGCAAATAGTGGAGGCAGCCGAAGCTTCCGACCTCCCCTTTAGTGCACTCACAGCATAACGTAATTGGTGGAAGATAGCATTCAAAAGTTAGCAGCAGTATTAGATCCTCAGAATAATTAGAAAACACGGAGCAACTTCCACCAAGTCCACGGGGTTGCATTCCCTGGTAAAATTGTACAGGATATAAAGAAGATAGACAATATTAAGGCAACGTGTTAATTATTTCATTTCAAATAACTGCAGTGATATTTCCGATAAAAATAATACACAAAACTGCCTCATAATCCCCACCACCCAGGGTTGCACCCCCTGTGGTAGTAATGTAAACTTGCACTCCCATTCAAAGCCACGAAGTGTTGTGCATGACTCAGCAAATTCTTGCCACGCCAGTGCACACGGCCGGTAACAAAACCGTTGCAGTTTCTTTGACATGCCAAGGCGCCCATAGTAGTACAGTAAGAGTGTGTGTGCTTACGCTTTGTAAAACCTAATAAATTATAAATCACTGCCACTTTTAGGACCGACTTGAATTTTGCAAAAGCCAAATTCCGCAAGTGTGTTTGCAGAATGAAAATTATATTTTAAAGCCAGTTTATGAGTTTGCATGTTACATATTAAGAATACATTACACTGCACTACTCTAACATGCAGCCATGAGCAAACAAGCAAATCAACGTTCAAGAAATTAGCAAAATAAATTAAAACAGTAACAATTAGCACAAATGAAGCCGAGAGCGCATTAGAAGCACAACAAAATAAATTATCACGACAACTTACAACAATAACTGAACATTTACACACAGTATCTATGCAAGAAGGGTCTGCACTTGATTATTCGTTCTCAGACACAAGTGAATACACCTTATACCAAACCCGTACAAGCAGGTATCTGTGACCCCACCCACTACAATCACTCCAGACAACACAGCCATTTGTAATTTCAATCCTGCCCACTGAACACATCTACACTAATGAAAACTCAGGACAACACTATGAAAATGCTGAGGATGAAACGACACACACCCCTCCACCACCCAGCACTAATGACAATACAGATGTGCCACACTTACCTCCACCCCCTGTCAATGTTACTGTATCACATCCCATGCCAATCCCTACATTTTCAGGGGACAGTGCAGAGAAATGGGTAGATTATATTGAGCAATTTAACAAGGAAGCAGAAAATAACAATTGGAGCAATGACGACAAATGCAAAAAACTTAAGTATTATTTAAAAGGGTCAGATAAACACACCCTTGACAACTACTTATACACACAGGCGGGAGAGCTCACTTGGCAGGGTATTGTCAATAAATTAAAAGCCACATTCTCAACACCCACGACGGAAGTATATTTAAAGAAACTCTTGTTCACAACAAAACATAAACTACATGAGAGCACACAAAAACACACAGAAACATTAATGTATTATCACAGGAAATACAACCCCACAGTCACGGACAGTGATTTCATAAGTATTGTGTGGTGCTCATTACTGTCATTAGCAGACAAAATTGTGGGGCTGAAAAATGACACATTAAATGATATTACAAATATTCAGAGAGCTGAACTTGGTCTCTTCAGGTATAATGAAATAATATCAGACCACCAAACACTGTCAGAAACAGACTCCTTAAGAGCAGAAGCGACGAAATTGAAGGACGAAACAGCGAACATGGTGATAGAAAATCAAACGCACACTCAACGAAAATACTGACACCCTCCTTCACACCAAAATCGTGAAACTTTCAACACCACCCTCTATGACACCACAAAAAGAAGGGTACCATTTTAACACACACCATACAGGTAGATAGGCCCCTTAAGGGCACAATGGGTAAGCAGACAATACCAGCCGAAAGAGCTAACGCAACAGCACTTTCAGACGTGCAAAAATCAGGTAGGGTCCTTAACAGCCGCATGTGTAAAGCAGGATTGCAGCAGGGCGATAAAAGTGAATAAAATTCTGCACAAAGACATATCCCACCCAAGGCAAAAGTGTGGCGCGTTATTAACGCATATCAAGCATTATTAGCTAAACGAGTACCACAGCGTACATACGCTGAAATGGCAACGTTTAATTCACGTAATGAACAATTTAAACTTCCCAAGCAATATCAGAGGAAAGAACAAAAACCTACGACCGAAATCTTAAAAATTGTTGGTGGGACATCTTGCATTACATTCCGTGACCCACAAATCAGGCCAGGGCATAATACGAAGTCTTATCAAACAAACAACCACAAGGCCAAGACAGGAGTTAAAACAGATCATGGCGCCCGGGACACATGATACTCCGCGTATCATGGAGGCGCAGGTGAGAGACAAGGACAAGCAAGTTTCCAAACACAGTGAGCCAACCATGAAATGTGACCCGAGCATATACAAGGAAGCGACGGCCTCTGACCTTTCGGCAACCCAGAAAGAATGCACGACAAAGCAGAAGCGTGATGTCAAGGCACCAAGGCCAGCATTCATTGGGCTGCGGACAAAAATAGCAGCCATGTGCGCGTTGTGTTTATACACTTCTCACCGCGCCGAACACTGCCCATCATTCCCCAATCAAGCGACCCCATTTCAAACATACATTGCGGTGTGCTTCAGACAATTCAAACAAAGGTCCGGGATTGGTACAACTAGGATCAAGTTGCCGCAAGCAGGAACATGCAGTGCTGTACACAATAACACAGCATCGGTTGACAGTGATGATAGGAGTCAGTGAAATCTGAGCCACCGGCCGTTGACTGAAGCACTGAACAAGGACACAATGCCAGTCACCAGGGATGAGTGCCGTACAGGATACGTCAAAATATCAACACAGCGCATCCATGTGCGACTTGCGGGCAAAATCTACAATGCGTTGTTGGATACAGGCTGTTGTCGTTCCTGCATGGCAACAACATTAGCGAGTAAAGATAAACGTCAGCCAGTCAGAGGAATAATTTCTATGGTAGGTGCAAAAAAAGATATTGATATCCCACAATATAAAACAAAAGTTAATATTAATATACATGGGCATAATTCTGGCAAGAATTTTTATTAATAGACAACTTAAAACTTGACATGATATTGGGGGTTGATTTTATCAAAAGATATAATATTGTACCTATCTTAATTTAAAATGTCATGTTTTTCCATGCATCCAATAATGATAAAGTCATCAAGATACCTATTAATATTAATTCAACTGAATAAGATAGCAGCGATTGCATTGAATTTCATATAAATAAAATCACCACTACAGAGGATAATGGCGAAGACCCACTGTTGGGAAATATTAATCCTGAGTTACAGGGTTATCAGAAAACAAAATCACAGAAATTATAGAATGAGTATGCGGACCGCTTCACCAGCACTTTTCATGAATTGACTGAAACAAATTCATACGAAATAAAGCTTGAATTAAATACAGATAAACCCATTCACACAATACCGTACCGGATAAATCCGAAACTATGTGAGGATGTATTAGTTCAAGTTCAACACATGCTCAATAGCAAAATCATTATGCCTTCCGAATCCGCGTGTACCGCACCATCACTAGTTATACCTAAACACCAAGGTGGCATTAGGTTTCTTACAGATTTCCGCTTACTGAACCAACATATCACTAAAGTCCAAACCAAATTCCACGAACGGAACACATATTTACAACATTACAGAATTAAAAATACATCACATCTATTGATATGTTTAGCAGGTTCTACGCCATTCCAGTCCACAAGGCAGATAGGCATAAATTAGCTTTTAGTGTGGATGGAATTGGACTTTACAAGTACGCCAGTATGCCAATGGGCCTCACCCGTAGTCACAACTACTTTCAAAATTTTGTTGATATTATGGTAGATCTGCTCCGCTCGAATACAGCCTTGGCTTACATAGACAATATATTTATTTATCATGGGAAACAAACTGGAAACACGTTCGAGGAGCACATAAACCACATCCATAAGATTATGGAAAGATTAAAGAAATTTAACGTAAAAATTAATAGTAAGAAATGTAATTTCGCTTACAACGAAATAAAAATCCTTTGTCATTATATCACGCCTCCTGGCATTCAAACAGATCCGGAAAAGATACAGACCATCCAACAAATGGCTTCGCCCAAAATGGCAAACAAATCAGAACATTTCTAGGCTTCACATCTTATTTAAGGCGCTATATACTCAATTACGCCCAAATTGCGGAACCTTTAACAGACCTAACCAAGGAAACAACACCATTCAAATGGGGTGATAAGGAATGAACTGCATTTCAAAGACTGCAAACGGCATTAAGTAACCCGCCCATCCTAGCTAAATTTGAAGAAAACAGACTGACTATACTAGCATGCAATGCATCGCAAACAGCTATCGGGGTCGTGTTATTACAAGAAAATCCCACGACCAAAGAACGCCATATCATTGCCTTCGCTTCAAAGAAGCTATCTCTGAAACAACGGAAATGATCAGCTACGGATAGAGAATTATCAGTTATCAAATACTTCATTATTTATTTTAAACAATTTCTTTATGGCCGAAAATTTATCATACAGGCAGACCACGCTAGCTTGAAATATTTGAAGTCCATGGCCGAATATAACACACGCATCCAGAAACTGGCCATTGCATTAACAGAATACAATTTCAAGGCCAAAATCATAAAAGGCAAATTAAATACACTTGCCGATGTCCTTAGTCGTATACCCATGGTAGGGACAGCTGACAGAGTACCAGTTATAGTAAACTTAGTAAAATACCAAGTAAAACGCCAGTTCACAAACTGCACGTCATTTTACACACTGTTGACAGCAGAAGGCTTCAGCACACAAAGTGTTAGAGTGAGCTACTGGAGAAAGCAACAAATTCCGAGCCCGGGCACGCATGGACTTATATAGTCCGCAGGACAAGTGCAACGCCAGGCTGCGGTGGGAGGTGGGACGTCACCTCGTGCGAGGCCAGGGTGGGAGTAGCTACCCTCTGCCCGGCACTCAGTTTTGTGCATATTCAGCTGCGCTTGATTTAGTCCCGAGGCAGGTGATGGCTTGTTGGCTCTCAGTGCGTGGAGGGGAGGTGCTCGCTTGCACAACCTTATTTCCTACGTGTTTAGAATTTCCCTCCAGGGTTGTAGTGATCCAAGAACACTCGTGTAATCTGTTGCCGGGTTTGACTCATCTGGAAGATCTAATCGTATAGAAAGTTGAAGAAAAAATTCTTCGGATTTCTAGGTGGAACCCTTAACTCTGGGCTGCTTGACCACTGTAATTGCGCTCGCTTTGTGTGCTGGGGTCCATTGGGAAACATCGCTGCGCTCAGGTCACACGCCGTAGCGCTGTCTCACTCTTCGGGGCTGGCTCTCTGTTCTCCTCGCCCCGGCAAGCTGGAGTGACGGTCTGCTTATGTGTTCTCCCCTGTGGTGAGGATTAGTATCATGTGTTCTCCCCTGAGGTGAGGATTAGTATCATGTATTCTCCCCTGTGGTGAGGATTAGTATCATGTATTCCCCTCTGTGGTGAGGATTAGTATCAGGGGTGACGTAATGTACCGGGTGTCCTGCAGCTTACTTTATTACACATACTGTTGACAAAATGTAGCATAATGCTGTGATTACTTACAATTTATATATATATATATATATAAGAACCTGTAGAAAAACATACATAAAAACAACAACACATAAAAAGACAATTAGGTCTCACAGGAAGCCAAACAGTTACGTGAGACAATACAGGAATTCGCCAACCTCAGGTCCTCCATCATCTGGGGGCTGGTCGGTCAGTGGAACAAACAAGTGCACTTTTAAAGAAGGAATTTAACGTGGACATAATGCGCACGTTGGTCACCTTACAAACTATCAAGCAAAGCACTCAATCAATGACATAACTCTAAATTAATCAACCTTGTACCTCGGCGCATTGTGGTGAGTTAATGGGAGCTCTGTGGTTCAGAGTTCTGGTTTGACTCTCAGTCAAAATACAAGGTATGTAAAAATATTGAGAACAGGCACAAACACTCAAACAATTATGAAAATTACAACGCTGTGACACACAAACACTGCATGAAAATATGAAGAATGAAACTGGTAAAAATCTTTGTGGGTGAGTTCTTCACATGTATACCGTAAAACTAAAAGGCATATTTAATTGTGTATCTACACATCAAATAATTGAGAATAAAAAAATCTAATATAACTATTTCTCCTTCAAGGGAGTCCATCCTTATATCACTATTCCTGCTATGTACAAGGTGAAGTGTGTGTCTTCGTGTATTCATTGGCACTGTGGGGAGTGTCTATAGGCGACACGTGATTACGAGTGGGCTGTCGGCCACCAATTATGGAACCTTATGCTGGTGAGGATAGTGTGTCTGTGTTTTCACTGGGTTTGCACTACAACTTAATAACAGCTGTTAAAACGAGTTTGATTATTCTGTATCACTATGGAGTGTGTCTGAATAATTATCACGTATTCCTCACCAGTTCCTTTCCTATCTGAGCTTAATAACAGCTATGTAGGTTATCTACAAATTTATCACCAGTTGAAATAACTCTAATGTGAGTTTCTGGAAGCTAAAGTCACAGTCTTTGACTTGTTACCTATTTACTTCACTATTACGTCAGGTCCGTAACGAGTCCTGATTATCACTGGGGGGCTGCTTTGTTACTTTTACCTCGTCGAGTTCTCAAGTTACTGAGCACTTCATTTATTTGGCGGTGGGCTTGTTCTTCAATGTCTTCCCCTCATCCTCAGTGCTGCATGGGCCGGGTATGGCCACATGAAATGAGACGAGCACATTGTGACTCCTTATACCGGCGTGGCATTGATTCTGCTTTGGCAGCATGAGGGGGCACCAATCTCCGGGGTTCAGCAAATGGTGCTGTGGTATCGTCTTTAGCTGCAACCGTTGGGAAGGACAGTTCATGTACTAACGATGATGACGCAGTGCGAGGGAGGAGCAAGGTAAAACCCTCCACTTCAAATGCTCGGGTTCCTACCCATGGGGCAGGAAGTTTCTCCGCTGAGGCAGTGCGAGAGAGTGGCAGAGCACTGCCCTTCATCTTAACTGCTGGAGTTCTGTCATGGCGAGCTGTGGGTTGCTGAACATTGACGGCCTCGTTATTCGGATTGGTGGCCAGAGGGTGGGATAGCCCTCGAACCTTGGCAGCTCTCGTGTAAACAGGGATAGTTTCCTCTCGGAGAAGAGGGGGTTGTAGACTGTCTGGATCAGCATGACTGGACGTCCTAAGTTCATTGGTGGTCAGTCGAGTGAGGCAGAACGGGCCTCTCTTCCTCGAGTGCACCGACGGGATCTTCCTGCATTGCAGAAAACTGGGGCAGAGTGTTGGCATCTGCACTGCTCGACACCCCCTGTATTGTTGGTGGTAGTTTCTCGTAGACAAGAATCGGCTTCGTGGAAGCTGGAATGACAATGATTCTTGGCTTGGGTGTTTCCTCCAATACAGCACTTGGGATCGGAGCGTTGGCTTCTGGGTTGCTAGACGGTCCAATAATGGGTGGTTGTATCTCCTCGGGGTCAGAAATCGGCTTCATAGAAAATGGAACGACCTTGATTTCTGGCTCAGGAGATGTAACAGGTGGAAGGTAAGGTGCTCTGGTTGCTTCTACCTCCTTCACCTGCAATGATCACAAGTTGAGAATATCTTGTCTCCCTTTCAGATGCGTCCCGTAGGTCTTCGGCCCAATACACGTTGTCTTGTTTGTCTACTATGAGGTAGGGACCATTCCATTTGTCAGCCACACCAGCGCTGAATTGATTGCTGAATTGATCCTGGGCCTTAGCGTTGCGTGCCAGCGTGGCTAGTAGGACATCATCTGGCTGTGGTCATTTTCCACACAGAGTAAGAGGCACTTCTTAATCTCCTGGTTCCTCCGCTCGCTCAGTGGGGTTGGCCTGGGGTTGATATGGAGGGGAGGTCCATGTTTCCACCCATCATCCTTGACATGCTGACTGCCACTGGTGGCTGGTAAACTGAATACCATTGTTGGTCAAAATTGCTTGGGGGTAACCCCAGCATGGAAACACCCCTGCTTCTAATTTGCAAATTATTGGGGTGGTTTCCGAATGGGTAGCACAAACGTTTCTACCCACCAGGAGAACTGGCCAGATACTACCAGTAGATATCTGTTGCCCTTAGTGCTCCAAGGATACGGACCCATCAGATTGGCAGCTAAATGAGTCCACCGTGTCTTGGGTCACCTCTGTTTGGCTGTGGGTGGGGGTACAGGGAATACCTTGCAGCGGCAACATGTGACACATTTGCTCACATACTTCCTGACATTGTGGCGCATCCTGTCCCAGCTGTAGCGACCCCTGATGTCTAATAAAGTTACTCGTGTACCCTGCTTGGGGTTAGTCGTGGTGATGGCGAGAGACAACTGGCTGCAACTGTTGTGGTACCCATATCTTGCACACTGCGGTACTTTGTCTGCTACGGGTCCACATGACGTTATCTCTCACCTCAAATTTGTTAGGCTGTTCTCGCAGGAGGTGACACATTTTGGGGCATTCTTGTTGGCTCATCGTAATTTGATGATGGGTGATCCGGAGTTGTAACAGGCAATTTTGTTCCTCCAAGCTGTTCAGGAGGAGGGAGGAGGGAACTTATCTCCTTTTCTTCCTCTGCTTTTTCGTCCACTTCCAGTGACAGGTAGCGAGACAGGACATCTAGCAGGTCATTACTCTTTCTCGGGCAGTTATGAACTTCAAAATCGAATTCTGTGAGGAACATGTCCCACCACCCGAGCTTGACTTTGGCAATACGTGACTCTCTCAACCATTGGAGGGCCTTTGAGTCTGTACATAGGATGAAGTGTTGTCCTTCTAAATGTAATGGGATTTCCGTACTGCCCAATTTACTGTCGGACACTCCTACTCGTTAATGTGATAGAATTGCTCGATTTTGCTCAGTCGAGTCGAAGCGTATGCTATCATGTGTGGTGGCCGCCTGCATCTTGTTGGTACAGGACCGCCCCAAGACTGTTTTGACAAGTGTCTGTAAAATTAGTGGTTCGTCACCCTGGGGTCTGTGGAGTTTGTGAATGTTCCCAAAACTTTCACAGCCTGGAAAGCTTACTTCTGTTCCAGGTCCCACTTTCAACGAGCTTCCTTTTCCAGTAGCGAGTGAAGCAGTGCCGTGTGGTAGGCGATATTGGGTACGAAGTCCCGTAACCAGTTACACAGACCCAGGTACCATCGCAGCTGTCACTTGGTCTGTTCTTTGGCTTCTTCGATCACCTGTATCGAACTTTGTTGCAGAAAGTCCCCTTCATGGGATACCACATGTCCTAGGTAGTCAATGGATGACTTTCCGAAAAAGCTTTTGGATAACTTGCAGGTCATCCCGTGGAGTTTGAGTCGCTCAAGGACTCTTTGTATATAGCCAAGGTGCTCCTCCCAGGACTTGGATTAAATAATCACATTGTCAAGATAAGTGAAGAAAAATTCACCAATGTACTCAGTTAATACCTCTGCAGACATTAGGTATTGGAATGCAGAGGGGGTGTTTTTCAACCTGAAAGGTATTACCCTGAACTGTAGGGTTTCTTCTTCCGGAGTCGTGAAGGCAGTGAACTTCCTGCTGTCCGGAGGGACAGCAATCTGCCAGTACCCTGACTCCATATCCATGGTACTAAAAATCTTCGCCTCCCCAATGTCCCACAGGGTATGTGTTAGATCGATGGCTGGGGGAGCAATAGGATGGGTCACATCATTCAAGGCTATATAATTTACACAAAACCTGAGTTCGCCATCTTTTTTTGGTACTAATACCACGTGGGAATTATATTGTGAGTTGGATGGCTCTAAGATGCCTTGTTCCTTCTTATCATTCACTTGATCAATTATTAAACTATGTCGTCATGCTGATACTCAGAATGGCCGGTTGTAAATGGGAGTCTCTGTATTCGTCCATATCTCAAGCTGTATGGAACGAGTTTGACGTAGCAAGCCTCCATAACCAAAAGTGCTGGTGTGTTCATCCATTACTTGTTTCAGTTCGTAAAATTCCGGGTCCCCTAATTCGGGGCTGATCCTGGTTGGGTCGATGGGGTTAGGTAATGCGGCTTCGGAACTGTGCTCCCAATTCACCGTTACCCGGTATTTGTCTCCCAAGTAAACTCGTTGTTGTTCATGGTCAATGCCACACTGCTGTTGTCAAAGCCATGGACAACCAAGTATTACCGCTTCAGTCAACATGGGAGAGACTATGAATTCAGCCAGGTTGAAGTGTGTATATAGATTTTCAGTTAGGGTGATTCGGCTGTCGACTAGGAGGGTGGCATCAGGTTGCGCCATGCGTATGACGTTTGATTGCGGTCAAAGGGTAGCTTGTTGCTGGGGGCTCAGCAAATTGCTTCTAGTAAAATTCCTGGATGCGGCCAAACCTAATAGGGATAGGAACCTTTTCAAATTTATTTCCATTTGAATATGGGGGGCTATAGGAGGAGTAGGTTCCTCATTCAATCGTTGGTGTTTGGGCCCTCGTTGCCTGGTGGTGGGAGTCCACTTCACATCCCAGAGGCGGGGTTTCCAGTGTGGTGAGATTCCCACTTCAAAGTGGGGGACTATTTGAGGAGCAGGTTCCTCGTTTAAGTGCTAGATGCTGGGTCTTGTTGTTTGGGGGTGGCGGCCCGCTTCGCACCCCTGCTGCGGCGTTTCCTACCTGGTGAGTTGAGGGCATTTTGACGGTCATGTTAGATCGGTTTGGGGTTTCTGTCCTGTTAATGGGTTTAGTGCCCGTGATTCCTTGACCAGTAGGTTTGCGTGGACAGTCTTTATTCCAATGATTGTCCGGACAAAACCAGCACTTCAATATGAACGAGACGTGTGATGGAGAGCTCCATCATCCTTCGTGTCTCGGATGACGGAGTTAGTAACTCAGGGGTTTGCACCATTCGTGGCTTGTTGACTGCAGCCTGCACTTTAAAATTCCGCTCTGCCACCTTGGCGCGCTCCACTAATTCATTGCAAATGGTGCATCGTATCTGATTATTATCTCCGTACCCTAGACACACGACCTGGTTGCAGAACTAAAGTTGTTGGACTCGACAGGCTTTGCACCTATACTCGAGTCCCTCAGTACTCCTGCTTCATCCATCCATCCTATGCACAGGTGATGGAAGAGTTTCGACAATGGGCACATGTAATGCTAAATGTAACAATACTGGGACATTCTGTATGGTTAATAATTTTATTTATAAAAATTATAGTAATGACGAGTGTCGGACTATAGATATATAGTTACGTTCAAAGTAGTTTTGGTTGCATTAGATCAGGCACGCTGGTTTTGGCACTGGCTAGACATTAGAGTTACACTTATGACTAGCTACTCGTGCTGGATGTGTCGGTTGGCGACTGGGTATGTAATTCTCCACTGTTGAAACGACAAAAGTCTTGGTCGGGACGGTTATCAGTCTGGAGGTACCTGCCTTACCAAGGGTTACTTTGGTCACTGATGATGGAGCTGATGATTGCTGACTGGAACAGGCAACTTTCGTTGAAATGTGGTGGATATAGGTACTGTGTGAACGAACACAGTACTATTGATTCCACTCCACAGACTCTTGGCTCCAAAACCAGGGGTTGGCTACTCCGTACCTTACCTCAATACCGTTAATTAGAGCACACACCACTGGGTGGTACTCTCGGGCTATGCTAATGTGCTCAGAGAAATAGATATATGTAAAGACTGGAGATGAAGGTCTCTCCAGAAGACGGGTGAGCTGAGCTCTGTCCCGTTCTGTTTGCCTGCTAAGAGAAGGCGGGGCTAATATGCACACTCACTTGGTGGCGGTATAGGCCACCTTTAGTTCCTCCCTCTGCATGCTGTGCCCTTTTCCAAAAGGCATAGAGGTTGGTTTGCTACTTACAGACGTTTCCCAATCGCAGTGAGTTCGAGACAGATCCCTATATAGGTGTCTTTACAATAGTGATTGCCTGAACGAGATTGGTGATCTAATCAGTCCCATGCCACTGGAGCGCAGACCTAGAACTGTATTGGCCACCTTTCAACCACTACTGGGTGAGAGTCGCAACAGAGGTTAGGCCTTCAGTCTCAAGCAAATGTTGCTTCCAGCACTGTAAGCGCTCTGGTGGAACACAACGTGAGGTGACTGTCTCGCCCCTGTTGGATGAGTTGCTAGTAGTCAGGGCTCTACCGTTCTATCCCCTGTGGCATAGAATGGGTAGCCATTGAATGGTGTATGTGTTCACAAGTATGGATTCCTGATGGGACTCCGCAGTCCTACTCTATGGTTCGTAATAGTGAAGCAATACCCGGTCCCGATTGATGACATACGGTAGACATTATTTCTAGTGATCAAGGGAAATACCTCTAGAATGGATAGCCTTAGTGAAAGGTACAATCTGTATTTATTTGAAGCAATAAATACAGTGATGCGTGCTACCTCCTAACCAAGCAGAGAGTGAATATGGAAGTATCCTACGCTTGACAGGTATATGTGACCTGCTCCTAAACTAACCAATAGCTATAGTCCATTCCCCATTGGAAGAAACTTTCTCGGAGCCCTGCTAAATATCTACTTGCAGGCCCGTTTCGTAACTTTCCGCTGAATGTAAACAAACATTGCCATGTAGCATCTGTCAAGATCAATGTTTAAATGCCATTGTGTGTGCATGTGTATGTATACTTTTGCTAAACCTAAAAATAAACACTGAAATGTGACTTCTACTTTATACCTGTCAAATGTGTTGTTTACTGTTTACAGCTTTTCAAAGAATTCTGTCTTAGGTCTATTTCAAAAACAATTTCGTAAGAATATTCTCAGTTTAGGCCTATAACATGATTTAGGTCAGCTTTATGATATTTAAAGAATGACTGAATTAACTATAGTTCTTACGATTACGTTACATTAACATATTTGTTTTCCACGACATAGCACATTACACGTAATGCACGTTAATATATTGCTGCGACTGTGTTAAACACTGTTACAACTGCGGGGTAATGAACTGTAGTATTTAACTTTTTGTTATTGATATGTGTTAGGCTATTTCTTTAAACGGACGGCCTCAATTTAAATAACGAAGGACTAGAGAGTCCAACGAAAAAGCGACATTAAAATCAAGCACGCCACTTGTGTCGCTCTGTTTTTGTTATAGAAACTTAAAATATAGCGGTGAACATGCACAAAATAAGCCTATGATAACTTTGATTCCACTCACATTTCTATGTATTGCTACTTACTGTGTATTAGGTTAACTGGAATTTATTGGGGGTGGGCTTGGTTATTTTGTTGGGATTGGTGGTAAATCACATTATACGACTGTGTTTCAAACACCCAGGGCAAAGAAACAACGTTGTGATAAATAAACATACCTGGATGTAAATAAATAACTTTGTCATAAAAAAAGTTCACATTTACAATGTATAAATAGTTCACATTAAATATTTGAAATCACGCACACACAGATCCAGCATAACTATCACCAAACAGCCAAACCACGCCATTTCACACGCAGCGTTTAACGAAACACACCATAACAATGTATTTATTACTGCCATGGAAACACAGATTTACCACATCGTAACTTGCTTAGGTAGGTTTAAAAAACACAACATCTACAAACGTGATGGATAATTTGAAGTATTTTTTCAAGTACAATTTACACTTCGTTTGGTAAAACAGCAACACGCCATGTTATGGCTTGCCATGTCTGCCAACTTCACTTTGTTTCTGGCCCACCATCATATCTAAATATATTAAAATAAGTATTCAAACCTTAAAATCTCTTTTCAGTTGTAAATTATAAATTCAAAATTATTATTTTGCTGTGATAAGTATGAAATATGCTAAACTTGAAAACATGTATAATTGACTGCGTACTAGCGAAGTGAAACTTCCTGAGTGCGAAAGAGGCAAAGACAGAGAAAGAGCGACAAAGCTAGCTCAGCAGACAATTGCTTCAAAATTGCTCTCGCTCGTACCATTACGGCCTACTCACAACATTTCTAGCTATATAAAAGGGGTTACCCCTACTTGAAGAGCAAAGGGTGTAGTTGCCTCTACCAGCAAGTAGATGCGGCTGCTGATCCAGGAGGAACATCGGCGGATAGTGTTTTTAAGTCTGCAAGTGTTGAAGAAGATGTATCTGGAAGATACTGGTGGTGGTTTTCGACAATGAAGCCTCTGGTAGCTAGTGATCACTGCTGCAGAAGCCTCTGGTAACGTTAATGGTAGCAGCCTCTGGTGGCTGCCGAAGACTGTTGACAGTAGAATACCCCAGCACACAAAGTGTTAGAGCAAGATACTGGAGAAAGAAATAACTACAGAGCCCGGGCGTACACGGGCTTACATAGTCCGCAGGACAGGTGCAACGCCGGGCTGCGGTGGGAGGTGTGACATCGCCTCATGATGTCCCTCTCGTGCGAGGTCGGGGTGGGAGTAGCTACTATCTGCCTGGCGCTCTGCTTCGAGCATATTTGGCTGCAGTCGGTTTAGCCCAAAAGCGGGTGATGGCTTGCAGGCTCTCAGCACGGGTGGGGGAGGGGGGTAAGTGCGCTCGCTGGCTAGCGAAACCATATTTTCCACGTGTTTTGAATCACGCTCCAGGGTTGTGGCGATCTAATAACACTCGTGTAAACTGTTGCCGGATCTGACTCTCTCTCTCAGGTTACGTAGAAATTCATGAGACAGATGAGTCATTCATCATTTAGGAGTAGAACAGAAAAGATGCACGCGTCAGTAACATGAATAAATCTTCTAGCTTTCATTTGAGTGTTAATAAGGCTGGTGATACAAAGTTTCCTTGGCTAATACAATGTTATGACATCTAGATAAATGTGTGCAATAGCATAAACTATTTTATGGTAACCTATATTATGAACACTCCTTTAGTTAAGTTATCCTTTAGGTAAGTATTCCAAGGTTTTGGTTCGTTACTGTGTATGTTGGCAATAAAAGTCACTATTTTTTGGTGTTATGGCTGGTGTTAAGTTGTCAGTAAGGAGCATGACATGGGTTTTGAATATAATATGTATGTTAATGCTTTTTTAGCAAAAGTGAATTAAATAAAACCTATTAAAATTTATTTATATGAGAACACTATTGGTTCTGTCATAATTGTAATTGATGTATTTTTGAAGTTATAACACGAAGAAATAATATTTCGGGTTTATATATATTTTAATTAGCACATTTCTCTAATTATCGTCACAATGCTTTCAATACAAAAGCAAGTTAATTATACTCGGATTTTGTGCCTGGAGAAATTTTTATAAATGTGACACAAATAAACAAAACTAAGCTGTTTCAGGATCTCTAACATAAATAAATTAAGTGTATGCCCGAAATATACAAAACATGTACATATTCCTTAAAACACTAGGCAAATGTTGTGTCCTTGCACTAACAACAAATGGAAGTACATACAACTTTTCTAGAAATCATATCACAACACATTCACAATAACGAACTATGCTCTACAGAAATTATAGCATTGCAGCTCTCTCTCTCTCTCTCTCTCTCTCTCTCTCTCTCTCTCTCTCTCTCTCCTCTCTCTCTCTCTCTCTCTCTCTCCCTCCCCCCCTTCTCTCTCTCTCTCTCTCCCTCCCCCCCCTTCTCTCTCTCTCTCTCTCCTCTCTCTCTCTCTCTCTCTCTCTCTCTCTCTCTCTCTCTCTCTCTCTCTTATATATATATATATTATATATATATATATATATATATATATAAGTAGCATATTCGGGAAGTATTTCAATTGTCTATACGTCTATACTTAAGTCAAGGATAATAATTTATGTAATATTTGAAAGGTCGTGGCAATGACAACTTATTTGTATTTCAGATATTTTGGTTTTTCCAAATTTATCATTTTTCTTTCCTCATTTCATCAGTGTCAACAGACGTCATAGGACGATAGCGCATATTTTCCTTCTCATTGGGTTAGTAAACTAAAAACATCGCTACCGCAAGACACGACATGGTGAAACGAGGAAAATAATAGAGGTCACCTTTAGCTGACGTGACCGACTGTTCGAAAACAATGTTTTCAATGAGGAAACTTTCTACCAATATATAAGGAAGCACGAACTTTCTCAGGTACCACAACAGTTCGTTGCAGCACAATCGTTTGTCAGCTGTCAGTCTAACAGACTGCAACAAGTGATCACCTTACTCGCACCGACCAGCGCTTGCGACTTTAACCTCTTTTATTTAGGACATTTCAAATAACTATTAAATTTATTTTCTGTGAGTGCGAGAAGTCAATAGGGTGCCGGGAGAGAAAAGTAATGATTCTCTCTCGTCTTTGAAACTCTTGAAGTGAAAAGTTTTGTTTTATGAAGGCTGCCATTCTTTCTTGTTTTTTTTTGTTTGTCAGCTGCGAGTGCCAACAGTTTGTTTTGCAGGGACGACAATAAATCTCCAGTAAACATTTAACTTCTTTTATTTATTGGCAATCATGGTATCAGCAAACTTTCATTATTATGTAGTCAAAGTCTCCAACTCACGCTGAGCTAGTCTGTTGGTGTTTGCTGAGAACTACGAGAGAACAGGACAGTAGCCTGTTACAAGTGGCACCCAACGTGGAGCCTGGATTTCTACACGCGCCCTGCGATGTGAAGTGTGCTGATTTGTTTTGATTCTAGAGTTTAGCTACGACATAGATAGTTTTGACCAATAGTAGGAAGTGAGCCTAAGCCAAATTCAAATTTTTAGTAATTTAGCTAGGAGAGGGGATAGGCACATGCCGAGCTGCGCTCCAAGGGCCCACGGCCCTGTAGCAAATAGTCAACAGCCTTGAAGCAGGTATGATAGCGGGCGACGTAGTCTCCTTTTTCTCGCAATGTGAGTGTTGAAAGAACATTACTAAATAACTACTACTGCAGCACTGGTTCAATTTCATGTCTTGTTGATATTGCTTGTGACTCTGAAATAGTTGACGATTGTGAAAGTGTCGTGTTGGAATTCCAATAAAACTAAGTAACTTTTCAGACACAGAATTTCATATTTTTTATTTAAATATGGCACTCATATCTCACGCTTGACCGACTGACTAAACTCTAGCTGTAATGTACAGTTGTCTTTTTTTTTACAACTGCCACTGCACTGTTAACTAGCCTTGGCCACATCACAATCCTAGGGCTAATATTTTCTTTTCCATTTTTTTTCATTAAAAAATACAATTTATAAAAATCTTCTGTGTAGTTGTCGGCATTTGCTGGGTTTTCTTGCATTTTGCAGAAATATTATACATAACACTCAAAATAGCAAAAAATTTCAATTCATATTTCTATATAGGAACCTCCAAAACAAACCAGCATATAATCAAATCACCACCATCTGATATCTGCAGTTTATCGAAAGCTATAAATTCTTGTCTACCACTGAAGTGATAGATAGTTGAACCCCTTGATAGGAGTTCTAGTTTGCAATAACTTTAGGTCGTAATACAGACCCTAAGAGCTATAAGAGCACACATAGTGAATTTTCCACTGTGTAGGTTAAGCTCTGTTTGGTAGGTGGCACAGTGAAAACATCATACAGCATGCTATCGTACCTAAACCAAACCTCCCTTGAACGGTGTGTGAATCACTTTTTCCACTATACACAAACACTAACTCATTGCAACAATATACCCTGCTATTTTTACACATAATACAGTTTAATATGTAAGTTCACAGGATTTAAAAAAAATTAATAGCATCACATAAAATACAAAAACTCGCACCTAGATGACTGAGTTTTTTTACAATATTTGTGGATAAAAGGGATAGTAATTTGTCATGTTTTATGCATATTGTTATCTTCCCTAATATGGCATTATTATGGAAGTTAAATGAATACAAAAACTTGCCAGTACTAATGATTCAGAAACTTTAAGTTCAAAAGCACCTACCTCACCAACACACACGGGATCAAGAGTCGGCAAGCGATAAATCGCAACTTCACCGGAGTTCCTGGCACCTGTGGCAAGCAAGGAGCGCGATGGGTTGATCTGTATTGAGTGTAAGCCACATTGCTCCTGTTGAGTATCCGCTGACTCTCTGCGGCCAAGGAGGGATGGTATCTGGTCCAACTTCTGGGTCACCACATCGTACACCATCAACTGACACAACAACACACACACAATAACAACGTTTCCTTTGAAGGCCAATTGACTTTCATGGTTATGTCCATTGGACCATTTCAACCCTAAAATCAGTTCACTCCAACTTCAAACTCTGAAACAACTATGTTCTGCTAAAAATCAAATTGTTCCACAAATCTACAACAGAAAATTGTTACATAAAATTGAGAAAGGGGTGTAAGGTAGCAGGGGTGTGGAGGGGGGGGAGAAAAGGATATATATTGAAAAAAAAAATTTTATACTCTTACTTACTTACCCAACATTCCTTTTAAATAAAATACATTAGTTCAGAACTAATTAAGGGCTCCACATAGCTCCTGCATGAAGTGTACTGTAGAGGTTCAGTACAAAAATGTGATTCAAGAAATTAGGGTATTTTGTAGGGGTATCTAAATAAACATTTTTTAAGCATACAGGTGGCGTGTAGTGCCCAAAGACAAGCAAGTTTCAACATCTCGTATCAATGCCAACTATTTTTTTGGGAGTCAAAATGGCTAAAAACAAGTGTTTTCAGAACCAGTTTTAGCTATTAAATTTTCTATATAGAAACTTTATAGGTGTGGCTCGATATGCATCATAAATTTATCTTTATTGGTATGAAATAAAAATATAGAGTTGTCACTTTAAGTCATGTTCAGGCGAGTCGTCGACTGAAAGAGACACGCCAGTTGAGCGCCTACCGTGTAGAGGTGATGAGGCAAGTTGTGAGTGAGCAAGTGTCTGCCTTAGAATTCACATGTTTTGAGGCCTCAATTGCACAAAATAGATGCAGGCAGGTGGGATCCTTACTGTAATTCATCTTCCACGAACCAGGTGTGTTACATTTTTCTTCTGCAAATCATTACAAGCAATGAAATTCAGTTACAAAAATTTAACATTAGATGTCTTATCAAGCTCCTAACTTATTTCATAACTTAAAGAAAAAGGACTTTATACTCTACACCACTACATTCATCAGCTTATGTTTCTCAAAAATAACTAAAAATATAAATACCACAGACACAGTTAAACAAAACCAGTGCAATCCATAACAGCAAACAAAACCAATGTTACATACATTCTCAATTTTTTTTTTTTTGCATTTTGATGTAGTGTACGTATCCACATGTACGTCAGCAGACAGAGAAAAAAATCTGATATTTTACCAAGTGAAGTAGCGCAGTTGAATGGTAAACCATGAGGGTTTCCGGTTAACTAAGGATGGGACACGGTCGTCGTGGCTTTAGTTGCACTTAGGTCAGAGGCGCGTCTGGGGTTTTCGGTAGGAATCACTTCCGGCTGGATATGGCGATCAGGCACGTAGCCTTGCACAGAGGAACAAAGTTCTCTAGATTTCGGGTGACTAGTCCCTTATGCTGGTATACCCTCTTACTGACCACATACTTGGTTGCAGTTGACGATTGGCGGGAGGTGTTAGGGTTACTCGACTTACTGACGTCTTGATGATGATGATGAGTGGTAGCTGGCTGCAGACGATTGATGCTGGTGTAGTTGGTCAAGGCGGCAGCGAGGACACTGGGCTCGACAACACAAAACTTATGATTCCACCTTGCTCCGACAGGTGGCGTTGGAGATCCCAAGGCGTCCCTCTGTCTCGTTCACCACACCACTCAGGACAGGGTGGTAATCAGAGTGTGTACAAGTAGGGGGAGAGACAATAGTACACACACACACACACTGGCGATGAAGGTCTATCCAATAACCTAAGTAAGGCCTGACGTTCCGCTGTAGGGGGAGCTAAACCAATCCGCTGCTTGGCAGCAAGATGAGCTAACCTTTGCTCCTCCCTCCTTGCGCCGTATCTCACCTTATATGGCATAGAGTAGAGATGGCTTCTGAGAACGACAGGTCGAGCACCCCAGACACGAAGAGAAACCCTAGAATAGTTTCTGCCCAGTAACGGCTTGGTAGCACGAGCCCGGTGCCTCGGAAGATCCCCCACTCTAGTGGACAGATCAGAGGGATTGGAGCCGTAGGGACCACCACTGCTATTACTGGGTGTGTTTTCTCAGCCCAGACCAGGCCGTAGCACCTGAGAAAATATCCCTCCCAGCACCTAGGTGCTCGGTGGGGACACAACTCTGGGGTACCGTCTCTCCTGGGATGAAAAGTATTCCTAGTGGTGAGGGTTCTTTTATTCTATTCCTCCAGCACCTGGGTGCTTGGTGGGAATAAAAATATATGGCAGTCTAATGGGTGTGTATCGGTCTGGAGCCTCCTGAAGGGGTGTCTCCCTCCATAGCTAGTTCGTAGTAAAATACTACGTCCCCGGTCAGTATTGCACGACTCGATGTTCTCCTAGCAGCTGACTTGGAAGTACTCTTAGGAATAAGACTCACAGTTGAAAGAAACAAAGCTGTGTTTATTAACTGCTTAGTAATACAGTGACTCGTGCTAACTCCTGCCAAGCAAATGGGTGGCTGGAAGTAACCTACATTAGCCAGGTGTAGGCTACCTGGTCCTAGGCTAATCGGGAAAATTAATAAAAACTTTTGAAGATTAATTAATATAAAACGAACTATCTAGAAAGCGAGGTATCTATAAGAGACGTTGAATGTTGGTGTGTGGAATGTTTCTAGTTACCAATGAAGAGCTTCTGGAAACTGTTGTCGATTGGCGTCACTGGAGCATCTGGTCGCAGATGCTGCAGAGCTCTAAAGGTGACAACAAGGCTGGCAGCCTTTGGTGGCTGCTGAAGACTGTTGAGCTGTTGGTTGCAGCCTCTGGAGGGCTGCTGAAGATATCACAGTAGTCGAATGCTTCAGCACTGGAAGTGGTGGAGCGAGCTCGAAGAACTGGATGGAACAACTGGCATGGTCCGCCACGCACTGACTTATATAGTCAAGGTTGCAGGTGTTGCGGTTGCAGCTGGGGGGGGGGGGGATCTCTGGTGCGAGACCGGAGTGAGGGTAGGAACCCTCTAGCCATCTCTTGGCCTTTGCCTATCTTTGGTGGCGCTCTGCAATGCTCTGAAGCGGCTGACGGCTTGTAGGCTCTCAGCATGGTGGAAGGGGGGAGGGTGACGTGCCGCTGGCTTGCGCAACCCCTCGTATTCACGTGCCCGGCTGCCCGCCAGGATTGTGGCAGGCCGCGATGCGTGTACGGGATGGCGCGGGGTTCGACTCTCTCGTGGGTAGAAGTATGTATACTTGGTTTGAAGTGAAATGAGTCGTAATCGTAATTAATAGCAGTATAAGCAGAATGCATCAATTGCTTGGGTCACATTCTGGAGGACCTGGCCATTCTGATTTTGGTTTTCCAGGCTTTCCCATAACCACTCGAGGCAAATGCTGAGATTGTTCCTTAATACAGGCCCTAACCAATTACTTCCCAATTCCCGACTGAATAGCATTCCCTTACTAAGGCCTAGTTGCCACTCCGCGGCACTCGAAAGAAAAATAAAATAAATAAATAATTATACCATATATTTGAAATTAAGAAGAATAGTACAATATTTGTAGTGGAACCTCTCCTGCTGGGACAATACAATACTGTCAAAACACATTTCACGTATCTGCTCCCCATTAGGAATCTCTTGCCCATACAATTAAATAAATGGCACTAAAAACAAAAGAGAAGTAATAATTAGAAGAAGTAATTTTCATGTTACCCATTACAACACATGTAATTGAACAATAAGTAAATATTAGCCACCCTTAATAACATAATAACCAGAGCTACCAGTCAACTGACGATGCTACACTACATGATAATGGGTCATTTCATGCCAAATCAATTTTAAAACATGACCGTGCTTCAACGTCTCAGAATTTTTGTTTAGAATTTTTACCTATGTAGGTATGCATTAAAAAAAAGTAAATTAATATATATATATTTTTTTTTTTTAGAATTTTTGGAGTAAACACTGCAGGAGAAATTTTTTAATTTTTGAGCAAATTATACTCTCTGATAATAACTTGCATCAGTCCACTGAAATTGCTATAATTGTCTCAATTTCCAAGCTATCAAGTTTGTTAAGGTATCAAATGAAAGCTAAATTTAAGCTCTCTTTAACTGTATCAAGAAAACATGCAGAATAATTCATAGCAAAAAATTGATCAGCATACAATGCAAACTTTTGAGTCTTTACAAAATTTGAAATTGCTCATAAGTTACAAATATCACAAAATAGTAACTTTTTCCTCGGAATCATCTTAGCATATACCAAATGCAGTAAAAAATAAAAAATGGTACTTTTGAATAATTAATTTTAAAAATTTTTTATATTGATGGAATTGCAAGGAACATTTTCAATAATTAATGAATATCAACATATAAAAAATAACAAGACCTAAAAAAATAATGTATACATCACAACCAGTGCAAGTGATACAATATTATGATATTTACATAACTTTTTGCAATAATTAATTAAAATTATCAACTCATGGCAAAAAGTACAAGACCTGAAAAAATAATGTACACAATTAAAATAAACACTGCAAGTGATACAATATTATGATATTTACACAACTTGTTGCAATAATTAATGCAAATGATCAATATACGAAAAAAGCACAATACCTGAAAAAATAATGTACACCGCACAAATAAACAATGCAAGTGATAAAATATTATTATTTTTGCATAATTTCTCACAACAATGAATGAAAATTAACAACATATGAAAAAAAAAAAAAAAGTATAATATCTGAAAAAAATAATTAAAGTAAACAACACAAATAAACAGTGCAAGTGATACAATACTATGATATTTACACAACTTCTCGCAAAACGATTTTCATTTTTCACAACATTGGTTTTGCTAATTTGTTTATGTTCTCTTGGAGTTTACTCTCAACAGCATAAGTGCGGGCTGATAGGCTTGTTAGAGAAGGAACAGGTAATTCTCTAACAATATTTTCAAATGGCACCCAACAAAAGTCCTCACAACATGGCCAGTAAAATGTAAGTGATGGCCCATTAAGAAGCATGAATTTCATTCTGGCATCTTTCTCACTGTCACTTGTTTAATTACTTTTCCTAGCCACCAATTTTTGTTGTAAATCATTGCATAATATTTTTCTGGTATTATACTAATCAACTCTTCTTTTCCTTGATCTCAGCAAGTGCCTTGAAAGATTTTTCAGATTCCAAAACTTGCTTTACAAGCAAGGTTGTTTTGTCAAGCGGTTAAAAATAATGATTTTCTCTGGTTCCTGGAATTAAAGCGGCATGATAGTAGCGTTCCTGTAGGAAGTTTCTGCTTGCATCAACTTCTGATGATGGTATGAAAAATACCTTAATAGGTACCTTTGATGTTTTCCTGTGCAAATTGGAATAAATCTTGGGCACTAAGAATGAGTTCCTCTGTTCTTTGTAAACTGGCTCTAGCTGCTAACCTTTTCATGGTACGACCCACACCATCGCATGCATTTTTTACACGACTAGTAAGCAAAGAAATGTATGTTTGTTATCATCTTCATGGTGGCATAAGTTTATAGAGTTGTTGTAATTTTTGTACTGGGCATCGCTAAAGTAAGCAATATGTTCAATACATGGTAGTTCCAACTGGATGAGCTGCAACATTGTTTGCTGAAATGTGAAAAAAGTTGTATCATGTTTGAGACAGTTGCTAATGATACAAAATAACTTGTTGAGAATTATCCTTCACCATTGTAATAAATCGCAAATGGATGTAAAGTTGCTTGGATATTGCACAAGTGAAAACCCTGAGCAGCATCTTGGAGTACACACAAATAATTTGGTGCAAAATATGCAAGAATTAAAAAAGTTTTATGATAAACATTCTTCTTTGTATGCTTCCAATAATGGTTTTGTGATTTTGCAGTAAAGTGATGTCTAGTGAGAGCTTGCAACTTCTCTACCATCACGTCTACAAAGTCATCCACTGATTTTTTTCAATGTTTTCAAAGTTGATGTCTGTACAGAGTCATTGCTTGAAATCTCTCAAATTGCTAAATATTCCATTTGCATGAGATATTCAAGCAGCAAGTGCAGCAGTTAGGACAGCGGTGCAGCATACACTCTTCAGAGGCTAGGTTACGTACTAGTTTCTGGAGTAGTTCTTGATATGGGATAGTAAGACCAACACATTACATCATAAGTTTGACATTTTGAAGATGCGTGCAGACACATACTAAATTAATGTCATGGCTGTTTACAGTTACACACTCTTTTGGATGCAACTCACAAAACTTCATTATTCCCAGTTTATCATCAGAATATTTTGCCTTGTATTAAAAATATATATCTTTTAAATTGTGCAATATAAATTTTTACTTTTTAGCCCACATTTTCCATTCTCACCTGGAACAGACAGACAATCCTTTACATTTGGTGAAATTCTACTTACTTCAATGGGGCACCCTTTTTTCCTATCTGGTGTTCCTAAAACGCCATCTTCCTGTAAAACCTTCCTGGTTTTTTAACCAAATATTCTGTTGCTCCAAAATAATCAACAATTTTTTTTAATGCTCGATGATTCTGGGACAAGTGTCAGCATCTGAACTTTCTGAATAATGTTACTACTTGCTACAAATTTTACTTGCCTGAGCAGTAAAACTTTCATGTACACACTGTGCTTTCTTCTTAGTAAGATGTTCTTTCATCCATCTTTCTTTTCTTAACTTTGGTAAACAATCAATCATCCTACAGCTTTCATTGAGTTTCTCTATGGTAAAAGAAGCACCTGGTTCATAATTACACCCTGATGAGTTAATATCATTTTCATGCTCCTTTTCATTAATATTTGCTTCTTGAATCACTAACTAAGTTTTTTACCTGACACAAGTCCAACAGATTCGACTTCTTTTTTTGTAAAATGAAAACGAAATAGTCTTCAGGCCTTTATATACATTCTTCTTGTGCTTAGTAAATGGATCACAACAAACTTTTTGAAGAATTTCAAAATATGACAGAAAAGTGTGCCTATGATAGACATGCATGTTGAACACTTGAGCATTTAATTCTTATTTCCAAAAGTCCTTTATCTGATTCACTAAGTTACGTTGTAGACCTACTATATATTCTGGGTGGAAATATACTGAATATATTTAAACACATCAAACCTGGGAGTGGTTTCCATTGTTAAAAGCACAGACTGCATTAGAGACAACAGTTCATAAACAATGTCTAGCAGAGACTGACTGAAATGACTAATATCCATCCACCGGCTGCTTTTCCACGACACACTGGACGCTTTCCTTACCTCTTCCCCTCTCCAACTCTCCATGACCTAACATTTTGACAGCTGTAGATGATGTCATTCAACGGCTGATAAGAAACTTTAGTGCCTGGTATGACTCCGCTATTTCTTGCACCTTCTAAATTTTTTCGTAATAATTTAACTCTTTACAATGCTACATTGTTCATACATGAAAAATCAAAAATCAAGTGATTCAAAAAGCACAAAAAAAAATCTTTTAAATTTTTTTACTGCATTTAGTATATGCTAAGAGGATTCTAAGAAAATGTTTCGATGGTGTGATATTTGTAACTTAAGAGCAATTGCAAATTTTGTAAAAACTCAAAAATTTGTATTGCATGCCAATTAATTTTTTGCTATGAATTATTCTGCATGTTTTCTTGATATATTTAAAAAGAGCTTAAAATTAGCATTTGACACCTTAACAAATTTTATAGCTTGGAAATTGAGTCTCGTGTGTTGTTACAGTAATTATGAAGAATGGGAACTTTTCATAAAGTAGGTCACAGTGATATACAAGTTGTATATTTGGTTTTCATAACATTACAGTGGTATCTTATAAGTTCCCTGTATTGAAGTGAAAAAAACTGATATTGTACCAGGTGTTCACTTGTTTACATGATGCACAATGTTATTTTCATTCTACAGTATAATGCTACATTGATATGAATGAAAGCAAAGTGAAAGACTCAAATCAGTGCTGCCATTTCAAATTTTTACAATTAGTATGGATACAGATTTTGGGAACAGTGGAAAGCAGTGTGCATCTGTGGATCTTTCCTAATTTCATCAAGTAAAGTGATTTATCTAAGTGTGTATAGGTTTGTGTGTCTGGAGTCAGAATTCCTTTAACTTGAATGTGCATGTCAGATTTTTTTTTAACCAACTCTCCATCCATGCTTTCCATATATGATTGATATTAATTCCAAAAGCCTACAGAAATACTGCATGGAATTAGTGAATTATTTCTTCAAATAATTTGACGAAATATATTACAAATTTGTGTCGATTCGAGACAGTAATAGGAGAAAAGTCACGTTTAAAAAAGGCAGGTTCTAGAGGCAAGCGAACCTGCTGCTATCTGTTAGCTATCGCGCTCGGCTCACAAGAACACACTTTACCATGCTCTTTCCTGAACCCAACCAGCCAGTAAAATCAAAGGAATAGGTTTTGTGTGTAAAATAACAAATTTACGAACAGATACAGATACTGTAGTTTTATTTTTCCGTGAGACCTGCATAATTTTTAAAGTAACATATAGTATTTTGTGCACAGTACTAGTAATTTCTATTGGGCTAGTAATCATCCACGTCCATTACACACAATATTTTTCTCCCGCAAACCCATTTCCTTGTTTTCGTGTTGTTACTATATTGTAATAATAAAACAAAGAAAATGTGACATGGAAGTAGTTTTTAAGCAATTCTTACGTTTTTCCACGCCACACATTTTCCAACTAAAATTGTTTAAAAAGTGTGATAAGAACTACAATTACTGTCTTGCAAATGTTAACCCAAACTCGCTGTCTCTGACAAATTAAAAAGATTTAGCAAATATTTAAAAGGTTTTATATTTTTACTTTTACAACCTACAAATTTTTTTTAGACATGTCAGTCTAAAATACCTCAAAATTACAGTACACTGGCAAGTGGATTAGGTGACAGCATGTTGATAAAATATACAGCCTTCACTTGATGCACCAGCTAATGGCAAAAGGATACATAAACAAAAAGTATACATTGGCGCTACTTTCGTAGAACTGTCAAAATCGTGCCAAGTTACATGAGACAGGTCTGACCCTCCAAGTGCAAATCATAGCGAGCATAGAGAGCACATATCTGATAAAACTGTATGAAGCTGGTACACCACATCAAGCAGGTAAATCAGCATGCCATATGTGCGTCCCTAATGCTAACTCCAGGAAGCAGAGTGGTGTAGATTTCGCGTGAAGTCACTCACTTTTCTGGAGGAATTTGTGGACTTTTCAAGATTTCTTGTGGTATATTTTTCTTGTTTTTCTATGATTTTTAACCCAGTTTCCCTGATATTCATAGCCCTTACCAAGTAGGTACAGTGATTCATAGCATGTACTGCAAACAAAACAATGTGCCAACAATATTATGATTGATCAATGTCAATACATGGTAAAACTCCAGAATAGGGGCTTTCTCGAAAAAAAAAAAAAAAAAAAAAAAATTATAGCTGGATATGTTAGATACAATTATTAGTAGGTAATCATAATTACAAGGAATCTTTAAGGGGCTCTTCAGGTAGGATTCTGTAAAAAAAATTGCGTGATAGGGAGGGAGGTTATGAAAAATGCTGAGTTTAAGGTATAAAACACGTATAATTTATGTTGAATATATTTATATTGGGTCGCTGAATTGTATTACATGTAAGAATACAGTTTGCAACTAATCTTTATTGTGTAAGACGTCACTTACAGAGTATATTTATACCACTGTGCAGAGGTTATTCAGGTAAACAACAAAGATATTGAGCACTGTCTGGACATTATGTAATTCTGGTGAATTATTAAATCTTACATGAGGGTCAATTAAATATAAGTACCAAACATTTGCATCAGCGCAATGCAATGCAAATAAAACTCAGCAGCTCTTGCACCCATAACCACGGGTGTAATTAAATGCACAGGGGCGGGGCTCTTTTGGCCACACAATTTCACTCCCACTACCTGAACTACAATGGTCAATGAAATAATTTGTTACAATGTCTTCACGGCCACATTGATACATAAGGTGCACCGGATTTTACATGCACTACTGTTTTTTTAAGTGGCAGTGAATAATGTCTTTTCTGCACTGAATAGTAGTTGATATTTTGTGGTAGTTATAACCTAAACGACAACTGGTGGATGTTATGTTTACACTGCAATGTTTGTACATGGAGAGCTGCTTATTTCACTAATCGATGAAGTGTGACAATTGGTGATTAATACGTGGGCAATTACATATATTTAGCAGACACGAGATAAAAATTTTAATGTTGCAACATATCAGATACGCTTGAGATTGTGTGCTTGATGTTATTTACATTAAAGAAGAGAGGTGATATAGTATATGATAAGCATTAATTTGATTTGTGACTGCATTCAAAGTGTAACCGACCTAATATTGTTAACTTCTTTTTTTGTTCAGAAAACATGCTATTCCTCATGGCGTTTTTTCCAATTCATTACAAATTTCCATATGGCTGATATTTTCTCCGCAAATGCAATCGTGCAGTGCTCAAGTTGAATATTTAGGTTTACATGAGGTGTTTGTAGTTTATGTTACATTTGCAGACTTCTAACGATGTTCGTGTTGTATTTCGTGTCATAAGCATTTTAATCACCAATTGTCGCCCCATCCTTTGACAGTTAATGAAACAAGACTTTTGTGTTTCATAAAAAATCCCCCTCCAAAATATGAAACAAAAAATGTTAAGCACTTCTATAAAAATATATTTTTGGACTGTTTTGATGGAAATAACAGTATTTTATCTTATGTAAAAAGTTAAGCCAGAAGCCCCCTCAGAGAACATCCTTTCTACATTCTACCTAACATTCAAGTTATTGTGCGATATTATTTAAGAAGAAACTGCCTGGGATTTTTGAGTGTCATCAAAACAAAGCCAGAATATTCTAGTGCCGTAAATAGTTTCTCTCATGTTCACGCAATTAAGCCAAATTTTTAAGGCATGTAGCTGAAATAGTATCCTAATAATTGGATACTGCTGTATATATGAAGCATGCTTTACCTCTACATCTGTACACTCAAACACAAATGCCATTTTTTTAACGTCAATTTTTTGTTGAAATCACGCTAATTTAGTAATTTACATAATTTGCCACGAAAAACAATTAACCAAAAGGTATTTTTTGACAATTACAAAATGATAGCAATGTTGTTCGTTAGCTACATGTGTCAACTGTGCATGCGCAGCGAGAGAAATTGCACTTGCACCGAGGTATCTGCCTGGGCGCAGATTTCTCTGCAATTTGCATCGATACGCAACTGCTTGCACCTCTGTTTGTTCATATTTAATTCCATATTGGTGCAACTCAAGTGCAAATTTTGCGTAGCACCCATAGAAACGTGTATTTAATCGGACCCCTGGTCTGAGAGGATAATACTACAAAACGTATTACTAGTAGAATAAATATACATATAGATATGATGCAGAAGCCCATTCAGAGATGTCATAACGCCATGTTACTTTGCGATACACTGAGACCAATGAGACATTGGTTGGATTCGGGTGGATTGTGTTTCTGTCCGCCACGACTGTAAGTTGTAAATGGTGCACTGTTCTATGGGTGCACTCTGCTTGAGGTTGCTGGAGGTTTTAATATAAATGTGCTGCTTTGCGTGTTGTATTGCGTTTCAATTTGTTTGGGTTGTGAAATAAACTAATTGTGCAGAAATATGAGAGTAGTTGTGATATTAGATTTATTGGAAAAGTTAAAATATAATGTTTGTGCAGTTTTTTTAATGTCTTGAGGGTGGTCAAATTGAATACACCTCGTGTAATGGTTTATAATTTACGATCTTTTGATTGGATGAGTAATGTAATATATTTTAAACTTTAGATGTAAAATGCATTATATTGTGAAAAGAAGTGTGTAGTGTTGTGTGTGGTTATGTTAGTTGCATGGTACAATAAAAAAAAAAAATGTACATAGTCGTAATATTTAATCACATAAATGCGTTAAATTGCACAACAATCTAACTGAACAATACCTAAATTGAGAATTTTAACAATACAAGTTACAAACACAATATTGGTGAGGGCTATGTACATCAGGGAAATTGCGGGTTACTACAACTGTAAAATACACACGTTTGTAATAAAATTGTACCTCACCAATTACCTCTAGTTCATAGCCTCCCCACTTTCGAATTTGTAATTTGTGTTGATAATATTGTCAATTTACATATTTTTAGGTTACATCTTTGTGCAATTAAACGTGGTTTCATGATAAAATATTATAATTATTTCAGGTGTAACAAGCAAATACCTAAACTACCAACATTATCAATACACTCTCGCACACCCAAATGAAACTGTGATAATGTATGATAAACAAGCGTAGCCACCTCACAGGGGAAAATACTGTACAAGCGTAGCCAAACATTATGCACCAAGCCAGAATCCCAGTGCTAGCAGAAACCCCAAAACAGTGATTCAAGGCGTGTCAGCAATTATTTTTGTGGTGGTGATGCGAAGCATTATGCATCAGGCATCAGCAAAGCTTGGAGTTTCCCCCGAAATGATTTTCATGTGTAGCCCATTTTCGCTGGAAAATAATGTGTGTGTTTTTTGCAATTCAATATATTTTCAAGTTATTTGTAATATTATTGTAATATTGTATCATGAGAACATGTTTAATTGCAAAATGATTTAATTGAACATTACTTAAATTGAGAATGTTACCAATACAATTTAGAAATATGTTAGTGGGGAGGGCTATGAACTAGACAGAAATTGTGGGGTTAAATTTCATCATGAAAATGTACAGCTTTTTTTTTACCCCACAATTTCCCTGATCTTCATAGCAATCTCCACTATCGTTTTTGGGGGTTTCTATTGGTCAAATGCTGATGCCCCTAGTAAATTTGTGTAGAGTGGAAATATACCATTTACTGAGAATTTTTTTTCATTTGATCAAAAAAGCCCCTTTCTGGAATTTTACCTAAATACATTACAGCCATGAAAGTCTTTTACAATACCACCGCACAAAAAGCAAAAGCAAAATGAATACTTAAAGGCTGTGTTACGTCGCCATACCATTTCTGTGAGAAAATAACAGTACTGTTACCTAACATTTGAGTCTGAAAAAGGTTTGGCTACGAAAGCAAGAAAACACTTATACAACCAATCAGAAACTAACATAAGGCGTATTTTCGTGGCTGAATTGGTAACAGGCTAGTCATCAGCGTTCACAACGAAATTATCACATCGCGAAAATAGTTACTGTAAACACAAGACGGTGAATCTCAGTTGGAGGGAACGTGTTAATGTAAATCAATGCAGAGACTAACATGTACTTCTCACCTGAAAATAATACCATTAACATGTCAGAAATGCAGTCGTTTGATAGTATAGAGGTAATTCAAAATAGAGCAATCAGAAATGCTTTTGGTTACGATACTAGAAAATGTGTGAAGGATATATATGTCGAATAAAGAATATTACTTCTAAAGATGATAGTAGAAGAAGAACAAACTAAATTAGCCCACGAAATATTCAGAAAACTTACTGAAAGTAGTTTGCAATACCAGTTTAAGAAAGATGTTCATTCCTATAACACAAGAAATTCTTACTGCTTAGACATACGTAGAATTAACACTGCAAAATTTGGAACTAAAAGTATTAAACGTAAATTCACCAAATCATACAATAATTTAGGAACAGAGTTAAGAAACATACAGAATGAAACAATATTTAAACTGCAATTGAAAAAAGTTGTTTGGGAAAAATTCTGTGATAACAATAGATGAACAAATGCACATTTATATACTGGTCCTATGTAATGTTAATACATGTGACACGACTAAAGGTTATACACTCTTTATTTAGGTCATATTGTGTATATTATGTAAACAGACCCACATGAATATGTATTTATTCTTTCTTACAATTTTATTATTAATTTTATTTTCTACTCCTCTTTACTACGTTAATCTCATGTAACTTGTTATTCACAAGAAAATGTAGTTAATATAATAATGAGTTTGCTGATTATCTGGCTTGGTTAATATGTAGTGCATCTGTATTTTTATTTTATAGTGTGTAGGATAAGTATAATTTGTTGAACGCTATGCAAGTGTTTCCATGTGCATAGAAGACTGGGCAAATATTATATTATTTCAATTCTGAGTATTTTATCTCTAATAATTTTTCATATGATAGGAGATATAAGATCTGTAATTATTATTGTAAGTTGTGTTTATATGTATCTGCCTTCCCAAAGTGTTTCCATTTAAATAGTAAAGCGCTGGACTTATGTACCTAGACTGCCTATAGCAATAGGCTTGCATGGCCTTCATTTAATTATTGAAACAACTTTTAAGTGCATGCATGCTCTGATTATGAACCATTATGCAATATTTATAACATGAGACTACCTTGACTTGAACTTCTATTGTTTTCTATTTGATTTTTGTAATGAGGATTTGAAATGTCGCCAATATGTTTTGTACTGTTCCCAAGGAGTCATACAGGACTCATGGGAACCTGCAGTAAATTAATTTAAATAAAATTACAATAAAACAAAGAAAAACATATCCTAGGCCTATATTAAAACTTCACTAAGACTCAAAATATCATAACTAGGCCTAAACCAAAAATATGTGCATTGAGTACAGATTAAGGTTATCCACATTTATAACACTGACCTACGACCCATTTCAACAAAACTTTCCAAATTTCATCCAGAAATAAGGTACCACCTTAATAAATAATATACCATATTAATTTTAAACTACCAAATATTCATCCATTTGGAACATTAAGATGCAAGCATGTGATAATGCAAGTTGCAAATGCAACAGAGAAACTCGGAATTCAAAACGATGAGCGGCAACCATCAACATCCGGTTAACAATCCTATTAACGTGATCCTGACTACGTTAGCCAAAAATGGTGAACACTGGTTACCCGTCACAGTGCATTCACAACACAGTGGTGAACAGGAGCATGAAACTACCCATCTCGTTGTTACTGGTTCAACTGTGAAAATACACCTATAAAAATGGCAGGATTTTCACTAATATTTTACTGGTCAACCTAATGTGATACAGATAAGCTTACTCTTGTTTATTTATTCAAGTAAAAATTTGGGTTTTGTGAAAAAACTTTTACATATTTGCAGTTCCTATTTCTGTATATTTAAACATAATACAAATCTTAGCTTAAATACACAGAAATTGGAAGCGTCCATTTAACGAAAACTTCTCGTCGTGAGTTTGTTTTACAATGATCCTGTAGTTGCAGACTTGTGAGTGAAGAGATTTGGGCGGCTGTTAACGAGATCTTGACAACCGATGAGGGTGATTAAAGTGAATACGGAGCTGCACCGGAATGAAGGGGCAGGAGAAAAGGGATATCCCCGAGAAAACCCACCAACCAACGGCTGCAACCAGCACGATTCCCACTTGCGAAAATCCAGTGACCCGGCCGGGGATTGAACCTGGTTTGCCTTATTGAGAGGCGAGCGTGCTAATAACTCAGCCACCTTGGTTCCTGCAGAATTGTGATTGGCTGGCATACAACACAGCACAAAATAACCACTTCAATCCTCCCTATGCCACTACTGCAAACAGGCTGCCATCTCATACCATTATGTTTTGCTTTAGCAAGCCCCAACAGTAAGTGTGTGCAGAATTTTCTACTGATATTTCTTACTGTGATTATTGCGCTGACTTAAGAATTAAGTACATCTAAAACCTTCATTACCTTGTTACACTTTGTTCCAAATGCAATCTGTCTGTCACTAAGCCACTGTGAACAAAACACTTTATTCATATTACCCAACGGTACGGAGTGCTCTCTGAACATTTCGTGGGTTAGAATGTGTCTCGTGCCGTACTCTTTGTCAATCCATCTCGGGAACGTACTACCCACTTCCCTTTCGCGAATGTAATCTACGAAACTATGGGACGTTCTTAACAACTTTTTTTCTGCACATTCACTTTCCTCCTCTTCGTCCGAATCTTCGTAACATACAAAATCATCTGGCTTGCCTTCAGGCTTCCGCAACCGCTCTAAGCGCGCTGCACGCAGTCGACTCCGCCACTCTTCGATACGAAATAAGGTAGCTGATGGAGGCCTGTTCCCGTATACTGGGAATCTTTCCGTATGCGCCATCGCAGACAGGTACGTCATAAGCAAACCTCCTGCAAGACAACCATAACCTATTTCAAAAACAAACTCCCAATCCTAAGTCAGTTACCAAAATCTGCATCTGACTTAACAAAATCACATCCAAGTAGAGGGTACAAAAAACTTTATATTCGCAAAACAAAATTAATTATCATTGAGGGCATACTAATTTTAAAATTAAAACCTTGTGGTAAGCACGTGAACATTAAGCTACGTCATTTAAATGCTTACATTAGCTATAAACTATCAGCAAACATTTCCTACATAAGTATTTTAATTCGTTTTAAAAAAAATACTTTCACGAACTCAAACACATCACATTATCTATAAACAACATAACATCCCATAGAAAATTACTATAACAACCCAACTATGACACAAAAGTCGTTGGTCATCGTTGATACCATAGACTAGCAAATTTCTTGAAGATGTTGTGGTAACTTATTGCCAAGTTGGCTACCAAGGTATGATAACCCTTTCTAGACAAATATTAAGTTAACTTAGCCACGTGTAAGTTTTATTTTATTTAAGTGTCGTGCTTATAAAAGGACTCATTCTTCTTAGATAAATTGCTATTTTTGGACATGAATATAAGTACTGAAAACATTTACTCACATGTAAATGATAAAATCTCCGAGCTCTTGAGCATTCATTTACTTTTAGGTTTACAACTGGACATTGCTCTGTTGTTTTTCCGGTTGTGTTTTTTACATTATTCCATGTAGTTTTTACTTTGTTTTGAGAATTATTAATGAGGTTACAGAAAGAAACCTTTTTTTTGCAGATTTTATAACTTCCTCAAAATTTTGCAGTATTTCTTGTAGTAATTCATTGTGTCAGGGTTGCTGCTGGATCTGGTGGCCTTGCATATTTTTCTTTTATTTTTGCGAGAAATTTTTATTCCTTTGGTGAGCCATACATTTTTCTCTTGATCTGTATTGCTGTTGGTTTAGTCGGGAAGGGAAACAATGGAGAACTTGGATAAGAAAAGAGTTACATTTTTCATTTGCTTCGGTAGAAGTATACAATGTTTACTATTGCTCCCTACTCTAAGCACACTTTTGAATTGTAAGACATTTTAGAGCGAAAAATTTCGCATTTTCTTGTAAGAAATGCTTTTGGAGGGCATTTTTATGGAAGGCATATCTAACATTTGTACATCGTGATCTGATAAGTCATTTATTATTGGGAGACAGTGGCACTCTGCAACTGCATTAATATCAATGAAAATGAAACCAATTGCTGTCTGACTGGTTCCTTCTATTCTGGTAGCAAAGTTTACTAAGGATTTTAGGTTGAAGGTCCTGAATAAACTATCGAGTTCAGTTCTTTGGTTGGTTTCTTTTAAATAATCAATGTTAAAGTCTCCAGAGAATAATTTATACATTGGCTCTGTAAATGGTTTTTTGATTTGCTTCAAGAAATTTAAAGACGTTACTAAAGATGGCAGTAGGGGCTCTATATATAGTGAGGACACCTACTTTTTTAATTTGTCAGTTATTACTTCCACATAACTGCACTCTTAACTCTTGGTATTCGCATAACAAATGTGTATCATTTTTAAACATAAAATCATTTTTAATGAAAATACAGGTACCACCCTTAGTCATGCTATTTCTGAAATAAGTGGAACAGGGGGAATAACCAGGAATTATAATTTGCTTAATAGAGGAAACATAACGTCAAGAGTCGATGTGTATAAGCTTTCATTATTTTTAGAACTTCAGTATATAATTCACATAAAATGCCACAACAGATAAAGTTTACTCGTTCATTTCGGCTTAATCATTCAATACAAACAAATATAAAAATATTAATAAAACTAGTTTAAGTCGCTTACGAAAAGTCACCCGGTTATTACTTATTACTTGAATATTAGTTTACTAACGAAATGAACTAATCTAAGTGCATTCTAGTTGTCGTCTGATGTCACTATGTTCGTTAAGAAACTCGAAATGACAACTAAGGCCTTTGGGATTTAGATACCAAGTAGTGATGGGAAGTATAGTTCGCTAGAATGAACTAGGTCGTTCGGAATTAGTCACATGTGAGAACAGTTCTTTTGAACTATGTAGGTCACAGTCGAATGATCGCGCATACTGGCGAACTGCAGAGCGCAAGTGTAAGTCGGTCCAATAACTAGATATGTATTTCTCTGTTTCCTCTCTCACAGTTTCATTTCCCTTCCCCAAAAGAATTTAAGCAAGCGTGAAACAGAAAGAGAAGCAATTAAAGGTAATGACCACAGCTGTTTGTCACCCGAGACAACCATGTTTCATTTGTCGAATGAAAGGAGGGGACGGTTAGTGATCAAAGGAGCGGGATAAAGAAATTAGAGAAAATATTGATCGCAATGACTTGCAAACATGGGAGGGGTGTGGAGAGGGATTTCATGTTGAGGATGTAGCATATGTGCATTCTAGTAAAAATATGAAGGATTCATTCCAAAGATGGACAAATGCTTACAGAAAGAAAAAATAGCCTTTCATCGTCAAAAATACCCGAATTTTTGTTTCTGCATAGCAACATGAAATAATGCTCCTGTTTGCGAAAGTCTGGTTTTCTGGATGTTAATCACTACTACTCTCAATTTTACAGTATTTTACTAAGGAAATAGCCTTTGTACCTTTCTTCATAGCTGTCATAGTGATGTTGGTAAATTAATTGCCAAAGAATTAGTGCATAATTGTGTGAATTCTAAATTACTTCTTTATTTATATAGAAGTAAGAAAAATGAATAGTGTAAATATCTTTATACTGTGTTTATCCATGTCTATTTTGTGTAATATAACACCAAATTACTTTTGATGCTGATAGTAACGATTACAACAATATTATAATTGGCTGTGTTGCAAGAGACAACCACAAATACAGTTAATTTTTCTAAGCCAGGCGTGTACAAACTCAACAAAATGGTTCCATTAAACTGGAATTATTCGTACCAGTATTAGAAACATTTAAACAGAACTTTAATTACAAAAATAACTTATTTTCATATGATGTAAATAATGCCAAAAGGCAATATCCGAAGTAATGAGTGAATATACTAGCACAAAAACAGTTTTCACTTCTTTATTGCGAGTGTGTAAAACTTGACATTACATTAATGAGCATTTTTTTCATATATTTTACTGCCGTAGCTATACTCGAATTAGTGTGGCTATCAGATGTATTTTCCTACAGATACGGAAATTTCTGTATGTTTAGCAACATCGTGTTTATAGTATGAGTGAGTGAGAAGGTTTTACGACACCATAACAGCGAGGTCTTTAGTGCCGGTGAGGATGAAGCAAGGTAAATGGACGACACAAACATCCATATCCTGACTGGGTTTCGAACCAGGAACACCTCGTTCCACCGGAGTGCAACCGACTACGCAATTGGAGTCGGCATGAGAAAGTAAGAAAGAACGAAAGATTGCTGCATGGCCATAGGTCTGCCAAATGTCTCGCACTGTGTGTCCTGCAGTTCCCGACCGATTTGCGACTCATGTCACTGTTGAACTAGGTAGGTCTGCGACCCCTACAGTTCAAGGCAGTGCTAAACGAAATAAAACAGAGATATCAATAGACAAAGGCAGATAGATAAGTATGCACGTAACTAAGTGGCCAGTCACGGAAAGAGGAGGTGCCAGAGGGGAGGGGGGAACTAATTGGAAACGGCGAACGACGGATTATTAAAGCATGCGCAGTGGAGCACTGTGGCGCACCTGCATAGTTACTGGTACTGAGAGAATGACTGACCGATATATGTCGAGGTGAACTATGGACCTAGTTCTTTTTCAAAACCAGTTCAACATGAACTGGTAGTTCATGAACTACCCATCACTATTACCGAGATTTATTATTAAAATTTGGCTGGTGTGTGAAACAGATTGTTTTTTGGGACTGTGAAACATGAGTGTCAATATGTCATGTTCCTTCATACGTTACAGACACATAAAAATATATTTCAGAAAAATATTTTGAAAGCACCCATTAAACTTTCCATTTTAGTTTGTGAACTATCAAGCAGTAGTGTAGGCTGGCTAAAAATTGATTTGATTATTACAATGGTTTATAATGAAATAAGAGATAATAAACACTGTTTATTTAAAAAATCTGGTTTGAACAATGTAGTTCGTAAACCACATGATAGGTGATGCTAAACTGTAAATAATTCATGGGGTTTACAAACAAAATACTTTCTCTTGAAAATAATTGAGTAAAAATTCATATTCTGATATTAATACAAACCACAAGAAACACAACAGTGTCTAGTTTGTTGTCCATAGCTTATTTTACAATCTGGGTATTCTAAATAACACAGTAAAATGCTTGGCCATAAATAGCTTGCAAGAAAAACAACAAAATGTTTATTAAGAAAAATCTTCAGGCATGTACCAACCAAAGTTCTGTCTGATCTCTCTTATCGGCGTTCATGCGAGCAAAATTTCAAAACCAGACATGTCCACTAAAATCCGGAAATGAGTTGAACATTGTTTCTATATAAGCTTGGTGAGATACACACGAATATGTATTTAGATTCAGTCAAATAAAGACAGGTCCCATTCAGAAAGGAGACGAAAGTTCGTGTTTTCATTCAAACCAGGACATGTCTATTCCACTGTTACATTGGAATCATTACTAGACTGTCTACTGCCCTTCGTTGAATAGTTAGCAATAGTGATGGGTAGTTCACGAACTACCAGTTCATTTTGAACTGGTCTTGAAAAAGAACTAGGTACATAGTTCACTGTGACATCAAAGAACTAGTCTCTTATGATATCGATCAGTCATTCTCTCAGTACCAGGAACTACGCCAGGTGCGCCACTGCGCATGCTCAGATAATCCGTCGTTCGTCGCTCCCTGCAGCTTTCCCCCCCAGGCTATCCTTCCCTCCGTGACTGGCCACATCGGCATTTGCATACTTTTTATCTATCTGCCTCTATCGGTATCTTTGTTTTCGCTCATTCAGCACTGCCTTGAACTGTAGGGATCGCAAACCTTCCTCGTTCAATAGTGACATATGAGTCGCAAATCAGTCGGGAACTTATATCAATCCAATAAGCTGGAAGTGGTGTAGTTGCTAAAAAAGAACAGGAAGGCCAAAAAAATGTGGCTCCATTATCGAACATCGGTATTAAAACATATGTAAAAAAATGAAATATGCAAAATTTCAGAAATGTTTATCTGATTGACGAACTACCAAAAAATTTCTAGCAATATGTGATTTATGTTGCTCGATGCCTGACGAGGCAGCTACTGGTAACAGCCCTGGGACAGAGACGCCGGAGGAATTATATTGGTAATGGCTACTAGTAATTGGCTGGTATTATCACCAGGTTCCGGAAAAATTAAGCGAGTGATATATATATTTTTTACTGCAACTGATATGGATATAGTGTGCTTGGAGAGTTCGACCTTTCAATACATCACGTTTCAAAATTTTGATTTCATGAGTGTTGCATTAAATCTTGATGCCCAGAGGCCCATTGCCCATCTGGCTGGCTGCCTAGTGCAAGTGAAAATGAGTATTTCAGACTCTTAAAGTTTGGTTCCAACGCAATAAATTAATTTCTCCTTTTCCATTCTTACTGCGAGGGATTGCTTTTGTTAAGATGAAGTTCATTGTGATCTGCAAACAATTAAGTTTCAGTACTGATTTCCCAGACCAACACCAGAATTCACATTTAAGAAAGTATTTTCTTCTACTCAGATCAGTACTGCAACTAAGAATTCCTAAGCTTGTTCGTGTAGTGAAATTTTACATGCATTTGATTATTGTGTATTTCAATTGAGTTATTTCTCTGTTTGTTGTTAATTGTCTATGTTGCGATGCTTGAGGTTGTGAATCTGCAATTTTGCCAATTTGTTTCATGCAATGCATATTTTGACTATTAAGTGCTGTGTTTTTCCTATGTGCCTGCATTTTCAATAAATGAAGTTATTAATTTTACACTTGGTTATTCATTGTATCATTTTTGCTAAGGATCTGGTGTGTTGCCAGTATAAGTTTCTTTACCTTTAGGTAACTGATATAATTTTCAATAGATCTACTCATCTTGTGTTACATGAATGTGTGACAATTTTATTTCATAAGTGTTGGTTAATTTTTGATACGAGAATGCATACTAAATAATGGAACAAAATTAGTTTGTACTATGAATACTTAATCATGTTGTTGTACTAGATAGTACAAATACCTCCTACATCTATTCAGTTTAGAAGGAGTTTGCCTGCTGTATTGAGGGAAGTATGAGACTGACACAAAGTTAAGCCCCACTCACTACCACAGGTTAGGCATCTGCGCCAAAGGTACTGTAAATGCAAAGTTTGAATGGTTTCTGTTTGTTTCTGCTCATTCTACCTGATCTGGGCACTCGAAACTACACCACCAATTTATTGTAGAATTGTATGCATTTTAAAGAGTGATGTTGGTAAGGGATTCGTGTTCATTACACTCCACTATTTATTGTCCCTACAACACTAACACTGCCCCTGAGAATACTACAGCAGTAATTTGCTCTTGACATTTCGTATGTTAATTGCTTCATAATTTTGTTCCAAACTTCTTACCATAATCTCGTACTTTTCCTTGGGTAAATACAGAAACATTAAAGCAGCAACAGTTTTGTCTGTAAAAGACATTCAGCCAACTGATGACACCAATTTTCAATTTCGTCCATGCATTCTCTCATTGATACTTCTCGCTTCTTATACACACAAAGTTCAACCCACTGGAACTAAGTTCATCATACCCATGTTGCAGTGTATCTCCTTTATCAGCTCCCATGCTTTTCGCACCATTGTACAATATCTGATGTCATTAAGCGATGCATCCTCCACCGCAGTTTTAATGAAGTACAGAGGATCTTGATTCTTATTTCGTTTCTTAGGAGTCCAATCAGCTTCGTTGTCTGGAAGTTCTTCAGTAATAGCCTCCAATATCCTTCTTTGTCCCAGAGCAGATTTCACTCATTCACTCCAATGTGTGTAATTTGACTTTGTAAGAATCGGCGCAATGTGACAATCACTTCCACCCGCCATCTTCCATGTGTACCCTTTCTTCCTTCGTCACAAATTCAGCCAAAAGTCAAACGTCTGTACACCGATTTTATTCACCCTAAAGTGGTCACTATATAATTTGGCATCCTGGACCCATAACCTGTTATTGGATTCTTGGAGCTATGGGTGAATAAATCATAACAAGTTTACTTTACTCGTTTATTTGACAAACACGAGACACCACACCATTTGCTCTATGACACAACAACATTGATACAAGAAAAAACATGGCGCCATCCTACAAAATAGAGAACAAAATTTCAACACAAAACAACTCTTACCAACTCATAACAGAACAAGGTCATTTCCCATTCACATGTTCAATGTGTGATGGAACTAAGATAGTGCACTGCGAATGGCGACGTGTTGTCGACTTTGCACATAGTTAAGTTACACTTAAAAATTGATAGTTTTCGTGGAGTTATTATTTTTTGATTTTGTCTGTGTTAAAATAAAATATTATGTTATGATTAGAATTTTTAGGCCACTCTCATGCATCAATATATCTTGATAATTTTATGATTTCCTTTGGGTTTGCCCCTGGTATTAAAGTGCACTTAATTTTGGCAAGAGTTTTCAGATGTATCAGTTGCCCTCTGAAAAATCTCTAAATGTGTTGGTAAATTTTGGAGAGAGCTTAGAGCGTATTAGAAAGAAATTCAGCGCTGTAATTACGCCCCAATTCGGGAAGTGCTATATTTTACCATATAAGATTTCACTTGTTGATGAGGTTCTGTTTCGTGTCCACCACTTTCGTTGTCCGCCTCCCAAACTTAGGGTATTTCTTGAAATAATTGAAAAGTTGCTGAATGCGGGAGTAAACCTGCCATCAACGTCCTGTTATTGCTCTCCTGGATTCCTAGTCAAAAAGAAAGACAGTGATATGTATAGGCTGGTGGTTAACCACACTCTTGTGAATCGTAAACTGCTTAAGGACCACTTCCAACAGTAGATAGTGATTTGCAACATCTGGGACATGCTAAAGTATATTCCTTTTTGGATTTAAATCACACTTTTCATGATTACTTGTTAGCTCCATCTTGCAGCAAGTACACCTCATTTAGTACTCCTTGAAACCAATATGAGTTTACTTGTTTTCCAATGGGTGCTAACTTCGGAAGCCAGACCTCTTCCAGAGTTTTAGATAATATGCTCTCAGAATTCAAATAAAAATTTGTCTTTAATTACTTAGATGATGTGATAATAGACAGTGAAGATATGGTTTCTCACCTGGACCATTTGTATTAAGTTTTGAGGCCGTTTAGGGAGGTTGGGTTTGACAGTTAACCCCAAAAATGTTACCCTGGCTTCTAATAAGGCGAAGTTTCTTGGCTATAATATTAGTAAAGGGAAGCTTTTGCTTAACCCTGTTCATGTTGCCCTTACTGTCAACTTTCCCCTTCCACGTACCCTGAAAGGGGTACAGAAATTTATTGTGTTGATGGAGTATTATACACGATTTATTGAGTGTTATTCAGAGATAGCGACCCCCTTAAATGGCCTTAAGAAAAACGGAATTAAATTTGTCTGGGGCCAGGAATAGGAACTGCCTTTTAGTGTCTCGAAGACAATACTCAGTTCTCCACCTGTTTTAATTTTACCTGATTTTGGATGGTGTTTTGTGGTGTAGGTGGATGCTTCTTCGGTGGCCTTGGGCACGGTGTTAGGGCAGTGGATAAATGGTCACGTTGCCCCATATCTTTTGCGAGCAGAACTCTTATGGAACCGGAAAAATCGCATGGAATTTATGAAAAGAAAACATTAGCCTTTCTTTTAACGCTGGAAACTTTTGCTTCCTACATCGAGCACGATGAGTGCAGTTTGCTGACCAATATTCAAGCTCTTAGTTGTGTTAGCCGGGGTTCACATCTCAATGCTATTGTCTTTCGGAAAAGACGAACATGTCATTTTTGATGATGTTATATTCAGAAATTTACATTTATGATCCTCCTAGATCAGTTCCTTATCAAACTAAAACGATAAGATTGCAAAGAGAACACTTGTTCACCTTTATCAAATCACAGTTTGGCATGGTTTAAGCTCATGTTAAAATAGACTAAAGATGAGGTAGACCTTTCTTACTGGCTGAGCACAATCAATCTCGTTGTCCTAACATTGAACTGCATTTCTGCCGACACATCTATCGAAAATGGCGTGGTTCGGTTTTTTTTTTTTGTCTTAGAAACAAGTGCTTAGAGATATTTTTATACTTCCTCTAAACAGTTTGTAATGATTTTAGATTAAATTCAAAAAGGTAAATGTATTTTAATAATATAATAGTACTTGTCATTTAAAAATTTAGATGTAATCAGACACGTTCATCACTGTTGATATTGTCACTTTGACAGTTATGTAGGATTGGGATAGGTCAATGTTGGGTACATGTGTAAAAGACGCATAAGTGGTTTACCGTTATCATACATCTTCCTCACCTTCCCACATCCCCTGCACATGCACGAGCCCTACCATGAGAAACATTACAAAATTATAAAATTTTATTAAAATCCATATATGTGTAGACTTAGAATATTTATGAATTTAAATGTTTTTATTACAAATATTATTTTTTAACCTTTTTATGTATTATATATAATTCAATTGTATAAGAATATATAAATATTCTTATAGTTATTTATTAATCTTTTTATGTATTATATATAATTCTATACTATAATAATATTAAGTATTCTGTAAATTCAGTTCTTAATATTCCATAGATACGGAAAGTTCTCAAAAATCAAAATGTACGGAGGTGGAGCAGCTCCAATTTTGGTGTTAAGTAAGGAATGATTAAGAATTTTTGATAATAGAGAGTATTTGTGGTTGTGAATTTTTTATATCGTGGATTTATTTTTCAGGTCAAAACACCAAAAGAGAATCGGGAAGGAAGGTACAATTGGAGAACATTTCTGCCGGCAAGGTAATGGACCATGAGGTTTCTAGACGCGACATGAATTTTTTCGTAAATGTTAAATTTTCAGCAGTTAATTGAAATAATTCTTGTTGTTTTTTAAATTGTTTTTTTTTTTTTTTGTTGGAAAGGCCAATGTTTTTACGTTGTTGAATGTAGGATAGTCCTGGAATTGTAACATTGCATATTTTCGGGGTTATGTTTAAAGTTAGTGACGGAAATTTTTCATAATTAAAGCGTACTTGCTTATATTGTCACTTCATTTTGTATTATTCCAAAATACGCTTTGTTATACGAGTTTTCAGTATAATATTTGGTTATTTTAATAATTTATTGACATAAAGATCACGTGTAAGTATCTTTCAAAGTAAATGTTAAGAATAGCGGCTTTTCAAGGAAAAAATGACGTATAGTGGTATAATTCCACTCTTACTAATTTCACAGCTCAGGAATTTACTAGGGGGTATATCCATACAAATGATAGGGATTATTTAAGTATCCAATACCATGTTGTTTACACATGTTATGATGTGCCTTACCTATGACAAACTAACAGGGCATCTTAGGGAATGTAGGGGTTTTGTCGGAGACACTTTTCATAATTTATAGATGATGGTATTGTGAACAATAGAGCCCATCTGCTCTATTAAACTACCCGATACCTTATATGGTATGTAGTACACTTTGGCCCAGCCACCCAAGTGTATGACACGATACCACATTTGTATCATAGTCAATATATTACTATTGTGCTCCTAAACTAAAGTCTGATTTTATTAAATGACTAAATCACATTTTTTGGTAAATCAGCCGCACCTTGTTCATCACGGGTCGTGTGTGGGCGATTCACTGTCATGGGTGCATATTTGGAACAAATATAGTCTATAAATTGTAAATTACGAATCACAATTTTCGGTATTTCATCCACACCTTGTTTATCACAGCTTGTGTGTGGCCAAGAGCTGTAATGGATTCATTTTTCGAATATAGTTAATTATTTACTAACTTGCCATCTTAATTAATGTGTATCTGTAAACGATGAATCATATTTTTTTGGTTCTGACACACTTTACCACGGGTCGTGTGTGGATGAATCACTGTAATGGATACATATATCACTTGAAAATGATTATTTCCACACACATTCACATTTGCCGATTAGTTTAACACAATTTTGCTACATTATATGCTTCACTTTATCTAATACTGCTTAAACATACTACCACTATCCTAAGGATACAAGGTCCAATAGGATCACAACTTGCATCGCCTTGCATGAAAAAAATAGGACTTGCCCTATCTCATTTTGTGCAAGAAATTTTCATTCAAGGTCTGCATCTCATGCAAGTTGAGCACTCATCTTGAATTGTGTGAAACCTGCTTAACAGGGCCTACTTACAACAACGTATTTCTCAATACCACTACAAACATCAAACATATCCAATAATTAATTACAAATGGTAAATACGAGGTACTTTTCTACAGAATCCTGACCTAACATTACCTAACTACAACCCTTGTTATTACACTGGAAACACACATTTCTACATAAATATATCAACACTTACCAAACATATCCATTTTCTGCAAACATGAAATGCCATGCTCATTTTTATTATCCAACGTGGAACACATTTGCACAACTGTAAGTATATAATTTTCATTCGAAAACACCATGATGCACCATTGAACTTTTTTCTATTTTAGTTCCGTATTAAAAATTTCTCTTCTGAGTAACACCATATATACTCTATTATCACACGCTTATTTCAACAAACATTTCAAACACAAAACAGGTAATAAATCACTCCTACATCTGATACATCCGGCCCGGCAAATTACTGTATTTAAACTAAACCTGGAACGTTATCACTCATACAACTTACGAAAACTAAATTTGTCAGTTCTCACATTTTAGTGCGTTACTCGTTGCATCTTCTATTACCAACTTATTCTACTATAAGCTCTACGTATCCTTACATCATTAACTATGTCACTTATAATCAAATTTTTATCGAATACTTATATACGATGGCTTAGTGCTCAGATATTGTATGTCCATTTTCACAAAGTTGTGGGAAACTGAAAAATAAGATTTCATATTGTTCCCACAACTAACAGTTATAAATTGTACATTTCGTATTATTTTTATTTTGAGTAAATATATATAATACATTATGAACAGTTATCATTGCTAGCAATTTACATCAATAATTGTAAGGAATTTTTATTTGATGAATTACGTGGACATACAATGTGTGTGCTTCAGAATTAATACAAACAGCTGTGCACTCATTAACATGTGTTAAGTTAATGGAAGTATTAAGTCATTTCTGTTAAATAAATTAAAAATATTCTGTAAATTAAATTATATTATTCATGTAATGAAGTCAACTACAAAATCATGAACTTATTTTCAACTCAAATCTTCATCATTTCCTTCCCGATATGGAACCAAATCACGAATACCTTTGTTGCATGGAATACCTTCAATAAATGCTGCATAGTCAGTTGGCATGGCACCAGTTCGCAGTAAATAAGGCATGTCTTTCTTCTTGGCCACTGATATTGGTATCCTTTCTGGCTATTTCTGGGTAAGTTCAATTGTATCTCAACTGAAAGACTCTGTTTTCCTGGAAGCATCAAGTGTCATGAAATCAGCTTCACTTAATTCGTATTTAAAATAGATCATGGATAGCGGCTCCTTTACAAACCTTAACCATTTTATTCTCAGCCAACGAACTGGGCTACCATTAGTACTTATTTTGGTGTTCACCATTACTTTGCTGGTAAGTGTTAGCAGGTCATGAATGTTGCTGACAGTTAGCATTTTTACAATGTAGCCATTCTAGCCATTTCAATCAAGACACCATTCACTGGATGTGAACACTTGTCTGTGATGGCAGGCCCATTCAGTGGTAGCATGCATGGAGTCTACTTCAAGGTATGAGTGTCCAAATTCCATGAACTTCACATTGATAGTCTCAACGTTTTGTAACTTGTTGATGGTATACATCACAGCAGCAATGTATTGGTTTCTGTTTTGATCTTGTGCTGTGTCAGAATATGTGATGATGTGATTAACTGTGTCCAGCAATTGCTTGAAGTATGACAGAATTGATGAACAAATTTCAGATGCACCTTTCATTCCATTGGTTTCGTCCCACAAATAACAGTATCCATTTTTGTTTGAATCATAAATTGTGAAATTATAAACATTTAACTTACGCCTGTAATAGATTTGAGTCTCCAGCCAATGGTATGCAAAGTACTGCCTGCAAATCAAATGTGATAGTAATTTAATGTTTTTTCAAGAGCTCCTTTCTTCATATCTTCTTTCATCTTCATTGCTTCAGATTTTCTCCTGAAATGTGTCTGAAATTCTTCTTCCAGTTCTGTCTTATCAGTGGCTTCATAATACCATTTGCATTTTGTATAGCGATCGTTTTTTGGAATGTATGTTGACAGTGGTGGATCATATAATCTGAATATAGCTCTGAAAACGCTTTTACTAACAGGAATTATATTTTCTCTTGAACAGTAATCATTGCAGTAAAGGCGATAAGAGTTCTGCAATGAGATACAATTTTTTTGGAATCCTTTCGGCAATAATTAGTCTCCATTCTCAAAAAACTGTCAATGTGTTTCTTTACATGCCTAATTCTATCTTCTGAAGTTGCATTCGAAACAGGCCTGTCAATGTGACCATCTCTCCCTACATTGGTGCCACTAGTGGAACAATGTTTCAGGGCCAAATTAATTATTTGAAAACTTATCTGGAATACTGAACAGAAGTTCAAACAAACTCTCGATTTCTCACCAGAAACACAAGGCATTGAGTAGAAATGAGACTCGTTATTAACTCTACCGCTGTCTATGTTTCTTTTCTTGTGGTGTTTGACATTTCCTTCCGAGACTAAAGAACTGATGTAACTTTTTTGCCGTCCCGAATCACAAAGCCCACAATATTCTTCAAATAGTGCTTTCTGCTGTTCTGGTGGAAATTGCTTTGTGCACTGAAATCTATAGCTGCAATTATCCACTGGCTTAAAAACCTTATCTCCTATTATTTTTCCTGCTGTAGTTTTGTATGCATTGCCACTCATTCGTTGTCTGTTTCTTACATTTCTTTGCCGTGTGTCAGGAGCAGTTTTTTGTTTCCTTTTATTACAGACATTATCCTCTAACTGCAGCTGCTGCTCATCAGTCTCTTTTCCCAAACCATTCTCCGATTCTTCATTGCTGAGTACATTTGGTAGTGAAGTGTCTTGTACAGTATCCATATCAAGAGGCACTATGTATTCATCATGAGGAATATTTTCATTAACAGGGTCACTTGTTAATGGGAAAAAATTGTGGAGGTCCAATGTTGGTTCTAAACTGGGCATACAGTTGTACTCATTATCGGACTGATGATGATTTTATGCTTGTGAGTAGTCCTAATTCTCTGAAGTTACAATGTACTCGCCTTCTTCAATTACCATAAATTGTGATTTGTTAATGGAGTTCAAAGTAAGAATTTCATCAAGGTTTTCAGCAATGCCTGTTGAAGCTCTTTGATTACAACACTCACCTTCAGGAAGTATGTCATTGTAAGCTGCACTCTGCTCATCGGTGGAACCACAGTTAACCGAGAAGTCATCTCCCATGGGTAGTGATTGATTGTTATTGTTGCTTAAGACAAGTCAGGCTCCCATAGTCACTGATGTGTCAACAGAGCTTTAAGAAATTGCATCATTTGGATTTTGCGCAAAAGGATGAACAGCTGAAGTAAATATTTCACTATCTGAATTCTCATTTTGCATAGAGGCTATAGAAATATTTCCTTTGTCATCATTATTTTGATGTGAAGAAAATGCAAAATCATTCTTTTCAGGTTCTTTAGCCATGACCATCAACACCATTATCTTGGTACGACTCATCATGGATAACTAAAATCTGTAAATAACATAATAACTTACAAAACACACAATAATAAAACTATCCGTATAGACTACCGAACAACAATACTGCATTATTACCAAGGAGATCAGAGATAACACAACAAACACAGGTATGTAAACTTAAGATTATTGAATGTCACAACTTAGTTGTCACCTCCTGGTGCATAGACATTGCATGTCCGGACATTGTTATTTTACTTACTTACAGAAGCACCCAGTAGATTCAGATATTGCACATGTGTTCACTGAATATAGGGTTTGTCACAACAATTTAAAATATCTGTGTTATAGAATTTCAGCACAGCTCAACTAGAGACAAAAACATTGTCTGCACAAACATTGCAAGTCCAGACATACAATATCTGTGCTATTGAGGTCGGCAGAGACTGATTGTATGACTGGAGTATTGCCAGCACAAATATTGCATGTCCATTCCATGGAGGACATACAATGTTTGTGTCTAAAGGAAAATGTCCCAGTGTTTAAAATGTTTTTCAGAGAGTTGACATATAATATCTGTGCATGAAGATATTTACCTAAGGTGGACATACAATTTTTTTTTAAAAACCTTTTTTATTATTGTATTTATTATTTTGGATGTACACTGTTTGTGCAGAACGTAGCTAACCACCCGAACTTTCACAATACAGTGAAACCTCCATTTCCCAGAAAAGTGGACATACAATGTCTGTGCATTAAGCCATCGATTATACATCCAAATAATAGTAGGGAGGGATATGAAGATCAGCGAAATTGCGGGGTAAAATGTGCGAAAAATTGTACTTTATCGTAATATTTTATTATGAAAATACATTGGGAAAAAAAAAAAAACCTAAACGAACAATACCAAAATTCATAATCGTACACTATTTTGGCTTTTATGGCAAACGCCAAGTTTTACGACTGCAAGAGCGCTTCACGCTCTATACATACAAAAAAACAGCAGGTGTGCCTTTAATCACTGTTTTGGGGCTTACTCTCCTGCTGGCGTTGGGTTTTCTGCTTGGTGTGTAATGTTTGGCTATGCTTGAACAGTATGTTTCAGTGTGGAGGGAAGGCTATGCTTGAACATCACTTCTACAGGATCACAGTAACTACCACCTATCGTGAAGTTAGGTTTGATTTGTTTAGGTCTTCCGCATTTGACATGACGAGCAGCAAAATTATGTAAGCCCTTCAATTAACACGTGCATGTGCGCACACACACACACACAGTTCAATTCACTACACTATAATCACTGTCAATTCTAAAACTCCAGATGTATTACGTTTTTCGCCCAGTCAATCAGCATTAATATGCCGTACATGATTAAGTGTGACACGTTAACATGGATTCAATATGTTGAAACTTCATAGACACTCGCATATTTTATTTTAACTTTTCCCGTGAATATAATGGCATAGAAACACTTATATTTTCGGACAGTTTTATTTAACATGTCAAACATAATGAGCTACAATAAAACACTTGTTACAGCACTGGTAGATCACAAACCTCTGCAGTAAAATCATACCACTGTGATGTAAACCAATTTCGATGTGCATTTGTTTACTGTCTGTGCATCATTGGTAGCTGAATGTATTGTAATGTATCATGGCAATACATGTCAACGGTTTATAAACACCATCTGTGAACATCTTTTTATATGATCTACTCTATGTATATTTATTCTACTATTACTACATTACATAATACAATCCTTTCATGAATATAGACAAGGTAAGACTTGAGTAATTCAACAGAATTACATGATATTCCGACACTGTTTACTTGGTGAATACCTGTGAATAATAATGTTTTATACATTGAGCATTGTTTACAAAAAGTATTCTCACATTTAATACAATTTAGCGACCAAATATAATTATATTGGACGTACATTTGACGTGTTTTACTGCATAAACACAGCAAACTTGGTAGCCTTTCTATCTCATTTCATGGTATTGCCCATTCCATATAAGTGAGGTAAATTTTTGACAGTTCTAGAAAAGTAGCATGGCCACAATGTATCCTTCCACCGCAGCTGTTTTGCCACTAAAGGAAAAAACTGTTTGTAAACAAATGTTTTGAGTCCAATGTACACTTCATTTTCCTCTTTCCTTGTGTCCCCTGCCTTGGCAGGCACTGAATGTCTGAATGACGGTAGCTAACTTCCGTCCAGTAATTAATGTAGGATATTATAGCTAGGTTGGCATTCCAACCTGTTTTATTTTTTTAATCGCAGAGTTAAATTTCTGTTTATTTAAGGGGAAAATGAAGTGAGGGGGCGGGTGGAGTGTTTTGATTAACGTCTTTCGTGAGATGGAATATTTTGATGTTCCTACGAGTGTGTGGCATTTTGAGTTGCATGTTTTTTCAATGGAGCAGTGTAAAATTTTGGTTGTATGGAAATAACATTTAAATTATTTAACTTCGGAAATTTTTACTTTAATGAAAACACAAAACTTGATACATACGTCATTGTACGTAATCGTACAGATACAGCAATATATACACGCACCAACTGACAGAAATTAACCTTACACTCGTTGAATTTACGATATAGACGTATAAACAAATATTATTCACTTGCTACAAAAGTGTGGAAAGTGCAGCTTTTTCAGGCCACCGCATTTCAATAATGATATTAATGATTTACAAATACATTTACAAAACACTCAAACTTACTGTTTGTAAAATTTGCTACCTCTTGTAAACGTGTTTTTCTATGGCAATCTTTATAATTTTACACTAAAATTATGTTTGTTCGTCACTAGCATTAAATATTTTATTTGCTGAATCATTCAGTAAAATCAACACTGCGCAAGTTTCCTGAAACCAACAAACTTACATACGTAAATTATATTTGTGTCACTTCATCGCGGATGGCGGTAAGGAAAATGGCAGAACGAGCATTTTTAATGAAACAGTAAGCACATGTCGAATAATATTACATTTCACTCAAGAAAACGCACTACAATGGTACCTACAACAAACTGCTTGAAAAAAGCAAATAAAAAATTATTAACTACGATTAAGTATTCCGACTACACCAACAAGATATTCGTATAATAAACACAATGAGAAAAAAGCACATGCACAACAGCCTTCACCGGGCTGGAAACGGGAAACCTAAACATGGCTAGCCATTGGCTGGAAACGTTTCTGTTCGTATGTGTCGACATTTTCTTGTCATAAATGCTAAACATGTTTTTAAAGCCCAGTCACTAATGACCAAGAAAATTTAATATTGCTTTAAAAACATAATTTAAACCATTTAAATTATAACGTTTAGTTCCGAGTACTATTTTCTTCCAAAGCCATCATCAAAATAACCAACTTAACAACACTGATTCCGCAGCGGTTCATCAGCTGACAATACTCTATGACTGAGAGTATTTACTGTTTACATAGTGTGTAGGTTCATCACATTGTCTGTCAGATTTCTCCCCACTTATATGAAATGGACAATATATTCTGCAAATGATGTGAAGACCCCCATAAATTTGTATTAAGTATATTAGTAATAACCGTATATAACATTACAGGTATTATTTTTCCGATTTTCTGAAAAGCCGCTATAAAAAATTACCGCTCTACTTAAAGGTAACAACTGGCCTGGCGACTTAGATATTTATTTGAAATGTTACAAACGACACCCAACATATTAATGGCAGAGTTGTGATTTGTATTATTTTCCCAAAAAATCTTCCATATACAACTAAGGCCTAGTCCACCACAATAACTGATAACTGCAGATTAGTGCACATGACCCTTTGACATCACAGCTTGCCGTCCCTATGTCTGAAAGTCCCATGTCCCAAGATCATTGGCCAAGTTCAGATTTTGTCCTTGGGCCCATGCACGGACATGTCCAAATTGTTTGTTTTGTTTGCATTTTATCACGCACAAACTGTCATGGCATGAAGATTGAAAATATATAACTCACCATTTGTTCAAAGCAATGACCTTCAATCTTGCAGCCATGAAAAATAAAAAAAAATGTAATGACTAAAGCAAAAAAAATCCAAATTGTGGTGTTGGTTAGACATTATATAGAAATACTGCAAACCAAATTGTTAAATTAGGGTGATAATGTTGCTGTTAGGTAATATATTGTTGTTTTGTTTAATGTTGGAAGTGAAAGGGATAATATTTAGTTGTTTTTGTGGGTTGCTAGTTGAAGGTTGCTATGTGTGATACACTATTTGGATTTATTTTAGAGGTTCTCAGTATGGCAGTAATAGATATCTTAAATGTTCCTCTGTAACATGTAACATTGAATATTTTTTATGCAAATGAGTTTGTTTACTCAATTGTAAAGGTGAATTGTTTGTAAACGAGTTATGGTAGTTTGCTGAGTAACTGCATACAAGGTAGGTTTTGTTTTAGGAAATGTTTATTCAAAATTTCTCCCAAATGGAGAGGGGCAGTGTAACGTTGCAACATATGTATTTATTAATAGTTAATATAATAATGTTTAATCTGTCTCTTGGTTAAATTCCAGTTTTATTGTGCACGTGAGTGTAATATTTTCTTGTGTGCCACGTGGCAAACAGGATATCTTATTGTTTATCAATAATGCATTTGTTTTTCTGAAGGGATAAGCGAGATTTCATTAGCTTTGTAGATAGAAGCTTTTTACTACGTTCGTAAGCAGTTTTTTGTAGAAGTTCGATAAAGTTAGCTACGACGCAGGTAGACATGGCACATGGAGGTTATTGTGAGCCCAGTCAGGTTTTATTTTGGTAATGCAGCTCGACAGGAAGTAGGAGAGAGGGTAGACATGTGCCAAGGCGAGCGCTGAGGGCCTGGGGCCTGTGTGCAAATAATGATCAGACATTGAATAACCAACATCGAGGCAGACCGATTTCGTCCACACCAGCAACCGCCCGCGACCTAAAATTCTATTTGGTTTTCAATTTTAACTTCAAATAATTTCGGCATATGAATTCTCTTCTAAGAAATTCTTTCCGCTGGTGTGGAAGGTCAGTAGGACATCTGGAGGGAAATAATTTTTCCCTCCTGCCTTCGTAAAATTTATCTCGTAAGGCGAGTTTTCGAAGTGTCCTTAATAATTATGGCTGCAGCGATGTTAATTTTCGTGTTTTGCCTCATTTAACTGTTAGTGATTCTATAATATTCTAAGATAGTGAACCTTTCATGTGGAATTTAAAAATTAACTGGGATTAATGAGAGACTTGAAATTCTTTTTTATTATGACATGGTGCCTTTGCCTCATGCTCTACCGATACAGTGAACCCGAGTTGTGATGTCCAGTTATTATTCTAACGACTGCCACTTTACAACTTATTTCACGTGAAACACATGCCATGTTAATCCCTGTCACCATCTTTCATCATACTTAGTTTACTTATATTACTCAAACCATTTCCAACTTCAAAGCTGCCAGACTGAAATTTCCCTGCTTCACCATATTTAGCAGGAAAATCACATTATTTGGTTTTGCTGTATGAAGCGAATGTAAAGCAGACTTCAGGGAAACCAGAGATCTAATTTTTAAAAAGTTTTGTTTAGTTTCTCTGATTTTTTCACTGAACACATAGACTATACTAACTAGATTCATTCAGTGATAAAAATCTCATTCCCATTCATACAACCGAGAAATTTTTAATGAATCCTTATTTCATAGTTTTGAAGCTTTTAAACAAATTACCTATAACACTTCTAAACACTAAATCTAGCGTTGCCTTTAAATGAAAACTGAACTATTTTATTAATACTTGTCTATATTCATGTAGTGAGTTGTATTGTCTGTTTCGACAACATTGTTTAGATTTTTTGTATGTATGTGTGCTTTGTGTATTTCTGTTGTGTATCTTCTGCTCTTTGAAACACGTGGGATTTAAGAATCCCAACTTTTAAGCCACATGGTATAAGGGAAAACCTTTCCTTATACCTGTAATGCTGGCGGAGCACCGTACCAGCTAGGATCGGTGGCATGATGGTTAAAACCTTGTTTGCCAATGTGTGTGTATCAGGGGATGTACACCTATTACAAATCACTCGTTTACAGAGTCGTCTGAGGGATCGCACACAAGTCCTAGGCTAGCGAGTTTGTGAGTACTTCCCACCTTGAATAGGGAAGATTACGAGACGTATCTTGTGGTGAGGTAGATGTAGGTGGCTTGGGGATATTAACCCCAATGAACAATTTGAACATGAATGTACGCTCGTACGCGGTACGTGTGAAACTTTCCTCTGCTACACTGATCGTGCTGGGCAGGCCGGCTGAGGAAGAGCAGTCGACGCTGACTGCGGCGGAGTGTTGCCCATGTTGCTTGATGAGGTTTGGGAAGGGCGAGGAGGGATGGCGGTGTATTCAGTTGAGAGTACAGGAGGTTCTATGCCCAATATGGCAGTGTCATAATGAAGTATAATTATGTAGATACTCAAATGGCAATCTGCCTCTGGAACTCTTGTAGATAGAGAAAATACTGACTCAGTGTCGTGTGGTTCGGAAATAGAGTTTTGGTTAACTCCTCCTTAAGGAGTCTGAGATTCTGTTTATAAGACTATCCTTTTTACCACTTTTATAATTTATCGGCATGAGGCCAATCTACAGAACTTAACTCTGAAATAATAATAAATGCCAAATAAAGATGTGTACGTGCTGTGAAGCTAGGTAACGTTAGCTGTCCTTAAGTGTACGTCCAGATATGCAGCTAGACCAAACATGTCTTGTGGCTAGACCCACCATGTCTTGCCACTTAACCTCTTCTGGCCATTCCCTAGCCTGAAGAGTTATACAGCAGATCACATGTGTAGTTACAGTACCAGAGTGTATTGAGTTCCTAGTGAAGGGCTCCCCCCCGAAGATTAGCTAGTGCAATACCCTGAGCATTACCTTGGCCAAACTCTGAATACCACTCTGTGTTACTTGTACAGTGCCGTTTGATTGTTTGCATGTAACCGGCGTTACTTCATGTAAACAGTTAAGAATTTACTTTTTGGCTCGTCTTTCAAATCACAAAGGACGCAATGTTGATTACAGTTAGTATAAAAAAGTTTTTGCAAATTCAGTGGTTTGGTGGCTTTAATACATCCACGTAGTTTAATACAGCAAAGTGAAATTAAAATGATTACAGTAACAGACTTTACCATGGAATACTTCATTTATATGGAATATTTAATACAATTACTGTGGAAGTCAATTTTAGTAAAATAACTGCAAGTCAAGTGAAACCTACCCGATTTTGTTAAGTTATGTTACTTTTCAGTAGGTTTGCAAATTTAAATTATGAATCTAGCCTAAGGATACTAACTTAATTTTATAGGGGTGTCCAGAAGGGACCTCGTAGTGTAGAATACACTACTGTGGAGAGATGGCGTCGTCGTGGTTGCGGTTAACTAGCGGCGCGGGTGCAGGACGTCCAACCATTAGGATGCTCTTTGCCTTCATAGCCTAGATGGTGTAGCAAGACTTTATCACCGCTGTGGTTGTCGACTCAGGCCTTCAGAGCCTACGAGAGGATGAGTGACTTCAGTGAGCCACACCGAGCAACTCTGGAGGCCTTATCGTGTCCATCTTTTATAGTGATCCCCATCGACCTTACACACTCCCAGGGGTGCGGAGGAGCTTGACTCCGCCTCTTAGAGGTGGTGCTTGTGACGTCAAATGCATGGACCATGGATGCTTATCTTGCCTGTTGCTTGGCACCTTGTGTGAAGATCTCCTAAGTCAGGGTGCTCAAGTAAGCCATGAATCTTCTGATTGGGCCGCATCCTTCTGCTGCGCCAAATTCAAATGGTGCGCTGTTCAGTTAGTGGGTGCTGTGAAGTAGGATAATGTTTGATTGTGGAGGGCGTTGATGTGACTGCTTTCTGTTGTTTCTGGTGGACAGTACAAGCTAGGAGCACGGGGTTAAAGGCGTGTTGAGGCACTGTCAATGTCTGGTAGTTCCCAGTGCCCTGCCTTCATTTTTGGGAGACTTGCCCATGTGGATTACCTTAATCAGATGGGGCAAATTCGTGCTTCTGGAGTGCGCTTCCTCTAAGCGTGAACTGCGTCATGCGTCACCTTGTTTATAGCTTATCCTGTTATTATTGCACAATTGAATTTTAAACTTGTTTATCGTACTTGGTAATTCCACATCAGTATTTATTTACTGATAAAAAATGGTACTAGTAAAGCAAACAGTCAAATGTAGTAAGTCAGGTTATATGTTAAAATTTTTTCGGTTTTTTCAGATATTATTCTTATTATTTCCTTTTTGGTGTTGGAGTATTTGGTTGTGGTGACTATTAATTAAGATAATTTTCAAATTAAGATTTAATATAAGATTTAAACAAAGTGCAATGTAGTTTGGGTTATGTCACGAGTTTGTTGATGTAGAGATAATTTAGAAGTTGTTGCTGCTGTAATTGTTATTGTTCATTTGGTCGTTAGAGGGTAGTAAGTATTGAAATTTATAAATCACGTGAAATTTAAGAAAAGCGTCCTGATTGCCTCTCGTCACGTCATTGCTGATTGGATGAGTATTGTGGCGTTGTCAAATGACAGCCAGTCAGAGTGCATTTAACAACAAAGGTGATGTTGAAGTAGTAATCAAACATTTTTCTGTAAGAAGTAACATCACAACCGCCAAAGATGGACGTGTGTGTGCAAAAGGAAAATATAAAATTGTTTTACTGTATTTCGGCGTGTATTTGAATGTTTTAACTTAGTTTCTAAGGAAGTAAAAAAATAGGAAGAACAAATGAATAGAGTTTCACTCGTGCAACAATTTGTTCACGCACAGTCATAAACAAAATAACCTTCATCCCGTATGCATAAAATGTAAACATGTTGGAGCTCGGCCATAGATACCGTACATGAGAAAATAATTTTGCTGCTGTACAAGAGAAACATATCTTAAGTAGTTTGCACGTCCACTACCATGCCACAAGTACACATTGATAGATGCCATTTTGTGTAACATGTTGCTGTGGTTTTACTTTCGCAGGTCACTTTACCATCTGTGGAATAGTAATTGCAGGACATATATCCATAAGCATTGCAATATAATGTAAATTTTCTGTAACAAATGTTTTGTAGGGGAGAAATTAAGTTGTATCTTATTATGTTTGTACAGAATAGTGACTTAACAATATTTACAGGAATACAAAAATTCAGTGCAGCCCATACTTGAAATATTAATTATCCCCAATTTTTTAATCAAAAACTTAGTGCTACCAATACACGAACACTGCCTATACATGCCAAAATACAGTAATTTCATCGATAAATGCTACAAAATGTTTTAAAGTTCATCCTCGATGATGTAAAACAAGTGATTTTTGTCGAGTTTTTTGAAGAAGGAATCAATAAAAAAGGATAACAGAATAATTTCGGCCTTCTAATTCTACTGAAATGTTACAATATGCAGTCAGTTTTTTTATAGAAGAAATTGCAGCAGTATTATATCACGCAAAAGAGATGCCAATTTTTAAACAAGAAATGTCTTGATATTGCCTGCACTTGTTGAACTGAAACTATACTAACACATTCAGAATGATTGATAAGCTAACCTGCCAGAAGGGATTGTTCAAATGGACACTCAGAAGTATAATGCATGTCTAAAGACAGCTCTGAAGTTTCTGTATAAAAATTTTGTCAGCTAAAACTGATTCTGGAAATAATCTTTCAAGCCATTTTCACACTTATAACAATTATTCTTTGGATTTTAAATGAGAATTTGAAACTTGTCTTTGGGCATGAGACATTAAAAAAAATGCTTTTTGTGTTTACACACCAGCGCAGTATGCCCAACCATTTTTGAATCATATATTTTCTACCAAACCTCTGCAACACACTTAATTTCCAGCCAGGCAGAGGCTTCAACCATTTGCACTCAAAGTATGTCACTTAATTTGTGTGGGAGAGAGACCATCCATGCTTAGTTTTGTCCAGCACATGGCGATTTTTAGGCAGTTGCCTTTGGTGTACTTCATAGTTTCTTCTAGTGAATTCATATCCCAGGTGCAATTTTTGATCCATACATGTTCACATTTCATCTTTGGGGTTGAGCATGCTTTCTATTGACCACCATAGATAACAAAGTTTCTGGGAGCTCTGATTGTTTCAGTTGTGCTTCTCTGGAGTCACTTTTTGTCGTTTTCTTGGTTCCCTCTCTCATTTACCTTCACAGAAAATGTTTTTCTTGTTCTTGTGTAGCATGCAAGTTGTCCTGGGATTGTATTTGGGCTGGTTTCTGCCAGTTCCTGGAGAGCATTGAAGTATAATATCCACTTTGCTTCTCACAATGGCTCCTCTTTCTTTGTGACTATTTCCTTAGGTCATGTGGTTTCTTCATGGCCACCTTGGTTGTGCTTACTTGCTTTGCCCTAGAGGTTTGTAGCCACTGTTAATTTTTGTGGTGGAATATTTTCTCTAACATCTGCTGCCATATTTGGTACTGGGGCCACCATGTAGAAGGGGTAATGATTATGGGGTGTGCTGAGGCATTTTGTTCCTGGCTAAGGGTTTTCATTTTCTTTCAGGGAGTTTTTGGACTAGGAAGAGTGTGCCATGATAATATTGGAATTCAATATATGTAACATGTAACCCATTATCTTGTCATGTTTTCAGTTTTCTTTCGTTTTCTCGGGGCAGCCAACACTATTTCTTATGATGGCAATTTAATTTCAAATCAGCACAGTTTTAATACTGTTGAAATTGTAAATGGTTACAATTTGAATAAAGAAAACCACCATGATTTCAATAATGTCTCTTTAATGCTACCACCGTCTACACTGGATAATCATGCTGCCATTAGGCTATACTACTACTAAAACAAAAGAGGAAAGTCAGAATCAAAGATATTACACATACCATGTAATAGCACTACGATTACAACTAGCAACTTCGACAAATGCAAATTGTCTCGTGCTCCCTCAAATTTTAATTTTTTGTCTCTAGTTTGTACCCACAAAGTACATAGAGAAATGTTTTCATCAGATTTTTGAGTAAGTGGTTATTTTTTTAATTTTCGAAAATGGCAAAAAATGTTACATGTTTTTCTTTTCAGAAATTGTTGCAACTCTGGAACAGCCAGTGCTGGACAGTTGTGTATGGTGTTATTTTATATGATGTACAACTTGATTGGGGTTACTATATAAAATTTTTTTTTAAAGATCTAATGGAAAGTTTCAAATTTTCTAATAGAAGTAATGACAATTTTTTTCAGGCTATAGCAGACGTTATCCGAACATGCCTCGGACCTCAAGCAATGCTCAAAATGTTGATGGACCCGATGGGTGGCATTGTGATGACAAATGATGGTAATGCTATTCTACGTGAGATAACAGTGCAACATCCTGCTGGAAAGTCCATGATTGAGATTGCGCGCACACAAGATGAAGAGGTGAGTTTTGGATTGTAGTGGGATAGCTTCTAACTTATAAGTACTGTAAAAGGTTTCAAGGTGAGTAATTTTGGGGTTTGTTTAGATCTAATTGATATTCTTACAGTTGGGCTGCATCATCTGTTTAAAATCAGAGGGTCTGTTTCAGTCTAGCAGTCTATCATCTGGCATATAATTTGTCTCTCTTAACTCATCTCCCATATCTCAGCTCTTTCCTTGACTTCAGTTCTTTCAGTATTGCATATTTTGTCATACATTTCTGTCCAAAAGTTTTATTTCTTGAAGTATGGTGATAGTCACCTTGGTGTATTAACCAAGTTTATTCTCCATAAGTATTATAGCAGTTATCATTTGTACTGAGAGCTGCGAGGTCTTTAAGAAGAATTACATTTCACCAACTATGTGTATTTTGTGGTGGGTTGTGAAAGTCTTCGAAGCCACAAAAGTCTTGATTCATAGCAGGAATGAAAATCTTAACTAAGTCAAGAATTTTCATTACTTTTTACTAGGTAAACTTAAAAGTTTTTTTTTTCAGCCATAGTACTAACGCAGTATGTCCGTAACAGTAATGAATTTAAATAATCTTGTCCTGTAGGGAAAGAAAAACTGTTGATGCAATTTTGTAAAATATTTTCACCATTATAATTATCAAGAGTTATATAAATTTGAACTGAATTGCTTTTACTGCGTCGCAACTCCCATTATACGAGATAAGAATAAAATGTCATTACCTACCGTTGGCATCCATATTTGTCATAACACCATGGGTAACATGCTCTTGCATTAATGTGTAAGAATTAATGCACTTTATTTACCTGGCATGTGTCTTCTTATAGATGTTGACAGTTTTTTAAGATCTAAAATATAAATTGCAATCAATTCTGACTTGTATGTCTTTTTTAAATGCGAAAATCATTTTCGTATACTTTTGTGACATGTGCATTTATATCCTTTCAAATCTCACTAATCAATCTCAAAGTTATTTTATTTTAATATATACAGTATATGATTCATTAGGTTAATATAAATTCAAGTGCATCTTCCGAGCATGCAAGCTACAAATCACTAGTTTACAATTTGCCATAACTGCACAGAAATGCCGTGCAAACCATGTTTAGGTTATTAGTTTTATAACAAATCTAGGCTCTCGTGAAAGATTACTTCATGTGATTAGATCAAAGTTGCATTAAAACTCGTTCAAAATTGTTTTTAACTAAAAACATATTTATGTTAAAAGACTTCAAGCCACTTGATTTTGACCCCAAAGGTGTGACTTTTCTGTTGTAAAAAAATTAGTGGATGATGCGCAAATAGCATGTGCACTCTTCCCCATACATATTCTGTGCACTATAATGACTAGTGCCTTAAGGACATCACCAATAACGACAAAAATGTCATAGGCCACATTCCACTTGTCTGAAATGAACGTAATATGTAGTAAACCTTTGCTTATTGAAATGTACAAAATGGTACCCATCCAAGCAAATTGATAGATTGTGGACTCTTCAACATTTGCCAATATATTGCACTAGGGAACACTCATTCATTCTTCAGTTGAGTGTGGCAAATCATCTTTGAAAGATCAGATATTGTATATGCAATACCACAGTTCTGAACTATTTTGACACTTGTCTGACAATTTTCTCAAATACTACTGATTTCTTGGCTACTATAAATAAGCAGATTTATAAAAAAAATCAAAGCTTATGTTGACTTTATGAATACCAAGTTTGCTTACCAAGTGTAGTTTTCATTGGGTATAATAAGGATGCACGTATTTGAGAGATACCACACAATAGAACATTTGGATATGTGAACAGACGTACGCTCATACATTCATAAATAGTGCATACCTGTAAAATCTCTAACGTTGCATTTGAAAGTCCTCTAAAATGATCCAGATTTTCGCAAGTGGGAATCATGCCGGACAATGCTGTTGGTCTGTGGGTTTCCTCATGGATCTCCCGTTTCCCCCGCCCCATTTGTTTCGGTGCTGCTCCATACCCACTTCAACCACCCTCGTCTGCTCTTAAGACCTTGCTGTTAAGAACCGCCCAAATCTCTTCACTCACTTTAAAGCGATCATTTTCAAAAACGAACGTAACTTGGTCACAAGTCTAAAGCAAGTTCGCATGAGCTGATGTTGAGGCTGTAGTTGAACATGTTTGTTTGGAAATATGTCTTTGAATGTCAAGGATTCCGATTGTAACATATTAACTAAAGAACTAATCCCAAACGACATGTTGTACCATATTGCAAAAGTACAGTGCAACTTGAAAAGCACCAATACACTAAAAATTTTATACCAGACCAAAGGTAAAACACAGTGTTTGACACTCAGACCGCGGACGTACTTGTATAAGTCTTTTCAGTATATTATGATATCAGTAGTACTTACAATAAGCAGTGGTGTTTTGTTGACCATTGCGTGCTGGGATATACAGAAATAAATGGTGACTAAGATCGTAGTGTTTATTTACATCTAGCTTATTAAAAAATAACTCCCTTACATTTCAGATAATATAATTTGTAGTACCAGCATTTGTTGAAGTATGGGGAAAAAAATTAATAATAGTAGAAATGACGAAGTGTACATTGTTATCAAAAGTGACATATTTATTAAGCTTACTTTTGTATGATGTGAAAACACGAATGACTGTACCTCATAATTAGAGTAGTATTGTTTGCCAGTCGTTTTTACATAGCTAATGGCTAAATTGATCCAGTGAATCCAACATTACGTGTACATTTACTTTTATATAAACTGCACGGACACATATCCTTTCTATGTAATCTCAGTTTATTTATGATGAGTTTTTTTCTTTTGCAAAATGAAATATAATCTAATAAACTGAAAGTTTGATTTTGTGCTTTCTCTGGTACACTATCCCCCCCCCCCCCCCCTAACGATTTGGTCTTTTAATAACAGGCTTGCAAATATATTACTCTTTTTAACTATTAGTTCTGTTGTAGTTCAAAATTAAAAATATTGACATTTGCGATCCTCCAGTCCGGAGCCATATATTTTGTGGGTTTCAGATACTGGCGAAAGTAAACACTTCCGAGTGATCTTTTTCGTATAATGCGTTACGAAGAAACTAGATGGATAGTAAATTAAGTTATGGCTAAATTATAAAGATATAGCCAACGGAAATTGTTTCATGTTTGACCAATGAAGCTGCGGTTGTGTAACGGCTAGAGCATGCACCTTTCACAAAGGTGACCCGGGTTCGATTTCACCCACACCCATTGCATCCCATCGTTGCTCAATATTCATCTCAGTTCATCTTCATCTGCACTAAATAAGGACCTCAGATAATCAGCGCCAGTAAAAACTCTCACATTTAACCACCTTCATTTTTTATGTCACTTTAATAAAATTAATCACTTATTTTGACTCTTCACGAACTTCGTGTACATTTTCCATCGACGTGGATGGTGTAACCACTTCCATTTTTTCGGAACCGCAGCCATTTTGTCATGATGATCGTTGAGCAGTATTCAATCTCTTCATTGCTTGGGAAAGTTTGTTCCTTTTAGTTTTTATGTAATGCCTGCCATTCTTGAATTTTCGCGGAATCATTGCACACAAAAAAGTAATGTTTCTCATATAATGATGTTATTTCACTAAATGCAATGATAAAATTATACTCAAAACGTGCAAAAATATTAACTAACATTCACGATCGAAGACTGACAACCGTACGACACAATTTCAAAGAGCACCATAGTCGAGGGTAGGAACGGGCGTGGGCGAGACTAGCCAGGTAAGAAATTCCAGTCGTGAGGGGAGTGTAGGTTTGGCAACCCTAAGAGAAAGAGCTGGTTCGTCCAGCTGCGCACACAGGAGGGAGAGGTAATAACCCGCCAGACACTCTGACTCCCTGGCACCAGGTGTGTGATGGGTTGCATCCGAGATATTACGGAATTCCAGGCGTAAAGAAAACATGCAACCCTTTTGTAGCAGCTTTTCACTATAATAATAAAAAACTGAAATTTTTGCATTTTGTTTTGAAAGTATACTTCATGAGTGTATTATTTTCTCTTTAACTTATTACTTTTGGTTTTTCATGAATGCGAAAACAACCCTGTTTTACATCATGCACATTACAAATTGACAAATTTTTGAGAATTTCAAATCACATCAGTCAATAGTTTAGATAAATTTCTCATGGTATCCCAAAAATTAGCCCGTTTCCTCTTCTGGTTCTCCAGAAAGGTGCTGCAGCAAATGTAAAAAAAAACAACTTCAAGAACCTACAGCTCTTAAACTATAAGTTGTAGCAATTATCATTTTAACTCAAAAGCTAGTCTGTACCTATACGTAGGCATAATAATCAGCTATGAAAAATCTTGGGTCCAACAGCCAAGAGAGGTGGCCACCTCATTTCATACAACTTGTTCCCTTCAGGTTTAGGACATTTTGGTGGTTTTGTTGAATGATACGGAAAAATTAACAAAAGTGGCAGTTTTGTTGCTATTGCATTTTCCCATTAAAATGTCCAAGATTCCAGTAGCAGCATTGGAATGCTTGGCACATACACAGTAGGCCCTACTATATGTGCGTGAGAGGGCTTAGGTGGCAATGTTCAATAAGACAACATTTTTTTGTATTAATCTATAACGACTGTTTTGTATTAGCCGTTATGTCAAACCTGGAGGCAAGAATGTTATACATGAGAAAATAACCACCGCTTGCTATTTTTGGGAAAAGGAGGGGGAATGGGGAGATACGGTATGTATAGTGTCTTGCATGGTTGATAAATTCATGTTGTCTCAAATTTTTTGCAAAACGACAATTCACTGTTTTCAAAAATATTTTAAATTAATTTTGAATTTACCACAACTTAGAAACATAATTAGGAATTAATTAACTTTCAATTAACCAAATTTGTGGCAGAAGATTGTATTGGGCATATTTACACAAAACATTTTAGTTTCCACAAATACTCAAATCTAGTCAGATTTTCATAGAAATTTATAGTAGTAAACTTCAATGTTAACAGTAAGCAAACAGTGTAAGAAGTATTAAATGTTTGCACATTCTTAGCAATGTTGTCTGTGTTCATCTGATGGTCTATTTCCAGCATCTACGAAAAGCAAATTTGGCCTCCTGTACTGTACAACGCGAGTGTCACTTTGTCTTCATGACTGCTTATTGTAACTGCACGTTTGGTATTTTTGTGAATGACTTTGCAAGTTACACACAGTCAAGGTGTGCAGGCCGACTTGAAAATACAAAATCAACCTTTTAAGAGTGAATATATAAAGCACTCCTATGCACTTTATTTTTTCAATTATTAATCTATAACATCTGAATCCTTACCTGTCAATTGTAACACCAAACTACGATGACATGCATATTCGGACATTTCACAGTATACTTTAGCATCTTCTATATTTTTATTGTCAGCATTTTCAAGCGACTGGAAAATATTTTTTTACATTACCATAAACCAGGGTTACTTTGCACCTGCAAAGCAGGTAACTTTGCAGCTAAAATTGTTTGTTTTAGTGCCATTTCATGGAAGGAATATCAAATTTGACCTGGACAGATAAAATTTGAAGTTCCCTTTCCGAATGGCAAAACCAGTTTGATGTTCACTAAACATTCTGAGCTGTGTAAGGTTACCCCTGCAGGTACAAAGTAATCCCTGTTTACAGAACTTAGAATGAATTTGTCTTGTCTTTTATTTCTTTTTAAAATATGTTTGATTTCAAAATTACAGTACGTGTATATCAAATCAATATTCAATCTAGGCCTACTTACACTTTTTAACCTTTGGTTGAAATACTGCAACCCAGCGGGTGCTTGTGGTAATTCTGCTGGAAATGCTATGTGCATTATGGAGGCACATCTGTCATGCTTGAAAGTCCACTGAAAATCTGTAGGTCCTACTTATTAGGTAGTACGAGTAGTAGGTTACTATTTTAGACATAGCCTAGCACTAGATACACATAACACCATACACTCGAGACACTGCAGACCCATGCATGAACCAGGAAGCTGTACTTGAATCCCTGGTGATGATTGTGAAAGAAAAACTATATATAAAATCATAGAATTCGACTTCCACCTTATTGCCTGTTGTAGGAGGTCAAAACTACTCAATTGAAGGTGGTGACCAAATGTTTCATTTTAACAAGCTGAAAAGAAATCGGTATTGATTCAAAATTTTATGTATGTGTGTGAAAGTGGTTTAATACTCATAATGTTACTGTAACAGGCATATCTTTCTGCCTGTAAGTGGCATTACCAGCAGCTGGGATAGGCTAAAAGACAAAAATCACACTAAATAAAGAAAAATGTTAGAGGGACATAAGTTTTATGCTTATACAGTAAATTGTTTGATTGGACTCCCTATTACGTGCCTTGTGTAAATCATTAAATATAGCCAAGTGGTTCCTCATTCATCAATATGCATTCTAAAATTTCATCAGTTGAATTAGTAGAAGTTGGCAGGTATAATCCCAAGTACTTGTGAAAACAAGCAGTATTTGCCGTTTAACTTGGTCTAAAGGCATTTAAATTTAGATTGTAGAGGAGTTGATTTAAACTGTGGGCAGTATCTAGCCTAAAATCAAACATTTATCACTTCAGTAAGGATTTGCCAATTCACTACTATTTGCACAATGCATAGAAATGCTGTAGGCCTATTAGATAACAGGGTGACAGAATACTGTATTTTGAGACAATCTCATAAGATATTTCTTTTAACAAAATAGACTAAGGAATTTCCGAATATTTTGTCACACCTTTTCCTTCCTTGAAGTTGTGATTATTCCAGTCAAAATATTATTGACAAAATAATATACTGGTTCATGCTCATGTTTGTACCCTTACTGAACTATTTACAGTGTGGCTATAAAATATCCAGATTCCCACATAACTTTGAATTATTTCATTAGAAATTTAGAAATACGTATGTAACGATGTGTAGATGTCACACCTTGCAAACTATCTACATTTCATGAGAACCTTACTTAGTCTATAAGCAGACAAAGGCAGGACTTAATGATAAGCTTGTTGCATATTGTCTTTGACGGCAGTTGTCTTCTAACGCAATTTCTCTGAGCTTAAGTTTACCTATTTTTCTGTGGACACAACAGTTTTTATGGAAGTGGTTGGGTGTGTGCGTGTGTCTATAGATATATAACATTATGGCAGATGTTACTGTATCAGTAGTGCACTGCAAAATGTCACAGTTGTAAGAACATAAAATACTGTCTCAGAGCGTTACAATGTCAATAAAAAGTAGACCCTAGGTCTATGAAATATTAAAAAATGCATGTATTCTTTATCTTGAATTTACACTGGTCAAAATAACAAGGTAACTTAATATAAAATAGGCATTGTACTAAATAACTACTTGATTAATGTCCATTGTATATTTTTTCTTTGATAAAGTACAAAAATACAACCATTTGATATACGTACATCATCCTAACAAATACAACAGGAATTAAAAGAAATTCTAAAAGTACACAATACGCATAGCTGTAATAGCAACAATGATAAATGGTAGGGTCTACACTGTAAACAAAAATTCAATTGTGGTGGATTTCATCTAAACAACTTTTGATTGACAAGCATTAAAAAAATGTCAAAGTACCAACAAGTATGGTACTATCTTGCCACTAGCACACTTAAATTAACATGTACATTAAGGAATTTCACCAGCAACAGTAAAAAAAACCAAATCCAAAACTATTGGAGGAAAAATCCATCAAGTACAAAAAAACAGTAATTCCACAGACTCACTATAACAAAATATTCAATTTATATAAATAAAATTATGAAGGCTATGTAATAAACCAAATATAAATTGCACTAAATAAAATGTGTAAATCAACTGTAGATTACACTGGAAAAAAATACAAGTAGGCCTACTCAAAAGTGCATTATAATAAAATTGTTATAACTGTGTACACAAAAATGTCACTAGTCTTAGAGAAGAAACATATCACAGATATTAAATCATTGCTTACTTGGAACATATGAGTAATATTACTTGAATGGGGAAACAATTCTCAAAAACAAATGTAACTTTTATTACATTTCTGTAAAAAAAAAATTTCAGTAACTAGTCACTCAATAGTATTTATACTTTCTCCTTATTTACACAATTTTTCATTTGTCCCTAGATAAGAGTAAAATAGGGGTTCTATTGTATTACACTATAGCTTAATGCTGTTCACACACACAAAAAAACAGTGACTCTTTAAGAAAATATACCTATTTTAATTTATCAGTGTACTAAAGTTAGTACCTTTTAAAAAGAATAAGTTTGTTCCAAACTCGCCTTTTGCTTTCTGACCTGGCACCTGATTTCTTGCAAATATAATGTACACTAATTTGAAAATAATTTTCAGCTACTGCACGAATCAAATGAATACAGTTTTTGTTCAAAGGTTCCTGATCATGTGAATGTTCATCTAGGTGACCAAAAAGATGCCTTTTTAAAGTCATGTGTTCCAATGCAAAATACACAAGTTTGGACACTGTAAATTTCTTCAGTAGAAATTTCCCACCACTTTTTGCAAGTGCAGTTCGAATCACCTTACATGTTTTGCATACCTCAATAACATTGTGGGAAGGGTACAATAATCCACCCCTGTACTTTTAATGAATTAGTGAATCCAACAAATTTTCTGAATTTCCAGACAGAGAGCTCAAATAATTTTCACATTTTATAACTTTACTCAGACGAGGAACAACAAATCCAGAAATGTAAATAATTATATGATGTGCATATTCTGTAATTTCTTGTGGATGAAACAAATACAGATGGTCTGTTTTCTGATTGATTATCGTAAGCACACTTGAGAGCTACCTAGTGTGTAATAAATGAAACTTACGGTTTGACGTTTAATTGTTGAGTTTATGAAACAGTTATTTTAAGACTGACAGTTTACACTTTTGTGCCTGTCAAATAAGGGAAACTTGTATTATTTATGAAACATAACATTGTCATGACATATTGACGAATTTGTCATAATGTCACACCTGTCATGTTTTATGAAATAGGGCCCCTGATGTGGGTTCCTGCTCGCCCGTTGCACTTTCACACATAAAGTTATCACACTATCAAAATACCACCAACCAGATAGTGCCTGTGTAAGTTTCGTATTAATTTCCACATGGACACATATGTAACCTACAACCTAAAAACTCCACAGTAGGGAGGAATGTGAATATCAGGTAAATTGCAGTGTAAAAAGTAATCACACAAGAAGTCTGTGGTTCCACATTCCTTACTAGAACATAACCTCACAATTCAGTCTGCACACTTCTGGAATAAAAAAAATCTGAAGTGCACATGAATATAAATAGCAAAAGCTATAAATAGAGTCACTATCTACCTGCTGAAAGTGTGGTGGATGTGCAGGAAATATTGTTGGGACAGCACTTTCTCGCAGTCGTACACAGCACAGAGATGTCATATAGAAACAATCTTCAATGAAGTGACACAATCAATGAACACTTGCTTTGCTCCTTTTCTTGTATTCCTGTTTGTACATCTATACACTACACAGGATGACATTTCTCTTCACTTTTACATGCGAATATTGAAACTGAAGTCCATTTCACTACAGCACATTACACATGTGAAAAACTTCTAGTCTAGAAGTAATTAGGCATCACATGATATTAGGAACGAAAACTGATATCACATACATACTGCTCTCAAGCGACAAGAATGTTCTTAATTAAAACTAAACACTTTTGCATCAACCGCTATAAAACTTATGGGGAAAGATGACATTCTTGAGGTCACAATATGGCAGACGTCTACTTTCCCCTTCCGTCTTATGCCATCAGACCCCTTGCCTAAAAGTACACCTCATGTTCTATCTGTACCTTCCTTCATCTATGGACATCCCTAGTTAAAAGTTAACTACTGACAAACAACATCCAACAGAGTTATCAATCGTTATAGATCAAGGCAGTGTTGCCACCTAATGCACTGTAAAATAAAGTGCTAGAAACAAGTTAATAATATTTTCAAATTACATAACTACGTAATTTAAGGTTGTCACACATGAAACTTTTCATTGTTATTTAACAATATTGTAAAGATTTAGTTGATAATATTATTTTTAACCCCCAATTTGGCATATTGTTACAAAGCTTCAACAATAATTTTGTATTGTATCTGTTTTGTGTGTTGCAAATGTTTGTATGTTTGAATGTTGCAAAAATTATTTTAGTTTCCAAAATTTGGCAGCTATGTTTGTTCTTTAAGAATTGTAAAACAGTTAATATTGTTTAATTAGTGTATGGCATTAAGATTTGGTAAGTTTACACAGAATGCACTTCCCTTCTGTCATTTTTTTTATATTGGCAAGACACGTAAAGGTTAAGGAAAAGTTGCAAATTTTCATCCACAATCCAATAAACTACCTGACTTCCCTGGTTTTCTGGACGTTGTGACCATGTTGATGCGACGGCATGGCCTGCCTGAATGCACAATCTAATAAGTTTAACCAAGTCAGTGGGCAGCAGATTTCAGCAATCGGAGTGCATGATTGCCCAAACCTGAAGTTAGTGGTCACAGCAGGAATGCACTTGCGAAGTTATCCTGAACAATGTCAGGCCATATGCAACTGGGTTGCTCGTGAGTGGTGGCACAGCACAATATATGATTTGCACTAATCCCATATCTTAGATGTGTGTAATTGAGTCCCTTCATCAAACATAGGTGGGGTTTTCCAACTTTGCTGATTAAAAAGTGGTGGGACTTCTCGTAAAGTAGGTCTGAGCGGTATGAAAATCGTTGTTTGGTTTTTCGAAGCTTACCATGTTGTAATTTTCCAGGCTTATTAAAATAAATGTTTTTGCTTTTTGAGTACAAAAAATTTAAATTGTTGTAGGGCTAAACACTAACAGATGTGGACAAATGCCCGAACTAGGTTCGTGGGAAATTTTTAAGCCTGGGGAAATCTTTAGTGCTGGGCCGATGCCGATACCTGCAGTTCTTATTCTAAGCACTAAACTGATAGACTAACACTTAACGAGGAACAGTGGGGGAAAAGCTACTCTGCTGAGTAAATGTGTACAGGAAATGAAAGGGAGAGAGTGAGATGCCTTTCCCACCCCACGTTGACAGGTGCTGTAAGAGAGAATCATTTATAGCTGGAACCCGTATGTGTTCCGGGAATAAGAATCCTCGCATGCGGCAGTGTCTAAACCTGGGGCGCACCGTGTAAATTGCCATTCCCATGTTAAATACTGCCCGAGTAGGGGCAAGTTGTTAGTGGGATCGTAAGGATCCTGGAGATTTCTGAAGTTTGGTTTTTGTGTATTATTAACGTATTATAAGGAAAGTTTCTTTATTCAATAATGAGTTTCATTTTGATTTGCGGGTTTTACATATTATTTCAGGATTTAATGATTTCAATTTTCTTACCCACATTTGTTATTAAAATACAGTGGAAGCGAATTCGTTCTTCAGGGTATTGCCCTAGGAAGATATATTGTAATATTAATTGTTTAAGTTGCCCTGACTTTAGATTAAAAATATATTACTAAAGTATTTTTGAGTGCTACTTTTATTCTCAGATTTTGAAGAATTTATGTGAAATTAATTTACCTATAGTTTTGTATGTTTACTTAAGTATTAAATAATACATAGTGTGACATTGACTTTAACATATATTTCCATCAGCTTTCCAAAATACTTTTGTTTATGAACATAGTGAATAAATTATTGCACGAGTCAAAAGCTATTAATTGTACTTTTTTTTGGTACTTTTTTAGAAAAAAAGTTAAAACATTACATGTTGCAAATTTCTAAACATGTTTTGGGGGTCAAGGGTGAGTAGGTGAAGAGATTTGGGCGGCGGCTCTTAACAAGCGAGGTCTTGAGAGCCAATCGGGGTGATTGAAGTGAATATGGAGCAGCACTGGAATGAAGGGACAAGGTAAATGGGAGATCACTTAGAAAACCTGCCGACAAACTGTATTGTCCGGCACGATTCCCAATTGCGAAAATTCTGTGACTTGGCAAGGATTGAACCCGGTTTGCCTTGGTGGCAGGGGCGTGTGCTAATCGCTCAGCCACTGTGGCCCCTTCGGGGGTAAAATAAATTCTAATGCTATTATCTCATTTCTAAATTACCTAAATTGCAAAATGTGCATGTGCTACTATTCACTGTAAATTGTAATGTATTACAATGTTCATCAACACCATAAAGGATTTGTTATAAATATGTGTTTATATTTTTGGGGACATTTTGACCTGAATTTTTATGTTCTGGGGAAATTTTTACATGCTAGGAATTTTGTCCACCTCTGAACACTAATTGTTTATGTAATTCACTGTGTTCCTTTATTTTCGGTAATTACAAACTGTTGTAAAGAACGCAAAGTGAAGTTCACACATTGAATGTAGCCATTTTGTTACTTTTTTCTATTAGTATAGCTACGGATTTGGAAAGTGTGGTTCAAGGTGAGTGGAGTGGTGTTCCATACATTTGTGGTTCTTTTTTAATTTGATTTTGTCATCCTTCATATGTGAATGTTGTGTGGAAGTATAAGAGTTTCTAAAATTAAAGATTGCTGGATTTGAGTGTGTTCTGTGGCTTTAATGAATTGGTAGTTAGGATTGCTTCACAACATTTTCTTTTTGAGTACAGTATTTAGTAGATTTCAGTGTTATGGTTATTGAACTTGCTGTAGGCTGCAATTTTCTGGTGGTAGTGTTCCTTTAGGATAAGTAAATACTAGTATGCCAGTAAGAAATATATGGTGTAATGTAATGTTTAGAATTTTTTTTTGGCAAGGAATATCTGTTACCTGTATTTTGACATATACAGTAGACACTTAATGTACTGAAAACTCATGTACCGATAAACCATACCCACAGTTTATTTTCTGTTGTCCCTGTAAAATCCCTATATGAACCAGGTAATGCATTAATCAAAATATATTTCGATCCTGACACTTAATATTTCTGCAACAATAGTTTTTAAACTGATTGTGTATGCAAACGTCTAATAACTGGGTACAGAATATGTCAAATATGCCACCGTTTATCATCACTGTGGTGGCACATTGCTCTCAGTTAAGATTATGGTGACGGCGGCACAGCGAGTCAGGCATCCGTCCTCCCTTTACACGCTTGATGAGAGGGAAGCAGTTACAACCAGCGTGGCATCCCTGCACTCTCTCTCTCTCTCTCTCACGCACCTTCCTTTCTCCCATTACGTGCCTTTGAGAGGGGAAGCTGTTGTATAGCAAAAAAAAAGCTGTGCTTGCTTGCTCTCCTATCATGTCTGGAGAGAGGGCAATATGTAGAGTACATGAAGCATTAAATAAAGTACCTAATCATGTGATCTCAGTTTACCGACCCTTGTTATCATGTCAAACGCACCGTACCACAGAGTGGCCAAGTGCTCTGCTGGGTCTCAGTGGTTGTACTTGAAAATGTTATGCAATACATTTTGGCGAGGAATTGTTTTTTTTTTTGCAACGATGTTTTCTTTTGTAATCAAACTTTTTTTTTTCCTCATGAAGGGTGTTTAATAGTATCTGGCATAGAATCAACATTATTTTAAAATGAAATATAAATTTAATTCAATGGGCAGCATCTTGGTGAGTAAAATTACATACCTAGAAATGTATACTTGACCTCCCCTTGTAGCCAAAAATTGTTTGAACATTTAGCGACAAGAGTAATCAGCAACTTCTTGCGGGGAGATCTGAGGATTTATACTAATTTGTTTCAATGGACACACATCCTTTAAATAAACTGATACTCTGTATGGACTTACACGACACCTTTTGTCGTATAATGCGTAAGCACCATGTCTGAGCACAGCGTAACTCACCACAGGCATAAGCATACAGGAAATTCAGAGGACATGGTTTTGAATGATTATATATTGAAGACCATGAAGGAATTGCACTGTATTTCTGCACCAGTGCGTGACAAGTAACTTTGTTCGCTGCTGCGACACGCTGTATTGAACTTTCTCTGGCCATTCGGGTAATCTCATCATTTCGCCTTCATTTTCCCTCCTCCCCCTCCCCATCTCGAGCATTGAATACTACCGGCCGGTGACGTTACTTACTGCTCTGCCTGTCTGCTGTCCCCATCTTGCTCCTAGCTGCCTATCATGAGGTCGTGCTTTAGGTCAATATGGACACTGATTTTATTTTCAACGCATAGGCACCACACAAATTTTTTTTTGCATTCATTTCACGTCTGCATCTATGGTAGTAATGTAAAGTTAAATCTGTGTAATTATTTGTGGTTAGCAGACAAGAGGGACTCACTGGGTAAGTGGTGGACTATTCAACTTTTCTTTTTCCCCCGAGTATTGGGCTCACTTGCTGTATAATTTTTTAGTATCATTTATCAGTGCTAACAACAACTGTAGGCATGCAGTAGTGTTAATTTTATGGAATTGAATTTAGCCTTTGTGATCGAAATTCTTGCAGTTTCAACCTGTTTGAATTATCAACCATAATCGGGTTTTGTTTTTTCACTGTACAGTTTGTCACTGGCACCCCAGTTTTACTCTGCTTCAGCCCTGTTTGATTTGTGTTGCTGTGGGTGTCCACCATTTTTATGTGAACGTGTTTTTTATGGAGTGTAAAGTATTTAATGATTAGGAGCTTTAATGTGCTATAGGAATTTAAAGTTAGCTGCCACCTATTCAGTGCTCATCGTTTTTAATTTAAAATTTTACCAGGATTGCAAAGTTAATTTTATTAATCAGCCCTGTAGTTAGATTTATTGAGGCTGTTGCTCATTAGAGTTTTTGCACGAGTCGTTATTTGAATCACGCAGTGTTGAATGCAAATTATGTATATATTTTGGTGTGGAATGTCAAATCACAAATGTAGTTGTGGGCACTTCAGTAATTTCAGATAATTTATTAAAGTGTATGATTTTGCAGCCCATATTTTTATAAGGTGCATTATACCTACGTAGTATTGAGTACTTTGTGTTTGCACTAAATAAGCTAGTCAGGTATTCCTTTTTTGGAGCATATTTTAGGAACATTGTTTTACATGAATTAAAGTGTTCTGGGTTATGATGTTTTTTCCAGTGAGTGAGTGTTGTATGTGTAACTGGAAATACAAATTAAGGCCGTGAAATTGTTCACACTGAAGGGAAGGGTTACCTATTGTAATGGCCTTGTATTCAAAGTATCAGCAACATCTTCATTCATTTAAATGTGTAAAGTCATACAGAATTTTGAAACATTTATGCATTTGTTATTAACTCTCTAACTGCAACGTTGTACTATTCTCGAATGCCGAAAATATCGCTTATTTGCGGCATTTGACTTTTAGTCGAATAGGATTATTTACTAAGATTTTGATGTGTCTGGAATGGAATTGTTTACTAACAAGTGCACATCTAATAACCTGTAAATACAAGTCTGCAAATGTAATAACCGGTATATACTTTGCAAATAGTTTCTGTGTTTTAAATAAGTTAATAATAATATTATTTAGATGTAAAGAATTTTTTGCATTGTTTTACACTTTTTGGGTAAAAATTATGAAAATTTTACTTGCAGCAAAAGAGTTGGAGATTTATTCTTTATTAATGTTTTCTCTAGTAATACACTGATACTTTGGTGCTATGTTATCATCATTGTAACCAAATTCTGATTATTGCGCACTGTGGGGGCAGTTAGTGGGAAATGATTAGTTGTTGAATTGAATTAACCTGCCTTTGACGGGTATATACATTACTGCTAGCCAAACAGATCGAAGTTAAAAATTATCACTATGAACCTACCTTTGTACCTGGCTTTTGAATGTTAATGAATTTACATATATGCTCTTTTTGGTTGGATAAATATCTTGAAGTGATTCATTTAGTTATCAATTGTCCATAACCTGTACAAAATGAAATTTAATTGCCTTATTCATCTCTGTCTCAAATATAACATTTGCCATGGGAGCACCGCATCACCAACATTACTTTGATAAATGATATGTAGCCTGGATTGCGTAAGCTTTTACGGTCCTCTATGAAATTTGGCTGAGCTCGTTGCCTGCCGTTACATGGCTGGCTGGGGGGGAGTTATGAAGTTGCCTAAAGGCTGTTTGTGATGAAGTGAGCACTTTTGAAATCAACTTTAGGAAAAAGTTACTGCTACTACCTGCATATGTCTAAATGGACGCAATGAGGACATGCACCCATTAAAGTTCGTAACGATGGAGGAAAGTAGTTCCACATCTTAACATCTAATAAGAAGTGTTAGGTAAATAACTTAAATTATTTCTTTCGCTTCCTATTTTTTTAATGCCTCAAAGTGTAAAAATGAGCAGATTTGCAAGATACTTTTGTGTGTGTGTGTGTGTGTGTGTGTGATATATTCACAGTTTCACTTTACTGATGCATGAGTAAAGTGATGAGACCCATGGCCATGTTAATTTTGCATAATAAGGCTTAAGAATACACACAGTATACAATTAGATCAGGGCTTTCAAAAGTACTCAGTTTATCATGAATAGACTTACAACCAGTGTGCTATCATTGCAAAGTGGAGGGGAACATAGCTTCACTCCTGCTGCAGAAGCTTCCCCATCTCCGTCTTGCCAGTTGGAAATACACTGATGGTCTATAACCTCTCCACGTGCTTTCAGCTGGCGAGTGCATGTGGGATACTCGAAATTTGGCTTGCATTCATTGTCATATTATTTTAATTTTCACAGGGTTAAAAAGTTTTTTGGGAATTCAATAGAAAATTAATACTTCCTAGGGCAATCCCGGGGAAGTGAGACTGTGTCTCCGGGCATATTAACTATTAAGCAAAAGGTTCTAGAAAGGATAACTATGAGACAGTAGTGGTTGGTAACAAAAGATTGAATGTGCCCGGAGTGGCGGTGTGCCGTGCCAACCTCTGTGTAAGCCGAGATGTGACTGACTTGTGGGCGGCATGCACAGGTGCGTATAGGAAGGTGACTGTGTACCCCTAACATTCTAGAACAGTCTAGAATGCCAATGTATCTTGCTGTAAATAAATAAGAGAATGGTGAGTCAAGACAATAATGCAATGCTTTAAAATTAATTTAACATAGGCAGAAAACACTCACAAATACAAAATAGTAATGAAAATTATAGAATTGGAACAATGACCAACTTTAGTGAAGCCCCAAGAAAAATTGTAAACTAACATTCTCCTTCTCTTTCACACATACCAACCTTACCTGCACTACAGTTTACCTTGCTTCTTCCAGCAAATAGCGAGCAAGCTACCTTATCTACAACTTGAGCGTAGTCACGTCAGTTGTAAAGTGGTGTTAACTGTTGTGGCAACTTTTGTTGTTTTTCATCCAGTTTCGTGTCGTGCACGTTTACCACCCGCCCTAAAAAACTTGCAAGCAGTGTTGACAAAAGAAATTAATTTCTGATGTAGTATGGAAACTTTGTGAAAATTAATCAAAGCAATGGGTTTTGAGTTCAAAAAATGTAAAAATAATCAGTTATTCTTAATGGAAAGAAACGAGATTGTCGCTAAGGTAAATTGACTCGGTCAAGGTGAAAGTAAATTACCTGTAATATGCCTCGATGAGACATGGAATTATCTTCATTACCTTCTAAACCAGTGTTGATAGTATGATGACATGCAGGAGTGTACAAAAACAACCATCCAGGCCAGCGATGAATTATTGTTGACACAGGTAGTGAAAATGGCTTCATCGAGGGATCCAAGTTAATTTTTTAAGTCAGAACTAAAAGTAGAAAATACCATGAGGAAACGAATAGCAACATTTTTTTTAAAAATGGTATGAAACACATTTACTGCCCAACATTCCACTCCAAGCGTTATTGTTCTTGTTAATGCCCCATGTCATAACGTGTGTGAGAACAAACTCTCAACTATGTCTCCTACTATTATCAAAATGAAAAATTGGCTGGTAAATAACAACATTATTTTTTCTGCAGGCGATAAAGGTTCAGTTATATCAGCAACCTCCCATTTATACAATCGATAAACTGTTTACGTACCAAAGACATACAATTATCCTATTACTACCATACCATTATGATCTAAACGACAGTGTTTCAGCAGCAGACTGGAAAAAACAATGTGATCATGTGAAAAAAAAACTAGAAAATGATATTTAGGGTAAATTATGAGTTGATGAAGGAGATACAAGTTATATTGAACATACAAAGTAGTACCAGCAGCAGGAACGGTAGCGACAGTGAGAGCATATGTGATGTTACAAAAGCCAAACTCACGTATGGAAGCAACATTTCTGGAGTGGAGGAACCGATGTTATGTTTCTTACAATGTTGCACAATAACAGTTATTAATCAAGAAATAAAATGGTTCCTATATGTTATATTCAATAATAATGTATATACTGTGCTTTTACCTTAAAGTAAACCACATGTATTTCGTGGCTAGTACTGACGGTCTCTCACATTTTGAACTAAGTGTACGGGAAGGGCATTTCCGCCTGTCTACCGATACCCCTCCAGTACTTCACGAGGTGACTTTGCAACACCAGCGCTCTTACCACCTCCACCCGAGGCTACACTTGATTTTGTCACACAGTATTACAAAAAATTCTGGATGTGTCAGTGTGTATTAATTTAGAGAAAAATTATAATGAAAATTGAAACTATTACAAATTAATTCAAAGCATCTTGCTTTTTATTTTGATTTTTATACTCTGAATTTGTTATATTCTACAGAATTGGTAGAGAAAGAAACTTCTCAGTGAAATTTCACAGGTTTATCATCTATCCACACACTCGTTGACAATTAATGAACCTGAATAGACTGACGTCTAAAGATTGTCTTGTTTCCTCCAACTAGTTGCCAGACTCATTCTGGCAAGCAGACATAATTGAACGTTTTCCATCTAATTGGAAAACAAAAAATGTTTAATAATTTTCAGTTTCTCCAGCTAAACCCTAATTTGTTTCCTACATAATTGTTTTCCTTTTGTTTTAAAAGAATTTCTACATTTTTTGCAAATGGCTTGCAAACATTAAATAAATATATATGATTCACAAAATATTTTGTAAACTCTCAAAACAATGTTTTTACAAGTATGTTTCCCAGTTGTAGATAAGGCTTTATGTAGGACAGCTGGTTCCATTTGGCATTACCTTCTCTCATCCATGTTGATGCTGCCTGAAGGTGAGTTCAGGATGCAGATTTTATTTTTCATCTTAAACATGGGTACAGAGTGTAGACTGTTTAAATGCTTGGCAAACATTGGACTGTGTGTTTTGCTGAGATAAATACTGTATGTATCGTGTGTCTTGTGTGTACAGTTATACATATCATGAAAACAGTAAATGTTGGAAAGTGAAATGTTTTTGTGGATGTTTAAGGTTGGGGATGGCACCACATCAGTGATTGTCCTCGCAGGCGAAATGCTGGCGGTGGCGGAGCCTTTCCTGGAACAGCAAATCCATCCAACAGTAATAATCAGGGCCTACCGACAGGCCCTGGAAGATGCTGTGGCATTTCTGCAGACTCGAGTTGGGTATGAACTTCATTCACATTTGTACTTACAGCAAGTTACTAGATGATATTGCTACTGATTTTTTATTTATTTTTTTCACTTGTATGGGGCCATTCCATTTCAAGTGATGCTGTAAAATTACCTTGCCATATAGATTTTTATGATTTGTCTTGCATAACAAGTTATCAGAAGTAGTAAAAATATATAATTTTTACGTTTGTAAATGCAATAGTTTTAAAGATGCTGAAATATAAAAAATGTAAAGTTTCCATTGTCACCTAATTGCTAATTACAAACATGATTGTTGTTGTTGCTAGATGTGTAATAAAAAACTACTGTAGGAACCGTTTTATTGCTTATTTTTCAGGCTGTCATATTATGTACAATTATTAATTTTTAACATAAATTTTTTCAAGGTCACAAAATAAAAAATTTTACCATGAATATCTCCGAAAGTGTGCCTTTAAATAGTTTGAAAATATTCTGACTTAACATCATCCGCAGCATGATCTCAGGATAGTTATATCATGAGGTTAGTATTTTTATAATGTAGTGGACAAACTTTTAAGTCGTGTGCTTTTAGTTAAGTGTTTTTAACACAAAAAGAAATATTATATAATAATTAATATTATACCTTTAGCTCCTATCAGTTTTTTTACACCAGCTGTTTGCATGTGACCTGAATTAAAATCTTTGCTCAACTGACATAGTTTGTATGTGTTTTAAGAAGTGGATTAAGTGTATTAAAAAATTCCATATCCTTAATTTTTTTACTTAATTCGACTTAGAATACCTTAACATTTTACTCCTACATTTTATTTTCTTCTTGATAATGTGCATAAATATAGCATTTCTGATACTTGAGGGAATAACTTCAGACTTATACGTTATTCTAATAGCATATATTAAAGCTGCTGCAGGTAAAATCTGATGGTAGAATTTCAGTTTGTTAGTAAGTGTTCAATTCACACACTAGTGTGTAGAGCTTTATATCTTGCCAGTGAATGCAGGCAGCCGTGGGCATGTAGTCATACTCAATTTGAGTAGTTTATATTTATGTTGCGGTTTCCACGAACACGTCTCCAATGTAAACCAGTGGCTCCTCGGGTAGAGGATGGAGGGTCAGTAAGCATTCTTTGTCTTAGTCACATGTGCCGCATCATCTCTATCACTTCCAGGCTTTCTCCCTTTCGTGGCTGACAAAATGTGCGACTTGAAGCAGATTTTTAATTGTAGACACTGTTCTTTTATTCATAATAGGTGTATGTGCTTGGGGACTGTACATACATGACTGTTTTTTATTTGGCAAATCTGCCTTTTGAAATGATAGATATTTTCTTTAAAAAAGAGTTAGATATTTGTGGCAGAGGCGATAACCAAATGCTGTCATTAACATAGGTTAATAAATACAGTCATTAGATTTCTTTCTTTATGGCCTTCAGTAATTAATTATTCAAAAACACATCCTTACACTTACAGTAAGTTACATATCACTCAAGTTCGGTGCTTAATCATTATTTGGTGACAATGGGGTGTCTTATATACCCTGTGAGGATATCAGTTTATTCAGAAAATGTTTATCTATTGAATTAAATTATTATTATTATTTAGATATCGTATTCTCTGCTTTTCCTGCAAGAAATCCATTGAAATGGGACTTGCACTGTGTGAAACCTCACGTCAGCCAACTCTTCATATTTAAATATAGCGGCGGTCTCACTGATGTCATCAGGTTCAGCGGTTGTCACTCATATTACAGTAAGGTATGTGGCTGTATATGGTCAGGTGAAAATTACTGTCTCTGATCATAAAATCACTGACTATTAATATTAATGGCTTGAAAAGTTGTGTGGCTTTACAAATTATTGGGGGGGGGGGGGGTGTCCTGGCGTGGTCCCAGCTCCCAAGGCTGAACTACTAGGAGCTGTATGCTCCATGTTGGGCAGCAATTGATGCACTCGCTGCCCCTTTTTGAGCTTTGAAGCGGGAGGAGGTACCTGGCTCTTACCTTGGTACTTCCGACCAGCACTGAGTAGTAGGAGTGCTGATTGCTCTCCGTGGGGTTATTTTATTTGGGGCCCTTTGGCAGCGTATTTGTTTCTAGTGGGAGTTCCTTTTGCCTGGTGGGTCTGGTTTGCCCACGTTGGGGTTGTTTCTGGGATACCACCTAGTGGAAGGGTTATAGTGTTTTGGAGGGGAATCAAACCCCAGGGTGAGCTTGATTTCAAACATCTCCCTCCCAGCGAGTGCAGCCTTACTCGCCGTGAAGGTTGCCAAATACGGGGTGCCAGCTGTCCCAATAAATTAATAATCTGCTAAAATACAGTGAACGGTGGCGTATATGATAATGTATTGGAAATGGGTCATCATACTTTGGATAGCTCCTATTCGGGGTCCCGTTCGCTACCGGGATGTCGGAAGGAAGCTGGCCTCGTGGGTTTACAAGTAGGGGCAAAAATATATGGTGGGAAAGCTATCCTGACTTTTGGGGTGGTTTTGGGAGGTATGGTAATTTTGATCATCTTCAGGGCTGCCGTATGGATTGTACACGTTGCAGGTGGCTTTGAGTCTATAACTGGGGGAGGGGTAGGAGGTTTTCCTACCCGTGCTGGTTTAGATGGACGGTAGAAGCTTGTGTACTCATAGCTGGGCCGTGGCCAGCAGATACCTAGCTCCGATTAGTGTTCATACACTATAAACGGCGAAATTGGACGTGGTGCAAGAGCAATGACTTCAGGTATGGGGGTGGAGGTGCAGTGTCGCGAGGGGAGTCGTCTAGTGGTGCACTCTCAGGCTGTGTCAGTTCTCTCTGCAGAACCCATTGAACTCAACGACGATTCCTACTAAGTAATCCCACTCCTTTCCTAGTCATTGGAAGGTTTAATTGACAGTACCTGATTAATTGTTCTATTGTAGATTTTAACCTTTCTCCAAATGTTGCTCTTCTCATATATTGACTAATTAAACTCACTACTCCCCTAGCCACCGGAGGGCAGTCCTTGTGGAAGTGTCTTCTGCAGTCACTCCCAAGGCACTGTTCGTATAAAATAGCGGGCTAGAGTTGGGATGTTCCCGCAGACAGGCGCTGGTGCTCCGGGCACTCCCAGGAATCCCAGTGTATGTCTTTTCAGACTATAGTATTTTCAGGCGCTGTGATCCTAAGGGTTTCGGCCCACTCACACTTATTCAGCAGTGAGGAATTAATTTTGTTATTTAGCCCAATTGAAAACACTTTTTATTTATACGTTAAATGAATGATGGTAAACAAAGAACATCTTCAACCAGTTTAAGTTTAACTTAGCATTTTATTGTCGCTAGTGAAAACACTGGGTAATATGGTTCTTACAAACTAAATCATTTAGGATAAATTATTAATTAACTTTGCACCAGGTGAAGGTGAACCTGGTCTGAATTTCTCCAAATCAACAAACTCCTAGAAAATGTAGCAATTGACAGCAAGTTAATTTTCTGAGGCGTGGTTGTCCGGAGGGGACGTTGTGACAGCCTGATACTGCGGAGTCAAGGAAAGACTTGGGTAAAGAGTGCAGGGTGCGGACAATGTAGTTACCTCTGGAGAGCCTTCTCAAGCTGCTGGAGCTGTTGGAGATGGATTAGTCTTTTCAAGCTGCTGTAGCTGGATGGCTGGCCTTCTTCAGGCTGGGAAAGGAGGAGGTCTTGTCCAGACCCAGGAGAGCCCCCCAACCTCTGCGGTCGGCGGGCCAACAAACTCTGGCAAGAGCGTTCTCTGGATTCCTTATATAGTCGAAATATTCTTCGTGGCTCTCATAGGGGTGCGGGGGTTGCAAGTCTCTCACCACAGGGGTAGATTATCTGGGGGTAATGGGCAGCACCACATATTTCTTACCACCTTGGGTGGAGGCTGACGACAGGTTTATCGACTCTGCTCGAGGCTCTGTGGCTATGATGTCACTGGGCGCAGAGGTGCTGCAATCCTGTGGTGACTCTTTTAACTTCCTAATTGGTGTCGGCTGGTCCATGGCTTATCGGGTAAAATAATTTCTGGTCGAGAGGATGGCGACCGCATGCCAAATTCTGGGTGGGCTGTACAATTTCAATATTTAATCATGTTAATTATTTTCGATGTTTGTAGCTGTCCAGTGCATGAAATCAACCCTGTAGCCTCAGTCAGTACAAAGAATTATACCAGTTACGGTGTGAAGGCCAGCCATTCTTTAGAAGTGCTCATTGTGGTAGCATTCATCATGGTGGCCTTTTAACATGAATGTGTTCATATTTGTGAATATAGAATGGAAGCTGCAAGTTTAAGATCTTTATAGGTTGTGTATCAGCTATTGCATTTATGAATTTGGTGGTTGAATCCTGGCCAGTTATTTTTGAATATTTGTTATATTACAGCCTTTTTTCTCATGTAAGGTGAAGTGTGACTCATGAGAGCTGTTGAATTGGCCAACAACACCAAATATTTTTTGTCAGCAGAATATTAGAAACCTGTAATAGTATGCAGTGTAAATGTGCTCATTAATTCTATTGAACCATAAGTTACTCATTAATTCTATGGTGAATCACTTGGTTTGCTTTATCATAGTGCATTGGTAGGTTTTGCGCATGTCCCATTCTTTGTATACCCAAGACAAATTATGTTACATTCAAACTACTGTACATACATTTATTTATATATGTAGCTCCAGGAAACTGTTTACATACAAATCTACACCACTCTGCTTCCCTGAGCTCTTGTGGAGCGAGCGTAGAGACTATACATACATTTGGAACACATAATTGGCGCACCCCATGCACTCACTTTGCTGTACTCTGCAAGCTGATTGGTGCAGATTTGAATGTTGTGTGTTTTCTGGAGATTAAAGTTAACTTTGATTTTAAGTTTTTTCTGGTGTTATCTTTACATTTGTGTTATCTTTACATTTGTACCTCACAAGTTCCCTGAAATATCCATTTATTCATTAAAATTCTTATAAGAACTTTTCACAGGAATGAGACTGAGACTAATTTGTAATGCTATCAATTACAAACTCACTTCGGCAATAACTGCCCTGCTGCTATCTTTAAATACCTTTTTACATTTAATATTTTCTGGTAGAAAGTGTTTTTCACATACTGCTTGTCTCAATTTCAACTCAAAATTATTTCGCGGTATCGCAGATTGCCATTTTGCTCTTTTAAGTGAATCATTTGGAACTATACAAAAACAAATAATTCGAAGTTTAAGTATAGCAGAAATATATAAAAATACAGTTATCATGAAACAATAAAATTATATCAGGACCATTAGATATTGCTAATGAATTTAGTAACTATTATGTAAATATTGCTACTACCCTAAATATGGCAAATAGATAAATAATTATGCATTACACATACTAGCAGAAGTATTACAATCCCAATATCTTAATCCAGTTATCATGGCTTGAGCACTGCATTGTCATCATACTGTATTGTATATTATTTTGAGAATCTGCAGTTACGCTAACAAAAATATTTGTAGCACAAAAATGCCATTAGAATATCTCTAACATAAATAGGTATAAAAGTTGCAGACCTTTATTTTAAAAATTAAAATTATCATTCACATCAATCTACATTTTTGAACTTCTAATTTATTCACTCAAACAAAAGGGAATATCTTAAAAATTCTGATTTCAATCACTATTCCACAAGGAATGGGAAAAAGCATAGAGTGTATTATCACCGGACAAATTTGTATGAGAGAAGTATTGAGTTGAAAGGAATACAGATACACAATAAGTTACCAGACTCAATAACCTCAATAAACGTAAATAAATTAAAGAAATGTATTAAATATCTTCTGCTGATCTTTCATAATATGGATGAATCTAAGCAGTTACTTAATACTAAGAATTATTTTTATACAATATTAATTGACACGTCCTATATTGTTGTGCTGCTAGGCATGATGTACAATCTTATTGGACAAAAAAAATCTAACGAACTTGTTGTACCATAACCTTCAATACAATAAACATTATGCGAGGAAAATGTGACTGAGGTTTTTACAAATTCGGTGTACTGCGCCAGCAAAAAATTGACGTAAACGAAACTAACCTGATACCTAGATACATCACAATTCTTTATATCGAACCAATATATAAAAATGAAATGGTGATATTTAGGGATGTGCGAACTCTGAAATTTTGTTTGAGTCAAGCTCGAGCCGAGTATTTAAAAAGCTTGTATCTTTTGAATCGAAATCGTGCGAGTTTCTACAGTTATTAATAAAACTGTCAATATAAAAATATTAGCAGCCTACTTCACACGAATGGACATGAAACAATTAGAGCATTTTCTTATTAAGAGTATTTAACAATACAGTTTAATGAATTACCTGAACAATGTTATAAAGTGCCCATTAAATTATTTTCATATCAAATTTTAAACCTAATATTTTATTGTAGTATTATTCTAATAACCAATTTCCCCCCCCCCCCCCCTTCCCAACCCCCTCTACCTCCTTATGCCTGTTTACTTCTCTTAACACACTATACACAACTAAGGTTACTTGTTTACTTCTACCACTTTTGGAAATTATATTTTCATATAAATACTCATTTTTCTGTGCTTCTTTAATTCTATTGGCTGAAGTCTTTATGTACATGACACAAAATAAAAATGCGCTATTGGCTTCTCGTCTACGCATCGAAGATGTTTCTACACAACACAACACAATAAAATCGCACAATTTCCTACTACACATCAGCATGCCGAAGATGTTCCTACATGACACGTTACACAATAACTTTAAACCATTTCGCTATGCACACGTTCATTAGTACACTTTTTCATCATAAGTGACACTGCTAGCGCCAGGTTTGATGTGGTGAGCCATTTTGGGTTGAGTGCTGCTTGCATGTCTCATATCTTTGACGTTCGAAAAAAGCAATTGTTTACGTTTCGTTTTCCATCAATACAAAGACCATCCTAAAGTATTTTTAATTCAAAAAGATCAATCTTTTATTTACATTGAAAACTAACGCAGTGAAAGACATTTGTGAAGAATTGGGTGCATTTACGGAAGTTTTTCTCATTTATCGCTAAATCATAACAATATAGATTTTTATAGTGAATAGTGCAACTTTTCAGATTTTATATTGGTTATTTTACATTTGCAAATTTTCCAGGACTACAAATAGGTAATGCTCACATTTTCTTTCATGTATGCGTAAAAGGTGGCATGTAGCTGTGTGGCGAATGTTACTGAGTGCACACGAAGCGATAATAGTTTGGTATATGCACCAGTGGAAAATTCCCAAATTTTGCCTGCCATCTGGCCAGCAGTCGTTTATTTTATGATGCATATAAAACAATTCTTTCTTGTATTGTTCAGGAGGAAATTGCAATATGCACTTTTTCCCCCCAAAAACTCAAATTTTTCATGTTTAAGAAAATTATATAATCTCCAGTTGAGTAATTACAAAGCTCGAGATTGTACTCGCACATCCCTAGTGTTATTTAATATTATTCAAAAATCTCCTAAACTCCCATATACCGCAATGCTAAAAGCAGTCAGCCTGCACTAGCGCCGTTAGTTTGAAAGCTTACATCAAGGCAAAAAGATAGCAGTTGCTAGTCCTAACTTGGCCATGGTACACACTGCATTCCCTCCTACCCACATAACAGTCTATTCGTGGTTTCTTCAAACTTTTTGAAACAGACCTTTGAAAAATCACCCCATGTGTGACATGTTTGGTTGATTCCTTAATGTTTCTTGGTTGATTCCTTAATGTTTCTTGTGGGGCAAGCATTTTATACTTGTGTTAATATAAAAATGCCTTATTTTTTATTTTTTTAAATTAGAATATTTCATTTATACAAAATACGAATAAAAACAGGTAGGAAATGGGTGTGTTGGCAATGCCTGGTAAGAAGTAGTTCTAATGCAAAATATTATTACACTGAGTGCACATGAATGCGGTATGTTGTACCTTTGTTGTAAATTTCAAGACTAGGTTAAGCTATGTAGGCGTTAGGTGGAGGTATATCCTGTATGTAGAACTTTATCAGGGCTTCAGAAAAGTGTGAAGTAACCGTGAGTGAATCATAGCTGGTTCCACTTTCTCACTGGTATTCATTCATTTAAGCAAAGTAACTGTGTGATGTTTTTGTGAATCCAACTAAAAACAACACTTTTAAAATTCACAGTTTAACTGTAAAAAAAGTAATAATTAATTTACTAAAGTATGTATTTTGAATGTACCATATCTACATATTATTGGATGGAATATTATCAGTTATAATCATGTAAGTAGGTTTTATTTCTGTGTAAGACCATTATTTGTCATAAGTGTTGTCATTTGTTTCAGTGTTGCCTTGGATGTGAAAGACAATTCCAAACTGCTTGATGTGATAAAGTCATGTGTGGGGACCAAGTTCATTGGGCGCTGGGCAGACTTGGCAGCATCCATAGCCTTAGACGCTGCCCAGACAGTGTTGATAGATGAGGGTGGGCGAAGGGAGATTGACATCAAGCGTTATGCCAAGGTGGAGAAGGTCCCAGGGGGAACCATAGAGGAGTCCGCAGTCCTCAAAGGAGTGATGGTCAACAAGGATGTGACACATCCCAAGATGAGGCGGCGTATAGAGAATCCTCGTATAGTGCTCTTGGACTGCACCTTGGAGTACAAGAAAGGAGAAAGCCAGGTACGTTAATTTTTATCGTAGCTTGTTGTCTATGTGCTCTACAAGGTCATTCAAGAAATAGCAACAAGGAATTCCAGGCTTAATGTTTTGATGTGGTATTTATTGTATCTGGTGAAATTGGACATTAAGGTAGTTGTCTACCAAAAGTTTGAAAAGTTAGTTTTTTTTTTTTGACAAAACTTTTAAACATGTCATCAATATGTTTACCTATTGAGGGGGGGGGGATACCCCAGATAGAACTGAGTGGTACTTTCAAGATATCGCCATGCTATAAATATTTTGGAGGCCTCCAACATTGTTAAAAACTGCTTTTTCAAACAGTCATATCTTAAAACATACTACCAGGACATGAACTTAACTACAGTAGGAGTCTTTATTTTGTAAGGTTTAGTCAAAACAATACGGCATTTAACTGCCTAGCATGCTGTATTGTTTCGGTGTTATCATGGTTTCAAAAATAAAATCTGATATGCTGGCGATTTGTTAATTTGTCAACTTCTAAATTATCATAACTCAAATTACAAAAATACGTCCTAGATTTTGTAGACAAACAGGTCACATGAGCATTTTGTTAACAAAAAGTGCCAATTGGAACACGGCTTCGTGATAATGGAAAAGGGACGAGCGAGTTATTATACAAAATTTAAATTGATTGTTGTGGAATATGCACGTGAACATGGAAAAAGGGCAGTTGGTCGACACTAAAAATGCACGGTGCTGGTGCAGGATAAAATATACACTGTAAAAGATGGCCAAAAAAAGTGCCTTGCTAGGCAAAATGTGTAAATTCCCGGTACTGGAATAATAGCTGTTTAATCACATGTGCATCACTAGGAATAATGGATTTTCTGTCACCACAGAAATGCTTCCGTTTGAAGTCAGGTATGTTGCAACTAACAAAAACATTCCTGTAACAGAATTTAATCCGGACGTTCGCCAGCGACTCAATTGCACAATATGCCGGCGATCAGATTACCCTATTCTTAGCAGCTATTCAGGGCAATAATAGCACTTATAAATAATTTAATTGGACTCTCGGGTCTATTCCTTGACGATGCAGTGCAGGACCTGAGATGTCATTTTACTATGGCCAGAAACATTTTTACATTTTATCCATTTTTTCCCCCCTGAAAAGTCTCGTGCATAGGCAGCATCGTATATTTTCACATGAAATACTACGGTAATTTCCAATGATTGATTCAAAGAAGTTTAAGTAAAAACACTAATTCGTAGGTAAATTTACATTCATTTTTATTTTAGGGACATATTCACGTTGCATTTCACTATTAGCTTTGACCGATATGGAAACTTTCCACTTTGCGTTTACACAAATACACAATGGTGAGCGTACAAGCAACACGCTATATAATACAGTCGAGTGCGGGTGCCGGGTTAGACAGCACGGTGCAGCCCCAGCCAAGCGGCCACGAAAGGCATGCTGTGCGGCGTTGCCAAGTCTGCGCGCAGCCAGCTGGTGGGAGCAATGTTGCCATGTTTCACGAAGTTCACGCAAAACCTTTTCTTAATTTTTTTTAACGCAATAATTTCTTTTTACATTGTTTTTGAAGGAAACTGCTGAGTGCGGCTTATTTAAGCTATCGTTATAGTGAAAATAAGTCCATGCTGCATTTGTTATTACAGACTTCTTTTTCCCACTGAGTATATTGGCAATTGATGATGCCGATAAAAGTTATCGTTATAGCAGACCTTTTGTTATAAAGCATACTTGGTACATCGGACTTTCACTGTAATTTCAATTATTTTAACTTGGATTATACAGAACTCTTATCCCCATTGTTTTCAATAAATTAACCATGCAAAATAAGACCGGGACTCTTGACGTGCATCCAGTACATTGGGGCATATCTGCGGAAGCACTCCGACACTAGCAAGTCATATCTTACGTTCATCACCTCGGAGTAACTGTAAAAGACACTCCCCAGCATGACTGACCTGCGACTGCTAAGATACGAGTGAGCTAATCTAATCAGTTAGTACATGGGAAGAGCCTCCTTTGAGTAAAAATTGATCAATTTATTTACTTCTCTATTTTTATCTGGTCAATAAGCATTCAGATGCCAAAGAAAGGAGGTGGTCAAAATAGCAGTATTCGTCGTTTAGCTCGATGAGCCCTGCAGCGAGAGCTATCCCAGTCAGTGAACACTGTATTTCGGTTTGAATAGGCTGCAAATTTTTACAAATAACAACTGTTACAAAAAGTGGCGTGCATCTGATGTACAAGATATTGATATTAAAACATTTTTAAAAAATTCCCCAAAACATGTGTAGATATTTATCAACATACAGTACATTTTAATGTTTTAATTCTTAAAGGCAGGAAGGAAGAAGAAGAAAAATTGTGCAGTTATTTGTTTGCTTGTGTTCATAAACAACAATAATCTTCATACCGTACATGTAAAATTTAAACATGTTGGAGCTCGCCAATAGATGTCGTACATGAGAAAATAGTTTCTCTACTCTGCAAGAGAAAGATATCTTACGTACAGTAGAGTCCCGTTATAGCGAGATGTGATGGTTCCAGGTTTGATCCTTGCTATAAAAGTGCCCCCGCTGTTGCAGAATTAGACCGATTTTGATCCCCAGTAGGGCCACTGCTTAAAAATTGGTCTGAAATTTCTTTTAAATTGTGTTCAAATCACCATAACATAAAAATGTCCTTTTATATGATAACTGATTGCGTGAGAATGACGGGGAAATCTGTCCGCGCCACATAAGCATAGCCGCTCAGCCTGCTATCAGTTGCTCACCCTACGCAGCATTGTCCCGCAATCAGTTGCCCAGCCTAAACAGCATTTCCCACTATCGCTTACTTGGCCACCGAAGTACTGCCCTGCAAGCAATAACTCGCCCGTCACAGCTCTGCACAACCGAATCAAACCAAATACCTGTATTTACTGCATAATTCTTGCATCTTTTTTACAGGATATTAGTGCAAAAATTTGGGGTGCATGAATTATACAAGGAATCGCCAAGATATATGCATGTTAACATTCAAATGAGGTCTACTGTAAGTAATCCCTCGTCAACCGCGGGGGATATGTTTTTTTCATAAAAGACAGCATTTTATTTATTGATAATAGATATGAAGATACATATTCAAAATTAAATCACTCGTGTGCTGGGGCTGGAAACGAAAACATTGCTGTGTGCACGTAGCTGGGCAAGCGCCTAGATCCTCTGCAGCGTGGCTGGGCAGACGGCTTGCCATTGACGCTCGGTCCTAGATTCTCGGGCGGGACAGCTGTCGGTTGGTCGCTACACAATTATTCTGAACGGGCGGCTGGCACTGCCGTTGCTACAAGTCCGGTTCACTTCGTAACAGCGGCCCGGTATTGGGAAAACATGACATGCACATTAAAATCAGAAACAAAGAATTTTCAGCCGGCTTCTCTATTGCCGTGTTCCTCTGCATACACAATTACCTGAAGTTTAAATGCAGCAGCTTGACTGGCATATCTACCCATTATGCATTTGTACTAAATAAAAATTAATATAAATGTAAACTATTACCTTTTCATTAAAAAGAACCACCTGCATACAAACAAACTCCGTGACTGATTTTGCTTACATGTTCGCAGCATGGGCGCAGCAGCCAGAAATCTATAATGGGACCAGTGACAGTGACCTTGAAAAGTCGGCGACCTGGTACAGTCGAACAAAGTGCTCTGCGCGGGGCTTGTTAGCATTACATGCCTCGTTTAAAGAAAGATGCTGCATGAAATATGAACGGAATATTTTTTTTTTATGATACCCAATTCGCACCATAAAAATAGGGGCGTGAATTGTGCCAGTAAATACGGTACTAGTCACTGGAAAATTATACGTTTTCAACTAACAAAATTTCCATGGTGCAAGACTTAGTACTCAAAACTAACAAAAATTCAAGATAACTTTGTTAAAATAGATTAAAATTATGTTTGTTGTAGTACAGCGATAAAATGTATCTTTAATTGGTATGCCACACTATGGAAAAAAACTGCGAAAATTGGTTAATATGTAGGTGTATTCGATTCCAGCTATCGCTTGCATTGTTATGTTTAAATGAAATTTATTTTCATTTAACAATAACACTCTACCCACATACGCCAAATTGTTTGAAACCAAACATGGTTGACCGCACAATGACGGTGAACGGCTACGGAAAAGCTGAACTGTTCATGAAACCGGAGTCAAGGTAGAAAGGGCAGGATTATATTTATAGAACAATATGCTTGGTTAAAAAGAGAGGGGGTTAGGTAGCTAGGCGGAAGAATGTGACACTTGAGAGTGGCACAAGATACTTAGGGGCGAGGGATTGGATTTACGGCAGACAGATAAAAGTGTTTCACTCCATGCTCGCTACAACGGGATTCTACTGTAGTTTGCACACCCACTGTGGCTCTACAAGTGCGCATTGATAAGATGCCATATTTGTAACATGTTGCTGTGGTTTTGCTTTCTCAAGTCACATTACCATCTGTGGAATAGTAATCAAGCAGTGTATTTTCGTAAACATTGCAACATAACACAAATTTTCTGTCACAAATGTTTTGTATGGGAGAAATTAAGTCTGAACTTATTATGTTTGTATGGAATTGTGACTTAACGATATTTACAGAAATACAAAAGTTCAGTGCGGCCTATACGTGAAATATTAATTATTCCTAATTTTTCATCAAAAACTTATGGTGCTGCCTATACACCCCAAAATACGGTACTTACTATCACACATGCTAGCAAGTCCTCGCCACTTCCACCCCAGCCCGAGTTAAAAACTGTTGAACCACAAGACGAAGTCGCCTCACTCAGCAAAAATCAATACACATACCTGGATTCACTATTAGGGATTTGCTGCCTGTGGTCAAATTATGGTTACGTAAGTTACCTCACCATTTTTACGTGATTCATTTAATTTCATTCGCCCCATAGTAACAGATGGCATTCTGCATTTACAGACTTGCCAACTTTTACAATTTTTCTGTAAAATATACGGAAATCATACCCTTTTTACGATTTTATGGGAAAGCCTTGATTTTTTCCGAAATTCCGACACAGAAAAAATTTTTGTGAATATTTACTAGAGACGGGACATGTGATTCTTCGATACCTCGATATCGGGAAGTATCAATAATGTTGAGTATTGCGTTGTGCATATCAATACATTTATTTGATGCATGAAATGTTGTATTATCAACACATGAATGGTTTTGTCCACCATTTTCCAAATTGTCTTGGAAGAAACAGTGTTTTTGTTCTGCAGTTGAGTTTACTAGTTACAGAAAGCTGGTGAAGTGTCACATTTATTTAATAAATCAGCTAATTAAGCTACATCGATGGCAGAGAAACATGTAATAATAATTTAACAGAGTAACATGTATTCAGGAGTTACAAATAGGAATTGCAAACAGTAAGTCAGTGTGTATTGTGAATAACATATTTTGAAATGGTTATTAAAATGTTCGAAATGTATGTGGCCTAGAAAACCATGATTTCAGCTCTGGTTTGCAGTGTAAAAGTAGGCCTAACATATTTATTGTATGGAAAACTAACTTCACTAAAAAATATTTGTGTCTCAAGCATGTTTAATATTCGAATTGTAACTATAGTATATTCCCCATTGAAAGCAATTTTCTCGGAGCCCTGCTAAATATCTACTTGCACGCCCGTTTCGTATCCTTCCGCCAAATGTAAACAAACATTGCCATGTGTCTGCCATGTAGTATCTGTCAAAATCAGTGTTTACATTCCATCGTGTGTGTACATACGTTCATATACTTTCGCTACACCTAAAAATAAATATTGAAATGTGACTTCTACTTTTATACCTGTCAAATGTGATGTTACTGTTTACAGCTTTTCAAAGAATTCTGTCATATTCCAAAAGCCATTCTGTATGAATATGCACATTTTAGGCCTCTAACATTATTTAGGTTAGCTTTATGACGTTTTAAAAATGCCTGAATTGAAGACAGTTCTTACGGTTATTTTACATTAACATATTTGTTTTTTACAACGTAGCTCAATACATGTAATGCACGTTAGTATTTTGCGACTGTGTTTAACACTGTTAGAACTGCGAGGTAAAGGGCTGTACTAATTGTAATTATCCTTTTGTTATTGATATGTGTTGGGTCACTTCTCTAAAAGGACGCCTCAGTTGGAATAAATATTAAAACGAAGGAACAACCAGTGAAAATGGCACATTAAATTCAAGCACGCAACTCGTGTTGCTCATTTTTGTCATACAAACTTAAAAGATAGCGGTGAACATGCACACAAATAAGCCTATGATAACTTTTATTCCGCTCATATTTCTATGTATTCCTACTTACTGTTTATTAGGTTTATTGAAATTCATCGGGCTGGGCTTAGTATTTTTCTTCTGGGATTGTGGCAAATTACGTTACACGACTGTGTTTCAAACCCCTTAGGGCAAAGGTACAATGTTGTGATAAATAAACACACATGGATGTAAATAAATAACTTTGTCATAAAATAGTTCACATTTAAAACGTATAAATAGTGCTAATCAAATATTTGAAATCATGCACACACAGGGCCAGTGTATCGACCACGATGCACAAAGGCACGCTATTTCACAGATTCAATGATTAACAAAACACACGTCACAATATATTTGTTACTGCTGTGGAAGCACAGATTTATCACATCATCGTAACTTTTGTAGGTAGGTTTAAAAAACACAACGTCTACAAACGTGATGTATTAATTTGAAGTATTTTTAGGGGGAATAATAATTTAAGTTTCATGTGATAAAAAGCAACACGACATGTCATGGCTTGCCACGTCTGCCAACTTCACTAGGTAACTGCCCCGCCATCATATCTAAATACATCAAAATACGTATTCAAACATTAAAATCTCTTTTCAGTTGTAAATTACACATTCAAAAAATCATTATTTTGCTGTAATAAGTATGAAATGTGCTACAATTGAAAAGATTTATAATTTCCTTGTCTACTAGCGAAGTGAAATTTCTTGAGTGTGAGTTGAAGAAAGAGTTTGTTTAATGACACAGTATTCAATATAGTATCTCGTGCTACATAAAGTGGGATAACCATTATCTGGCTGTAACTCAAGAATGTTTGTTTTGTTTCAAGCTTGCATTGTGCTTGAACACGTTGGTTACAGGCATGTGTGGAGTGCCTTGAAGAAGCCTTCATTGCACACTTGTATTCAACAAACAAATAACTAGGGTTGTGCGAATGTGACTTTTTTCTCGTGAAATGAAAATGGATATGTTATGAACTTTCATGAAACTGAAACAAAAATGAAAAATAATATCATTAAGGCTCAACCTTAATGAGAGCTTGACAATTTTCCTAGCATTATAGAAAGTTATTCATCATAACAAATTCATTAGAAAATCAAACAAAAAATATGTAGGATAAGAAGTATTTACCAAAGGGGGTTTTTCCTACGTTTAAATCTACATTTTATGTAGTTATTTCAGTTGTAAAATAATGAAAACCAACAATATTGTTTACTGCCAAAAATTTTCTTTGCTGGTGCATTAAATGTATATTCATTAAACACCCAAAAATTCATTGAAATCAAGAAATTTTGTTTCGTTACGACTTTCAATAACCAAATTTCCCACAGAAAGTAAAATGAAAGCAATGATTTTTCATTTTTGTTTCGTTACACCGAATATTCGCACAACCCTACAAATAATGGTAACTGCTTATTATCATACTTTAAAAAAAATTTTCTTGGCATGAACGATTCTCTCTCTCTCTCTCTCTCTCTCTCTCTCTCTCTCTCTCTCTCTCTCTCTCTCTCTCTCTCTCTCTCTCTCTCACACACACACACACACACACACACTAGAAAAATTATTTTGCATGTGTGTGCATTAGGGGGTGACTATTCTAGAAGGTAGTACAGTAACATTAACTGCCCTACCAAGCCCAGCTTAGCACACCACGGCAGATACTATACCTTCAATTAGGCCCAGGAAGTGTTAGCAGTTTTATGCAGCATTCAGCAGCTTGGGGGCATGTTTACAATGGACTGGGTGAGAATCCAACCCCAGAGTGAGTCGGATAGAGGTGTCTTCCCGCCAGGGAGCGCGGTCCTTCTCACAATTAGGGTTGCCAATATACGCAGGATGCCAGCTATCCCAAATGGATGTAATGGTGAGGGGTTTAATCTAGAGTGATGATGGGGATGCGTGGTCTGGCAGACCGAGGAGCATGCCACATGGATACGGGAGTTGGGTTGTGCAGGGAGTAGAACCCGGATCACCTTTTCCGTTTGCAAGCTTGTCACAATATTTCAGAAGTACTGTGCCCGCAAGATGTTTCACTCGGATACGTCGTACGGATTCTAATGTAACATTACTGAAGGGTTTCTGGGGCTGGTGAGAAAGGTTGTCAAGGGAGTAGCCTCGTTCTACGGACTTAGTAATTTCTCCTGAACCTCGTATTCCTTTGTTGGATACCCAGGCCAATTGCCACAGAGTAAATGGTCTATTGGGAATGAAATATCCGCAGGGATGAAAAAAGAAATGGTTCGTGGTGTTTGATCTGGACACCTAACCGGCGGTTCGTCCTCAGACGTGAATTGTGCGTTAGCTCGAGCAAGGGCACGACATTCCCTACGTCTTTACTTACTAGGAGCGCCATCTTTGTTATTATACATCTGTTTAATAGGATTGACACAATATGCAATGATAGGGAGCAAAGGTACTCTAACTACCAGTAATGGTACACAAGAACTCAACATTGCATGATTGTTTATTGTGGGTTTCGGTCCCTGGGTAGTAAACGCAATGATCACTATTACAGAAAAGCACAATTAAACTAAATTTTTTACGAGCAATTGAAAAATGAAAAAATGATATTAGAATCACATAAACAAAACAAGGGTCAGGCGAAGGTGAGCCTGAGAAGGAGCAAAATATAGCAACGCAACTTTACAGCTGCTAATTAGTTAAGGGGAAGCTAATCTGGCAGGTGACACGAAACGTGACAGCTCATTACTACGGAGTCAAGGAAAGTTGACTTGAGTAAGGATTACTGGGTTAAGGTGGGGTGGGGTATACCTGAAGCTGTTGGACTTTCACATGTAGGTCCTCGGTGACATGTCGGTCTTGAGAGAGAGAGAGATAGATAGATAGATATATATATATATATAGATAGATAGATAGATAGATAGATTCTTGACGCAGGATTAAGGTGTGGGTCAAGAAAGGAGGGTTTGCAGTAGGAAGTAGATGAACCCTTGGTCGGACTCGGAGAGTCTTCTACAATTAGCGTATAGGAGAGTCCTCCGCGAACTGGAGTGAGAGCAGTAGAGCCCTTGAAGACTGAGGAGGATGAGTCCTTTAGACTGAGAAGAGTTTTCAGTAGACTGGGAGTTGGGCTCGTGTCCTCTTCGGTCGCCGAGCCCTGCGCCTCTCTCCAGTGCTGGCTGCCGGGGCTGTATTTATAGTAAATTTTCTCTTTTCAGCAGTTCTTTGTGGTGGGGGAATGGTAGCATAGCCTTCCACAAGGGGGCCCATTTATCGGGGGTGCTGACGCACTGCGAGTTTCTTATTGCCCCGCGTGAAGGCGACGACAAATTAAGACCCCTGTCTCTGAGGCGGGCCGGCTGTCACATCACAAGGTCACGGGGGTGCTGCCAACTCTCGTGATTGCAAGAATTTCTTCCGGGGGCCAGACACGGGTAGTAGAATTCTCAATAATAATATTCCAATCGTAGGGTTTTGCATGTATAATTCTGTACGTGCGATGGGAATTGCAAATATGCACGTATTATACAATGATGTGATTGGCCACCCAGGCTTATGGGCGTCTTAGTGCAATACATTTATTTCGGATTGCTGCTTACATATTCCACCCCGAAGTGCACGTGGTTCGTAGATGGGGTGGAGTCGTCCGTAGAATGCACAGTCGCGCTGTGCAGCATTCTGGCATGCGTCATGTGTGTGTCCAAAAGTAACTAGACTAATACAACAAACCATTGTTCAAATAAAGGCTAAAATAAATAAATATTTATTTATTTATTTATTTTTGTCTTTATTTGAACTATGGTTTGTTGTATTAGTCTAGTTACTTTTGGATACTAAAATGGAACAAGTTAAAATGTGCTTTTAATTGCGTTCCACTTTACCAATACATTGTTTTGATTATTATAGTAACCTAAGTTCAACTTACATGTAAGCAAAAATCTTTTTCATTTATTGGCAGCCCATCAATGAATTGGCATTACAGAATCGGCACATCGGTGATTAGTCACTTCAGCACAATTTTATGAATGGGCACAGCTCTAGTTATTTACTTGACTTTTTATTCCTACTCACTAAAAAATGTTCATTAAAAATAATTTTATTACATTGGTTTTAGAGCTGGACCATTCCTGATCATGAAAACTAGTTGTTTTTATGAATGTTTGCCATTTCCCGTTGGTGAATCATATCAATGATAAATAGATTCCACCGGCGGTATGTTATAGAATAACTTGTTTACAAATTCAATAAAAAAACAGAATTATTAAGAAGAAAAACTGTTACACACATTTATTTTCACTGATGAATTTTTCGAAAGTATAATTTTTTTGTTTGCAGCCGAAGAAATAGTCATGTAGGCCTAAACGTTTTGTTGTTGTGGTTTTGCACTATTATCAATTTATTCACATACCACGTGGCCCCGTATTACAAGCACATACTTTTTTTGGTTATTCCAGGGAAATTGTGCCTTATTCCTGCAAACACATTCAAAAGTATACAATTTCAATACATTGATGAAAGCATGAGACAGCAACAAGGTGGAAACTAGTATCATGTGCGGGAGTTGGGCTGACGTATTTAGCATAACTGATATGTCTTTTTGGAAGAACTGCATACTTTCTTTGTAAGAAGTGAAAGTTGAGCTTCTCTTGCTCCTAGGCCCTAATGCCACCAACGTCTAGCTCAATTATTATTTAGCGTGACATTGACAAGGGTCCTTCGAGAAGGAAAGTGAAGAGGCCAAATGTTGATAGCCACCCATTGAAATCACTGTGCAGTGGTGGCACCAAATGGAACTGAATGTATGGAGAATGGTAGTTTTTATAAAGTTTGTATTCATCTAAATGTATAATGATTAATTTCTTGCATATTTTAATATTTCAGTTTTTCAGCAGTGCGAGATTAGGATGTGTTTTATTCCATTGCTCAGTGTCTTGTAGGCATACATTTTTTTTTGGCGGTAACAGTACAAATGAGTTAAATAAACTTGAAAACTGTAGTCTACTATAAATTAAGATACTATATATATTTTTTAATCCTTCCATTTCCATTTTTTCTTAGCAATTCCTTTGCATGAAATAAGCTTCGCTTCGACTTCGCTTCACATTTAAAAAGAGACTTTCACACATGCCTAAATTTCAGTTCATTTAAAGACACAACAAAATCCAAAACTTTTTGTAGTGTTACCATTGAAGTTGGCAACCAGCTATTGATGTTGAATGTTTTGTTAATTATGTTGCAGACAAACGTTGAGATAATGAAGGAGACAGACTTCACTCGAATCTTGGAGTTGGAGGAAGAGCAGATGCAGAAAATTTGCGAAGAGATAATTGCTGTTAAACCTGACGTTGTGTTCACTGAAAAGGGTATTTCAGATCTCGCTCAGCACTACTTGATGAAGGTGGGTTCATTTTCCATTTAGTCGTAATAATGATGGAAATGTACAGTGAAACTTCATATACTCTGTTTCATATAACTTCAATAAAATTTGACAGATGTTTTGACCAACCTATACAGCATGTAAACAGTAAATGTCCCCACTTCCAAAGTACTGTGTCAGCGGATGGTTGTTGCAGGATGCGTGTTATTATGTTGGCACTCTTTCTGATGATTGTAAAAGATAATAGTACTCAAAATTAAAAAATAATAATGTGAAAAATTACTGTTAGTTACATTTATGGTTAAAATTACGCTCATAGACTAATACACAATTTTTCTGAGTTAAGGAGCAAGGGCGTTTAAAATATTTAGAAATATTATGATAGAGCATGCGACGTCACGGTTATGAGAAAGGTCTCCACCAATCTCCGTTGAGTTTGTTGTCTATGGTCTCCACCCGCCTGGTGAAAAACCGTTGCCCTTGTGCTCTCTTCCGTCATAATTGATCTATATGCGAGAATTCTTTGCTGGTGATGTCGGAATATTACACATGCAGTTAATTATTTTTATATGTACGTATTTCATTAAGTGTAGTTCGTCATAGGTACCTTTTTAGAACAGTCTCCTCAGTGAAATTAATTATCGACACGTCTCTGCCGCTTTGTAAAATAGTTTGTTGTGTTCTGTTATCTCCATTTTCTGTGACCATTGCGAAGCGCGAGTGAAAAATTATTTACATTGTGAAGTTTTAATTTGTTGGTTTCAAGAAATAGTTCAAATGTTTTGTTGATTGCGTGTCTGCAAATAAATTATTTGGTATCAGTAGCAGACAACGTATTTGGACTTTTATTTTATTGGAACTCTTAACGATTTTTATGTATAAGTTAAATTTTCTTAACATATTTGCAATGTGCATTTCGAACACCTGTATTAACAGTATTTATTGTGTTTTGTTCTTGTGAAAAATTTTCAAATGTACGTGGCTTAAATAAGTGCCCTTTTAATGGAGTTAATTATATAAAAAATGCAATGATATTTATCTGTTGATCATTTCTCTCATCGGTATGGCGAACAGACACACATTTATCACTGTTAGTTCTTTCAATTAAATTAAAACTTTTGAGTTATAGTAAATTGAATGCTATTTCTGTTTGAACAAAATTTTCCACTCATCATCAAAACAATGCATGTTCCAATCACCACTCTTTCATAAGAAGAACCACAAAAATCAACTCTCACAAAAGATGTTAACCTATAATTCTCCACTCCAATAAAATAAAACAGAACCCTAACTAGTATATTGTGTGTTCATAACTAGAGATATGAGTTTTCTTCACACCAAATACCAAAATTCTGCGACGGTATTACAAATTCTGCAATTGAAAACACATAATTCTGCGATAGGAATGGTAATGACAGTGGTACTGGCCATCATCCCTTCATGAACTGGAAAAATCTTCCAACATATTGTATCGCAAGTGTCAATATGTCAATATCACTTATTTCCTTAGGAGTAGGATCTTTTTAATGCTGCAGCTTTCTGAAGAAACACATTTCCACCAACCACTACCTGCCTTAGCAGTAATTCTTTGAAGACCAAAACGATACAAAAATGACAACAAAATATAACTTTCTTCTACATCAACAATTGTAACTGTCCACGACCTATCTTCATTATCATCATCATTTGAAAACGACAAAATGTTACGGTATACATTTCTAAGCTAATATCACGGACGTGAACACCACTGCAACATTGTGATGTGTCTTCTCTAATGACACGTAGCTAAGTGAATAAAACCGCACCCAGAATCTGCTTAAATACTAAACGAACCCCTTACCCAAAGTACATCAACAAAAATAAAATAGTTGGGAATGGCAACCAGCTATAGTAGCCTAAGTACTAGACAGAAGTTGCCAGTCTTTCAATGCTTGCCATTGGATTTATAGTTTGCTACCAAAGATTGTTTTCTTCACCGACAAAACAGCTGTGGCGGAGGGATACATGGTGACAGCACTTCTTTTCGAGAACTGTCCAAATTTACTGAAGTTATATGAAACACAGTATACCTATCAGTTTCCAGTTGACTGAGAGATAAAACTTTATACAGTATGTGAACAAACAATGTAGATTTACTTGAATTTTACATCTAAAAAATACAATACTTAACCTGAAACCTAATGTATCAAAATCTTGATATACTGTAATGTACATCAATAAATCTTGATATACTGTAATGTACATCAATAAATCCTGAACTTTCATACTTAGTAATGAAAGTACTTAATACTAAAAGTCTTATTTGTAAACCTTTACAACATGGGCTCTATGAAAAAATGGTAGATTTAGTAATTTCAGTAAAAAAATTTATACATTCGTAATTACAAAGTAATGTTTTTAAAAGAATGAGAAAATTGTACTTTCTACGATATGAAAACACACAAATTACATCGTACAAATTTACAGTAGTGAGTTGTTTTGCAAATACACGTTTGTTACCTATTGAAAATGTCACAGTACTTAATTGACAAATGGCACTAAAGGCATATTCAAAAGACTTTTATATTGTGAAGTAAATTAATATTTCAGTAACAATGGCTGTTTAATTTTTTCCGTAAGAAGCACTTGAAAATGGGCATTGCTCTTTGTAAAACATGCTGTTCAATATGCGTAAACATTTTTGTATACAAGGGGAGATAAAGGTTATGTTAGAGTTGTTCTGATACCGAAACTGATACCAAGTATCGGCTACACTTTGCATTTTCCTAATATATCTGTATCGGATATGCTATCGGGCCGATACTTCAGTATCAGTTGTAGACAATGAAGTCAGGTTAATACTTTCTATAGGCACTGACGCGTGCTGCTCATTCCAACTATGTACAGCAATTATGACTCATGTCACTGCAACATAGTATACTACTTCTACACACGTGAGATTCAAATCCTGCGCCAACCCGTACACTGAAGTCGCTGCCTGCCACAATCCTGGAGGGCAACCAGACATGTGCATACGAGGGGTTGTGCAAGACAGCGGCGTTCCCCCCCCCCCCCCCCCCAAACACCACTGTCCATGCACTGAGAGCCAACAAGCCATCAGCCGCCTCTGGGCATGCACGAGCGCACCGAGAATACGCAGAGCCTGAGAGATAACCAGAGGGTTTCTACCCCTACTCCGGCCTCGCAGCAGAGGGACGTCACATGCCCTCCCCTGCACCGCCGCGACATGCACTACCCTGATTATATAAGTCCGTGCGCAGCAGACCTCACCAGTTGCTCTTCTTCAGCCTTCGAGTTCACTCTGCCACTTCTAGTGCTGAGGCCCTCCGACTACTGTTAGATCTTCAGCAATCCTTCCAGAGGCTGCCACCAACTGCTCAACACTCTTCAGCAGCCACCAAAGGCTACCTACATTGACGTCGCCATCAGAGCTCCGCAACACCTGCGACCAGATGCTCCAGCGACACCATTCACCAATAGCTACCAGACGTACCACACTTAACTTCTTTGTCTCCTACAGATACGCTGATTAGTTAGATTTGTAGTAAGCAATTTTCCACAGTTTAATTTCACTTCCCCAATTAGCCTAGGACCAGATCACCTACATCTGGCCACCAGTCTTCTTGGTAGGAGAGCACGCGTCACTGTGATTACTAAGCTCTAAATAAATACAGCTTTGTTTCTTTTAATTGTGAGCCTTATTCATAGAGTATTTTGTAACTAACTGCTGGAAGAACCTCAAGTTGAGTACCGCCAACTGGGAACTGGAAATTATTACTACGAATTAGCTACAACTGGAGACTCCCCCTCAGGCGGCTCCAGTTGCAATACACACATATTAGACGGCCATCTATTTTATTCCTGCCAAGTATATGGGTACTGGAGGAGTAGAATAGAGGAGCCCCGACCACTAGCAATACTTTCCACCCAGGGAGAGACAATACGCCTGAGTTACATCCCTATCGGAGCACCTGGGTACTGGCAGGGGTATCTGCTTAGGTGCTTCGGCCTAGCCATGGTTGGTATTGCACACCCAGTAATAGTCTTGGTAGCCCACACAGCTTCAATACTTCTGGTTCGCCTGCTAAGGACGGGGGCCTTCTGAAGCACCATGCTAGTGCTACCAAACCACTACTGGGCAACACTATTCTAGGGCTACTCGTGTCCGTAGTGCTCGATTCATAGTTCTTAGAAGCTAACCCGTTCTATGCTTTTTAAGGTGAGAGACAAATTTTTGGTGCAATTTTATTTTTAAATAATTTTCCCTAGAACTTGTTGCAAAAATCATGGTGCGCACTATACACCTGTAAATACGGTATGTGTCGCTGAAAATAGTTGCACTGAACATCACTTGTATTTCGAAGTAAATGATTTCACCTTAAAATGTTATGCAAAACATTTTAATGAGGAATTATTCTTTGTAAAAATGTTTTCTTTTACTTCAGTAACTTCTTGTGCGAAAATCAGAGGTTTTATATTAATTTATTGCAATACACAAGCATCTTTGATTAAACTGATAATATACAAGTGCCTATTTGAAACCTTTTGCCGTCTAATAATGTGTAGGTAAGCACCGAGATGATTGAAGTGTAACTCATGAACTCATGACAGGGAAAATCAGAGGACATGTTTTTGAATGATTAATTATTAAAGACAGTGCAGAAATCAATTACAATTGCCTCATTTCTGTCTCAAAATTACAAGTTTTCTTTGCAGTAAAATATGATTATTTGCTTTAAAAGTGAGACATTTGCCATGCGTTCAAGGTGCCGCCAACATGTAGCGGCGTGGAGAAGTCATCCTCCCACCGCACTCCCAACCCCCTCCACCTCCTCGTAAACCAACAGAGACACATGACATTGCCCAATGGATAACTTCTCCATGTGCTCTTAACTGATAGTGCACGCGGGACATTTAAAATTTGACTTGCATTTGGTGTCATATTATTTGCGTTTTCAGATGGTTTGAAAGTTTTAGGTCAGCTTGCATTTTGTGTCGGATTACAATAAATTATATACAGTATTTTAAGGCATTATTTTCTTTATTTAAACGAGTCCAGGAGAAATGTTTTTAATGTATTATTAAGAGTAATGATTTTTCTAAAATTCAATGCGAAGAGCATGGGTATCAGTTTTTGGTATCAGCAGTGGTATCAGTATTGGAAAACATGGTATCGGAACGACTCTAGTTTATGCTATTCCTGAGGTGTCTGCCTATTGATTTTGATGCATGTCGCTTTCTGGAATCTGAACGACACGGCCCATGTGGCTTTGGTTGTGCTAGGTCATGCGCGCTAGGTCAAGGTAACAAGTTACTGTCGGAGTACTGGGACCTTGGTTTATGTGAAGTAGGCTCGGCTCGAATTCGGCTTGGCACAAATTCTGGGACTGCGAGCACACCTTCCAGAAGGGTTTACGTACTCTGTCAGGCTTCCTTACCTTTCCTCCTGACTCATAACCGGTTTCTGCAACTGCAGGGGTGGTTGGGTACCCTTTGTGCTGGCCCCAAGCCCTGGTGTCTTACTGCTAGTGTCGACTGCTGTAATGATGGGTTCTGCGTTAGGTTGGCTGGCTGGCTGGCTGCTTATCGACGTTTGGTGCGAGTAGGAAATACGCCTCTTCAATAAACAACACTCGGATAGGTACAATATGTATTTATTACTTAGTAATAAACAAAGTGACACGTGCTCTCCTACCAGGCAATAATTGGTCTGAAGTAACCTACGGTAAAACAGGTGGAGGTGACCTGCTCCTTAACTAACTTGGTATTATAGAATGACTTTGACTGCTATAAAAACAACTCATTCGCAGCTACTCTATCTCGGGATGTATGAAAGAGACTAAGAAGAAAAGGTGCCGTTACTTTTAACGGTAATGGATGTAGTTGCTACTACCAAAAAGTAGCGGCTGTCGAACCGGAGGAACGACAATGGAGAGTGTGGTAGTGGTGTCCGCAGGCTTATTGTTGGATGAGCTGTCGCACCCCTCTCCACATATCAACCCCAGCTGCCTCGTCAAAGGAATGCCGCCGCCGCAGCAGCAGAGTATGTATATCGGGCTACTCCAGTGCTCGTTATCAGTTCCTGTTCCTTCACCGCACACACTTGTGTCGAAGGAACCATCAGCGCCTGCCTCGTTTCTCACCGCAGCTGTCTCTGTGCCGAAGACTTAGCCGCTCCCCAACTCTTCACCGCAACCGTCTTGATGCAGAAGATCCCTGAAGCTCCTCACCTCTGAAGAACCAACGTTGTCTGAACATTTTCGACTTGTGGCAGTCCCTTTAGGACACCAGAGTAGAGCTAGGGAACGTGAATAGTAAAGACACTAGTTTTCTATCTGCCCCAGGTAGATAAAATACTGGTAGCCTTCACCAGTTGTCATAGGGTGTACAACTTCCATTAAACTCTACAGTTGAACCCCTCTATTATGACCTTTCACGGTTTCCGAGAACAGGGTCGTAATAAAAAATTTGGAAAATTTTGGGCCAATTTTGACCACCACCAAACATACCATTTCTTGCATCAATTTCATGTTCCATTGTCTCTAGTGCATAAAAAAATCACTTTTAAATATATATAAATACATATGCATATTTTAATAGCTGGATGTTGATAGCCAAGAAAGGAATATTGAACCACCCCATATCGTAAAAAAGAAGGCCTAAACACAGTATGACATGGCCATTGAAAGTGTGTGAAAAGATTAGATTATGTATTATTAAAATATAAAGTTGTTATTAAAGATCTATTACGCAGGTCTCTTGGGTCATACATTACTATGAGGCATGTAGTGATCAAAAAGTTTAGGTGGCGTGCAATACGTGTGTGCATGCCGTGCTCTCGCTTTGGTCTGGCCGTTTCATTGCTAGAAAATTGGACGTATTACACACGAAGCAGTAACAAAAAATGCTGTTGGAGATGCTTTACATTTAAAGTAAAACACTGCACTTTAGGTATTGGTAATACATATGAAGATACATTACTTAGATTTAGTCACTCGTGTGTGTGGCTAGTAGCGAATACATTGTTGTGTGTACGTAACTGGGTGAGCGGCTAGATCCTCTGGCATCCCCCGGGCATGGCTGCTAGCAGCTTTACTGCTGTTGCTCGTGCCTAGATCCTCAGGATGAGTTTGAAGTAGGCGGCCCTGGCGCGAGCATCACGCTCCTGCCAGGCCACTTGAATGCGCTCAGCTGTTACTCATACCGGGGACAGCGGCTAGCCAGCGCCACTGCCGTCGTTACTGCTGGTGTTGGGAAAACATGCTGATAGATGCTATTCACATCAATCTGTTGAATTTCTACATTTAGGCAGCGTGTTGGCATCTGTACTGGTACAATGAGGCCCAGCAATGTTTACAGGAATACAAAAATTTAGTGTGGCTTATGTGAAATATTAACACAAATTTTTCATGAAAAAATTCTGATGTGGCATATACACGCACATGGCCTAACTCGCCAAAATTAATTGGTCATCATGCAAAATTATCACCTTATGGAGGTATGGATGGAGGAGGGTTGACAAATAAAAAATAGGTGGTAGGGGTAAGGCAGAGGCAGCGGTGTGGTACAGTACATGACTAGACAAAGAATTCTCATCCCGGCCTGCCGACCCCCTCAATACCACCACCCAAATACCACAGTCCCCTTCTGACTTGAAGTAATTTATTGCTTCAGCTGCTTGGAACATCCAATTGTTATAGTTTTGAGAAATGGGTGACCGCTAACATCAGTAAAGGCCAGTTTTCCATAGACTGAAAACCGTGGTTAATAGAAACTTTTACCACGGTCGAAGAATAAGTCTACAAAAACAAATCTCTGCATAACTGAGAAACCGCGTTTGAAGGTACTGCGGTTGGTGAGGGATTACTGTATCTATTTTTAAACATGGCTAAAATTTTCGACATTTTCAACCCTAAATTTTCTCGGTTCCTCGTAATAGAGAGGTTGTCGTAATATATGGGGTTGTAATAGAGGGATTTTACTGTAGTAAGATAGGATGTAGAGCATTCTCCATCACTGTTTATTTCCTTAGAAAGAAACACTTTTTTCACTCTCAGATATCAGACCCGTCTAGGAGACAACAAAAACAAGCTTGGAAGGCCACCCATTCTCCGCACTCGTGTGGAGAACTATAGAGTCACGACATTAGGGTACTGCTTTCTTGGGTGCTGGCGTGTCAGTCTGGAGTATACTCTTCTTACCGCACACTAGAGGTGCAGAGTAGTATTTCTCCGGGCCTGGGGGGGACTTTTCTCCTGGAACACTCATCACACCAAAGTTGGAAGGCCATCCGTTCTCTGCATTATGCGGAGGGAACTAGAGCCAAACACTAGGTACACGTTCCTATTTGAGTCTGCCTGCCAGCTTGGAGTTTGCCTTTCTCATCGCACACTAGAGGTGCCAAGAGTAGTAGCTCTCCAAGACTGGAGAGACAAACCCTTGTGGGACAACACCTGTGTTGTGTCTGCAGCCAGTGTTAACGCAGCTTGAAGAACGACCGCACTCCAGTGTCGGAGGTTTTAGAGTGCGATACGGCACTGTATGCCAGCCACTTAACCTACACGTGCTACACTTCATGTGTGTCACCTGCCAAACCTTGAGGCCCGATAGTTGTCTTTCCTCATGCCCTTTACTCGTGGTAGTGATGTTTGTAAGAGGGTGAGAAAGGAAAAGGTTGCCTCTATATCTCCACTGGAGCTTAACTTCCCTTCGGTTACGCTTAATGACAGACCCAGTGTGAACAAGCAGCTGAACTCCATAGATGCTCTATCTCCGCAGCACCTACCTACGAGCCTGCCACATTCCAGCCATAATGGCTGGGCTCCTGTCCCTCTTCGCGACTAAGCCAAACACCAAGATGTGCCTAGCCTAACGTCTGCCAAAAGTCACCTTGACAGCAAACAGGTCAGTACCAAGGACCATCACAAGTCAATGTTATGCCATTTATAGTACACATTCCAGATTTCTTCTTTATTTTTGGGTGAAAGTGTGTGCTATACATAAGTATATGCAGTATTTTAGCATCAGTAGACTTGTGATGTGTGTAATGTATGGTAGATAGTGAATGTGAGATAGAGCATTGTTAAATACTAGTTATGAGAAATAAGTTTTGTAGTAAATTGGTTTCTTTGTTGGTCTCCTTTGCATGCAAGTTTAATAGTACTGGTGTGATGCAGGCTGGAATATCTGCAGTGCGTCGTGTCCGCAAGAGCGACAACAATCGCATTGCGAGAGCTTGTGGTGCAACAATAGTGAATCGTACAGATGAGCTGAGAGAGGAAGACGTGGGTACGAAAGCAGGTCTCTTTGAAATAAGAAAGGTGAGTTTTATCCAAATTACAAATTAAATGGATTTTGCACAGAATGGGGCAGATCCACAAAGACAGGGCCAATTTTATAATTTGTATGTTCTTACATACCTTTTGCAATTATTTTAAAAATAAAGCTCTGTAAAATTGTATTCATCTGTGTGAGAAATTATAGTGGAACCATGCCATAATGAGTATTGACTATAATGACCCATTTGCTATAACAATAATTTTTGAGTGCGCCATTGTGTGCTATTTTTAATACTATGTTAATAGACTTGTTTAAAATGAAAGCCTTTTCGTGTACTCTCTTAATGACATCATTGCTCTTCCACAAGTTCAATCACGTGTAAACATTTTTATTTTTTGTCTTCAAACATGTCACGTTGAGAGAGGTCAGAAGAATTTTAACGACTTTTCCATCCCTCGTACAGACAGGTGAAAGGAAGGGATAGAAATTTCTCTCGTCTCTTTCTTCCTCTTCAATACCCTTCCACCTCTTCATTCCACTTGAGTCTTTGATTGCTCTTGTCCTGTTGCCAGTTGGAGCTGTAGTCATGGAAACAAAGGGGGATGAATATCTCAGTCACATAGGCTGGGACTTCCCTAGCACCTGCGGAATTGTCTGTGGGAGAGGGGCAGTGGAGTGGAGGGTTCCTCTGACCCTACAGATACCCTCCTACTCTCCCCTTGCCTGCCCTGAAGAGTGTGTATAAGGCAGAATGACTGGAGTTTCAGTTCAGTTTTTTTTCAGCAGTCTTGCAGTTCTGTTGGTTTTCAGCTGTCTGGCAATTTTAGTTGTTTGGCAGCACTCTTGAGAGTTACCGTATTTACCACATTGTAAGCCGACTTTTTTTTATCATTTTGAATCTTCCAAGATCACCCCTTGGCTTAGAGTCAGGACAGGCAAAATTACATACAGTTCCAACCAAGTATGATGAAATGGACAGTGTATATTTAGCAGTACCGTTGCAGGCATAATAATAATAATATAATAAAGTGTTCCGAATACATAAAAATGTGCAGTTTTTGTGTCACGTGCATCTCTTATAGCCTTGCTGGGCGTGACCTCTTACAAGGTCATGGCAGACGACGGCGGCGGGTGGCGGCAGTCGCGGAGTATACGTAGGTATGGCACAGTGCCGTATCTACAATCTACCAGCCCCATTACCCATCTGCAGCTGTGTTCACATCAGAGAAATCTTATCTAAACTCCCGCTGTTTAAAATGATTTTATCATCCACGAATTTCAAATAAAATTTTATGAGCGAATATTTGTTTACTTTAAAATCTAAAACAAAAAGTTAGCCACAGAGAAGACAATTTCTAAAAAAAAGCAATTTTTATCAGATGCTGCTGCTGTTCATTTAAACTCTTGACACATCCGTGTACCACACCGCCTTCACAAACAAATTTTGAAAATGAGGGGGCTGGATGCAGAACAGACTAAGCAAAGCGGGCGCTAGAAGGATAGACAGACCAGGCAGTTATTCCCGAAGGTTGGGGGGGGGGGGCAGTTGATGTCTGTTTTGCAGCCCCTGAATGTCTACATAAATAAATAAACCATTCAAAGACTCTCTTAAAACGCTTTACACACACTGGGCTCTTTCCGAGATCCAATAGAAAAAAATATTATAATAAGGTACTCCTGTGTCATGTGTTATTAATCATTACAATTTTTTTACAGTAGTAGTGCTATTCTTACAAATTGATATTATTAAAATTAATACTTACTCATTATCATTACAATTTTTTTTACAGTTGTAGTGCTTTTCTTGCAAATTGATATTACAACTAAAAAACCGAAAACCACAGCAATGTACATAATTTGCGGTAAGGTAACAATATAAATAAATACAAATTTAAGTGACATTAGATGTAATGGTTAAGTACTTTGAGACGTGATTTCATGGTGTAAACAACCTCAACTGCATTTCTTTATTCCCTTTCATTACGCATCAGCTTCCCGCCGCGCTCTCGCTCAATCACCAATCTTCATTATTTCCCTTTCCCTACTGTGCACGACACTGCCAGCCACTCTCACACCGCCAAGCTCCCCTACCCCTTGTCATTTCTCTCCCACACTGTCTCTTTTTCTTTCCCCCCCCCCCCCTTTTTTTTTCTCTGTCACTTTGACAACGTATCACTCCGTAACATGCAGGGGCATATTTTTTTGTTCTCTCCCTTCATTCACATACTGTGGCACTTAGCTGTGACATCATTGCATGCAGGTTTCCGGGCAGAGGCAATGCGGGTTGTAATTGCGTGAGTGAAGTAAGTACGTATTCTGCAGTCCAGGCTTGTGGAATCTAGACATCATACTTGTGGCGGTATCCCGTGGCACACTGGTGTACTCGTCACTGGCCTCTTATATGGTCCCGGTGGCTCATTGGGCGAAAATAAATTCCATTATTGGGACGTCAGTTCTGGCCCGGTAGATACAACAATCTTGTAAGTGGCGGCGACTCAACTCTGTTGACAACTGCCAGTGACAAGGTTGCACTGATGAGTAGCAGTCATTTATTGCACCTGCTAACCCATTCTCCAGACACCCTGTCCTCCGGTTCGTCAGTTCTCCGTCCGTTCTCTATCAAGTCTTCTGACTCCTCTCCTGGGCTCTCATCGCACAAGCAATTGGTGCAGAGGCCCACACCTTTCCAGTTTACTTCACAGCTTCCTTGCGAGGCCGAAGATCCTCTCCAACTTGCACCTAAGGAAGAACCAATTGCATCAACAGAGCAGTACACTGAGACACGTTCCGTCCCTTGCATACACCACAGAGTAGAGCTGGCCCAGAGGAGTAAACTTAACACACGCACTAGTAACTGCCTACTCCTGTAGCTTTGCACAGGGCACCTTCCCCTTTTTGCGCGAGGGTGTTTACCTTCCTCTTAGCCCGTGTGGATAGTAGGTAATACTTCCACCATCTTTGTTTATTTCCTTAAACATTGATCTTACCTAACCTTTTGAATATCTCTCCGACCTCCTACCTTTTATCATCGGATCTGACGGAGACACCAGGAGACCGGGTTTGCTCTTCCCGAATCTACAGCTCATACCAAAACATCCTTGGAAGGCCACCAATTCTCTGCCCCGTGCAGTGAATGGTAGAGCCATGACACTAGGATACTACCGTCCCCTGGAAGGTGGCTTGCCAGTTTAAAGTCGCCCCTGCCTCACTGTTCACTTATTGGTGCAGAGGAGGGGAACTTCTTTGAACCTGGGGAGACCAGTGACCCTGGGACACTCACCTCCTCAATATTGGAAGGCCACCCGCTCCTTGCACCCAGGTGGGAGGAACGGTAGAGCCATGACATAGGTACGTTCCATTGGCTGGCCAGCTGTGGTGGTTTTCTCTTACCTCACACCTCGTGGTGCCGAGAGGGTTTACATTGTGGTGCAGGGGAGACAACACCGTGCAGTTCCTGCAACCAACACTTTGCAGCTCGAGTCTTCCTCACCTCCCGGTGGAGAAGTCAAGAGTGTAGTGCAGTGTTGGCGGTAGCAATTGCTACCTGCACTTGAATTCTGAAAATTCGACTGCCTACCTCCTGCAGACCCAATCTTAGGTTAAAGCCTGATGCCTTACACCTGTAGGGGTGGTGTGTCGTTTGAAAACCAATCTGGGTGGTTTGGAGAACAATTTTTTTATTTAGTGGTGATGTCATAATTTTATGTTCGCAGTTGAGGATGATTCTGGGTTTGTCCATGTCCTCATGGTAAGGACAACCAGAGGGATATATGAATTACTGATTTTTGTTTGAGGGTCTGAGGTTCAAGTGGCATACTGAATTTGTTTGTGAACAAGGGATTTGGGGTAGCCTCTATTGAATGCTTCAACTATTATATCACATTGCTTAATATTCTGTTACAGTTGGGCGATGAATATTTCTGCTTCGTCATAGAGTGCAAAGACCCAAAGGCATGTACGATATTACTCAGAGGAGCCAGCAAAGATGTGCTGAATGAAACTGAACGTAATCTCCAGGATGCCCTTCATGTTGCGAAGAACATCATGCTTGACCCAAAGCTTGTCCCTGGAGGAGGTGCTGTCGAGATGGCTACTGCTCATGTGAGTCTACACTGTCATTACATATGGAAATAAAAATAATCGCTCAGAATGTGATGTACAGACTTAATAAGTGTGAGTGGGTACTTAATATGTTCATACTTGCCATCTTTTATGATTTACCCATAAAATGTATGGAAACTGATATACCAGAAGTTGTAAAATTTTACGGTTATTTAGACGTTCTGTGATTAAAGATACATTCTTTTTAGTCATTAATGGTGAGAAATAGTTTATTTCAGTTTTACCAACATAAACTGCATTTCTAGTAATGCTTCATATTCAAATGTGTAATAATAGTCGTAAAATATTTTTTTACTTTGAATTCAGCAGTTGGTTTTAATGAATACATCGTACAAACCAATGGCAAAATTAATTTTTTTGTAGGTCCGTGATTTGTTATTGGCAGTTGAAAGCCAATCTTCGGCTTCCTTCAATAGACAGTTATAAAATGGTGATGTGCGTGGAGTGTGTTTTGATGCGTCCAGCAGTTGGGAGTTGATTTTTTTACTTTGATGATAAAATGCTTTTGTGCAGTTCTTTTATTATTGACCACATGTATAGATACTGTTACCACCTGCCAAATTTGAAGTTGGAAACATGTAGCATGTGTTTAAGACACTCCTGACCTGTTACTACTACTACATATTTGGAGTATAATACTTTGTAGAGCATACGTAAAAGAATTTTGATCTGATAAAAGTGTAATGTATAATTTCTTATGCAGTTTGTTGGTGTGGTATAAACATATCACGCATGTAAATGAAACAATAAAACATGGTGCTACTACAGAGGCTTACTTAAAGCAAACGTTAAATATGAATTGTGAACTTTGCAATGGAACAGATTTTCCGTTAGCAGCATTACCAGTTGGAAAAATTTATTATGCCTATGCCCTACATATTTCATAACAGAATATAAAATTCAGTTTCGAACTGAAGGTTGTTAAAATGTTAACTGAGTTTTGAAACATAAAGTACGATTGTATTATAGGCCTACACCTATCAGAAATGCCTATGTTAATAAAATGCATGGAAATATAGCAGCAGATTTCGTGAAATGTAAATTGCATTTTCAGTGTTACTGTAACATTATGAAAACAACAAATAAAACTATATTGAATTTTATCAAACCTAGTTCAATTTTTTTTTGCGCAAGTGCTAACGTTTGTTTTTGTTTAAATAAGGGCAATGTGTGCACAGTCGTACAAATACATAATTTTCGGAAAATGTAGTCGAAGGTGTGAAAAATTTTTTCTAGAATTTTTGCAAATATGTACTGTAATCAGTATTTCTATTTAGATATGGTTCTAACTTTCTTGAACTATATATTTGTTAACTTTTAAATGGTTATGTATGTATAATTTACATGAAATGTGTCAAAACATAGGACTATGTGTGATTTTGCATGAAAATTGCAGAATGGCTTTTTTGCTAAAAATTTAACATTTAGGAGGTGTTTTACTGATTATTTCCTTGAAAAGTTGGCAAGTATGTATGTAAGTTAGGGCCGGTTTCACCACACAAGTTTTACGTACTAAGTCGAGTTTAAGAACAAATATAACGCAATTAACTGTAACTTACCTGAGTTTGTTTACACCACCATTTTTTGGCAGTTTAACTTAAACTTTGCTTATGATAGAAATATGGCTGCCAAAAATATTACAATACTTTGAAGGTTATAAGAAAAAACTTCTGCAGGTGCTTAGTTGCGATCACAATATTAATTTCAGTTCCTGTGTTGTAGTTTTCTCTATTTGTTATATGAATACATACAAAAAAAGCAAGTTAGATTGGCTATGCAATATACATGTCACAAACATTTTTAATATTAAACTAACAGTGAATATTCTGTATGTTATGTAAAACTGTTACTTTATTGTTTGTATTTTATCAGCTCTTAAAGCCAAGTGAAGTGAGTTTGACAGTGAAGTCTAATTCTATTGTTTGTTGGTGTGATTTGCTAGTTTATCGACATATGCCAGTTATAACAACATATTTGATGCACAAGAACAGAGAAAATACTATAGGCGACCTCGATGGATTCACTAGAAATCATGTTGTAATGCTAATTAGGATTTATTACATATTTCGCCTCGCAGAAAGATATACACTAAGTGTTCTTAAAGAAATGTAATATGTTGGTTGAATTAAAATCCACAGCAATTATTATTCGAGATTGCTATTTCCCATTCAATGACATTGATTGTAAAACTCTGTTAAGACCTTTTTAAGGACTGAAAAAATAATGCTTATTAACTAGGAAAACTTCTTAAAAGGGTTAAATTACACATGTGCATATAGACAAGGTGCAAAATTTTTCAACTTATTAAGCAGGAAAGCTTCTTAACAGGGTTTCTCTGTATTTGTCCTATTATATTTTACAACATCAAAGTGTGCCCGTATGCTGTTTCAATCACCGATTAATATTTTATCAAATTTACGTATGTATTTTCTGCCAGGTTTACACAAACATCTCATCTCTGATTTCATAGATTAGTGGGCAAAATCCTTGCCACCGCCTTCTAGATGCACCATTTTCTTCAAATGTCAGTAGCTAAACTTGGATTTACTAAATTGGTTTAATTATCTCGTGGATGTGCATGGAGAAATGCACCGTCCTTAAACGCCTAGAAATGAAGATTTAAAATTTTACCTTTGTTTAATTAGGCTGAGTTTAATGAACAAGTGGTGAAACTGGCCCTTAATTGTGTCCTAACATTAGTCATTAAAAGGTACTAAATGATGCTGGCACACTTGTTTCATATATGTTAATTTAATTTTTAATTTTTTTTTGTATTGCATTCTTTCTCTGCTCCCCCTTCCTTCCTTTAGTGAATTGTAAAATGTACAAGTACATAAATATTTGACACCCATATCAAGTAAGTACTATCAGGATGTATGTGCCATACAGTAGTGGAGTATTGTGTTTTAACAGTAACATGTGTTAGTTGCCTTGAATCCAAGCATAACAATAAAAAAAAATTAACGGAAGTGGAATTTTTCATTGCATCAGGATAATACGCACCCACATGCAGGCATGCATTCTCTCTCTCTCACACACACATACTGCAGAAAATTATTTTCAACTAAAAATGTTAATTTAAAATAGATAATTTGAACAATATGCGAGTTGTGATATTGTCAATATTTTGGATGACCAGTTTCTTTTTGAAAAGAAAATTTAAAAACCTAGCTTGTTGTCATAGTGTTAACAACTGTAGAAAGTAAAATATTGGCTCTGAATTTACTCAGCTTTTTATTTATTTACATACCGTATTTCGGCGTGTATAGGCTTCACATTTTTACGAAAAAAATTACTACAAAAAGTGGGTTGCAACATATTTACGAGATGTTGGCATAAAAATAAATTTTTACCCCCAAAACATGTTTAGAAATTTGTCAACATTGACGCATGCCTGGCTATTGACTGTGTGATACGATCGTCAATATTTGATGCGCTAGACCAAGTGCGCGGTTATAGGAAGCTGACTGGAGGTGTTAGAACCTAACTTCCTCAGAAAGTCTTTGGTTTGTTGGTAATGTGGATTAACTGGCTGAGTGAGACTGTTGCTACAGTTCTCAAGTTAAATTACGTTGTACTTCAAGTTCCAGTCCGCTGATTCTTAACTCCAGAAGTTTGGGTTGACAATACCATGTCTGACTTCAGTCGGGTAGACTAAACCCCTCGCTACTGGGTGATAGTAGGAACTGGTGCTGACGAGCGGTGGAAAATGAATATAACATACAATTTGAACCGAAAGACTGCGGCACGGTCCCGTTCCGCCTGTCTTTCCTACGTAGAAGGCACTAAGGTACTTTGCTGCTGGGCAGCTAAATGAGCAATCTTTTGTTCCCTACGCCTTTAGCCGTGTCATATGTTGTAAGTCATAGAGTTAGATCGCCGCCGAATAAGATACTATGTGCACTTTAGACGAGAAACTATACCCTACGATAGTGTAGGTCCAGTAGCTGATTCGTGGCACAAGCTCGGTAAGTCTCCACTTATCCCCCACATCTGCGGGCGGATCAGACGTTGAGCCGTGTGGGCCACCAATACTACTACTACTGGATGCGAGTCTCCATCCAAGACCAGGCTGCAACACCCAGGCCTTAACCGCCCCCAGCACCTATGTGCTCTGTTAGGTGATACAGGCTAGGTTTGCAGTCTCTCCTTGGTGGAAGGTTTTTGTAGTGGTCGTGGCTCCTCTGTTCCTTCCTCCCAGCACCTCGGTGCTCGGGGGGTAATAGGAAGCAACGGGTGGCCATCTAATGGGTGTGTTCAAGACTAGGGGTCCCCAGAAGGGGGCCCTCAGTCAAGCTAGTTCGTATTTCCAAAAGTACCGGTTTCTGTTAGCAGTGCACAGTGCAACTTATTCCTAGCAAGCAAAGTAGACGTTACTCTAGAAATGAAAGCATTAGGATAGAAAGTGAACTGTATTTATTGAGGTCTCAATAAACATAGTGACTCGTGCTATCTCCTACCGAGCAGATGGAGTACTGAAGGAAAAACTACGGTTGCCAGGTGTAGGCGACCTGGTTCTAAGCTGGAGGGAAAGTGATCTAGAAAACTGAATATTTAACTACTCGGGCTAAAGCTGTCTAATGAGGGTGTCTGTAGGAGACAAAAGAAGTTAAAGTTTAAGTAGCAAGGTATATTCGTGTTTGTTGGTAATGAAGACTGATTTTGTCGCAGAGGGTAGCCGTGATGGCTACAGAAGAGACTAGGTTTCGCTGGAGGCCCCAGCACTAAGGATTACTCTGGGTAAACTCAAGAGAAGAATTGCGAATGACTCTGGAGCCCCGCTGTGCATGGACTTAGAATAGTCAGAAGTTTAGGTTGCCACAGTGGGGTGCGGAGAAGGCGCATGACGTTCTTCTGCTGTGGAGGCTGGCGTGGGAGGTGGGAACCCTCTCGTCAGAGTTCTCGGTTCATGGATCTTCGGCGGCCCTCGGCCGTGCCCGAAGTGGCGGAAGTTTGTGGGCACTCAGTGCAGGGGGAGGGGGAAAGCAGCGAGCTAACTGGTTGCGTAACCTTGTGACCATGTGTTTGGCCGCCCCGGAGATTTAAGTGACAGAGAATTTATGTTAAAGTGTTGCATGCGACAATTCTCACGTGGGTGGTTGAGGTAGACAACTCTTACATAGGTTGAAGTAAGGGTATATTTCACGTAAAGAGTGATGAGTCATAATCGTAGTTTATTAGTAGCATAAGCAGCACGCGTCAACAAACAGTACATTTTAATGTCTTAACATAGTTACTAAAAAAGTAAAAATGAAAAAATAAATTAATAGCTTTCAACTCGTGCAATAATTTGTTTACTCAAGTGCATAAAGAAAATAACCATCCTGCATATGTAAAATGTAAACATGTTGTAACTCTGCTTTATAGATGCTGTACATGAGAAAATAATGTCTCTGCTGTACAAGAAAAAGATATCTTATGTTAAGTTTGCACGCCCGCCACCACGCCACAAGTGCACATTGATAGACACCATTTTGTGAAATAATAATTGCGCCATATATATTTCCAAATATTGCAACATAATACAAATTTTCTGTCACAAATGTTTTGTAGGGGAGAAATTAAGTATCAATTTATTATGTTTGTACGGAATCGTGACTTAACAATATTTACAGGAATACCAAAATTCAGCGCGGCCTATACATGCATGCGACTTATATAAGCTGCAGGACAGTATTTATTTCACAAGTACACCGTGGACCTCAAAGAAGCAGCTGGGTTAAACATACGTAACTTTTTGGAGTTCACTGTAGTGTTACAAATGTTACACTTTATTTTATCTTTTAATTCATAAAACCTACTTATTTCTCATATTATCTGACTCTCTCATACACTTAACACAATCTGCATTTCAACTTGTCATTTCTAGCTGTTCACAATAAAGTGAGCACTTTTGAAATATTTTCTTAAGATATACTTACATGCACATAAGTGTATTCTTCGACCATATGGAAATTAAGATTGCCATGGGCCTGATCACTTATTCGTACATTCTGCAATTTGCCAATTCTTATACTTATGTGTGATGCTTACTGACCCAGAATAAAACTACTACGCTTCATCTACGCACATTTCCCAAAGTGCATCGGATGGGGTCTGAACTGTATAATGTCTACCAGAGCAGTTACAAGATATTCCCTGGTTGCTGAGAAAATTACAGACATGACAGAATTATGCTTTTCATCAGCGTGGTCAGTGATTAACCTCTACATTGCCTAGACAGCCAGAAGCTCTTCAGCATCCAGATCTTCCAGAAACCCTCCCCCAGCAGACCATACAGAAGACTTCAACCCTCCCAGTCGATTGCCCCTGGCAACAGCTTCTCTTCAGGAAGTGGTGGACCCCTAAGTCCCTTCAGGACATGGAAACAGTGTAGACTTTGCTACCTTAGTTGAAACTGCCACCCTGTAGTTTAGAACCAGGTCTCCTTCACCTGTGTAGCTTCACAGTCTATACTTCTGGTCAGCTCAAGGTAGTCAGGAGGTAGTTCGGACCACTGTGTTCTATTCCTCTCAGAATAAACATTTTCCTAACAAAGGACTTGTACTGCGTCAAGAACACGCGCACATTCGACTGCCACCACTGGACCAACTTGCACTCCCTCCAATGCACCACTTGAATTGCCAGTTGACTCTGGGTTGGGCCTGTCCGCCCTTGGACCTACACCCGTCGTTGTTGGAACGACTCTGATAAAACCTGCTTTACAATCACCACACCGTTTGTGTTGCCAGATGGAGTAATAGTTAGGCTTGGTGTCTGCCTAACTGCAGTGGCGGTAGAACACTGTTAACCAGGGAACTTCACGTCACCTGCTCCCCTCTTCAGAGGCAAGGTTTTGCACCCTCATGCATTTTACCAAAGGGGGTGGGAAAGACTTGAAGGAAAGGAAGGCAATGACTACCTACAAAGCTACCTGGGGTTGCAACCATACTGATAAGGCACTTGGCTAAGACAACCGCCGGGAGCAAGCTCAGGTCGCCTGTAAGTAGGGCTTCACCTCTTAGTTCCCTCCTCATCTCTGTTCTCAGCCTCCCAGAAGGTATGCAGGACATTGCATCAAGTAGTGGCCACCATATGTAGAGGAGAGAAGGTGCCCTTAGCACTGGCCTGTCCTTGGTTCAGCAGTCGCTCCTTGTCCAGTAAGTCGGCCACACCATCCAGCCTCCCCAGCATCTGTGTAAGTCACAGACCTCATGTCATACCGCCCAACCAATAGCCAATCCAAACACAGACTTTGTACCTAGCAGGCAGGCAACTCGGCGTACACTTTATACAGGTTAGGCCCCTGACCAAGTAATTTCGTAACAGCCGCCTCAGCACAGTGTAATTGGTCTGCACTAACAAAGACGTGCTTCTACCATACATAGCTCATCCTCAGCCTGAGAGCTTCACGCGTCAAGAAGTTTAGTAGGGTTCTTTCTTGGCATCCAATGTGGGATGGCGGCATTTGGCAAAATCAGTAGAGAAAGCAGAACCAGACCAGCATGGCCCAAGAACTGTAGAAGCTGACCAGACCGCCAGATTGAGCCCACCAACGGACTTCAGGGAGTCTTGAATCACCTCGTTGTACTCAACTACCTGTATCACCATGTCAGACAGTGATTTAAGCCAGTCACAAAATCCAAGAGGCCACAATGGCAGAAGCCAACGAAAATTGGTGCCATATAGCCACCTACCCCGGCACTAGAGTTCATTCTATCATGTGCATCCACTGCCAAAAATATTTCATTGTCAGTGCCTAGGCTGGGTCAATGAGGTATGTTACACAGATGGGTTAGAATAACAGTGCCAAGACTGCTGTACATGCCAATCTTCATACTGCATCTGGATTATCTGCCCAGGGTGTGGGATCAATTTAGTGCATTGCATCATTCGCACAACCAGGCCCACCAAGAGGAATTCCGATGATTTAAGCCAGACACAAAATCCAAGAGGCCACAATGACTGAAGCTCACGAAAATTGGTGCTGTATAGCCACCTGCCCTGGCACAAGAGTTCATTCTATCATGTGCATCCATTGCCAAAAATATTTCATTGTCAGTGCCTAGGCTGGGCCGATAAGGTATGGCACACAGGTGCGTTACAATAACAGTACCAAGATGGCCGCACACGCCAATCTTCATACTGTAGCTGGATTACCTGCCCAGGGTATAGGATCCGTTTCGTGCATTGCATCATATGTGCACAACCAGTCCCACCAAGATAAATTCCGGGCCCCTGAGCAATGCGTGCTGTGCGCCCCCATCCCCTCCCCACCAAAAATCGAACATTTACAACAACATAAATAATCATTATCCATGCAAGAACAGTTAAGTTTTGAGTGTTGAAATTATATTTTTATGTAATACGTAGTTTTATAACATTTATGAGTCGGGCCTGACCCAGGCCCTGCGAGGATCCGGGCCCCTGAGCATTGCAGCACCTTGCCCTCCCCTTAACTCTTGCGGGCCTGCGCACAACCCTTTCTTCACAACTGCATAGGTTGGCCGGAGGAGCGAGTCACTCCACGGGTATTAGTTTATTGGTGAGGTTGAATTGCGGCAGAGTACAAACCTAGAAATCATGGCCACAGAGTCTCAGTCCAGCTATAATCCGCAGTACCAGCGAGCCTCAGTTGCCCGAGTTTGCTGGCCACCCCCACAAAGACACACTCTCCTTTACCAAGGAATGTGAGGAGCTCCAAGAACATGAGATACCTAGTAAACAATGGATATCACGAGCCAGTAAACAACTCCACTGCAGCTTCTTAGAATGGTGGAATACATATGGAGAGTTCATGACAAAATGGGGGCAGCTATGCACTCGCCTATCTGTGCAGTTTTCAGGTGAAGAATTAGTTGCGCACCTCACGACCAAATTCTGCGAACGAACCCAGCACACTGAGGAAGAGGCAAGAATACTCATCCTGCGGAAAGTCCAACTTTACTGAAGAATTTACCCTGCTGCCATGGAATAAAGTTGCATGAGGAATATCACCAGGATGCTCCTAACTAAATTGTATAATTTACAAATCCCCAAGACAACGATGGGGTAACTCATTTAAAGAGCATGCGAAAGCTACCAAAATTTTAAAGCCCAGGCAGTCCTTGACAAGCCACACAAAAAGTGAACGGAATCCGAAAAGCAAATAGAAAAGAAAGGAACCATGCCTCATATGCCAGCTCCTCCACCCACAACCACCCTTACCTAAATGCTGTTACTGTCCCGGCTGCCACTTTAACACAGATTGCCCAGACAGGCAGGCTAGGGGTGGATGGGAGAGGGAAACACAGCAGTTCATCAGCCCTTCCTCTGTGCACATATGACAAGAAAACTAGCCAGGCAGGAAACACCTTGACCAGAGCGAAAAGCGGGTGATAGCCTTCGGGGTCAAAGGCCCCAGGCTCCAGAAATTAAAATATAAATCTGAATTCCCAAAAGCACTACCCATTGAGTTTATAATCAATGGTAAGTAAGTACTTGCCCTGCTAGATTCCGCCGCAACCGGAAATTTGATTCAAAGTGAATGTGCTGAGGGCACAGCAAAGGGCATCACTTTGCTCCCAGCAGCATGTAGTGAGAATGGCCCACCACGAGGCCACTCTTTCCGTAGAATGCACCATATTTGAAATTAACTTGTCCAAACACTCCAGCACAGTCGAGTTAGTAATCTTGCAGGACCTCACCAAAGCAGTCATGCTAGGTCATCCATGGCTACACCAGCAACAGTGTGTCCTTGATCACGGTCAAGGGAGAAGACACAAGGGGAGGCGACACAAACCGGGTCACCATTAACTGGCAACACAGTCCTACTGGGGCAGTCGTCCCACCCCGAATCAACCCAAGTGAAATAAACCACCATCTAGAGGGACCAGAGTTTGAACAGCTGAAGCAGATCCTAGATGAACACGCCGGCGCATTTGGACAAGTAGGTAAATTACGCCTAAGGGGAGGCCATGATCTTCAGTACCCTGGACATGCAATGGGACAGGATGAGCTGCAACGTCCGGCAGTATGTCAACAGCTGTGAGGCGTGCTGTCGCTGCAAGGCCTATCCTGTGCCCCTGCCAGCCTCGAAGCCCCGTCGACCACATACCACATGGATGCAGATAGCAGCCGACCTGATGGGGCCCTGCCCCAGAAGCACCCGGGGAAAAAGCTGGGGGTGACTGACCACTTCTCACATTGGGTAGAGATCTTTCCACTTCCCAGTCAAGAGGCAGCAAACGTAATCAAGAAGTTTGACAGTGAGATTTTCCCCCACTGCGAATGCCCATAGAGAGAATAACTTTAATTAATGTAAGTAAATACGCTTGTCAATTCCAGCATATTTGGTAGGCACCCAAGGACGCTGTGTAAGTGCATAGTGTATCGTGTTGTGGAAAATAAATATCAAAGAAAAGACTTCAAGTTCCCGTTGTTCCAGTGTGTACATAAACAAGTAATAAAGACTTCCAATTCTGAGAAGAAGATGGCAATAGACTAAGTCCTGAAGTTATTAAACCAGCCAGAATAATAAATATAATTACTCTCTCAGCAAGCAGAAAACTTTGAAATTGTTGTAAATAACCTTTAAAATTTATTGTTGTAAATACTAGTGCTCTTGTTGTTTTGAGGGTCTTGCGTTTTCTTTTTTGATAGTTGTAGGTTGCTTCATAAGTAATTTGTTATTTAACTTCCTCAAGTGTACTAATACTTTGCTATAAAGATTAACGAGATTCCCGTTGGCCGGTGTGACAGAAGGCCCCATGCCGGCAAATCCCTAGACCATGTCACACGTAAATAAACTTGCTCTACGACAGTAGGATGGCCAGGCAGGGCCTATGCATTTTCCACTTTCTGCGGCCACAGCATGGTAAAAAGCTAGCTAACACGAGTGGGTCTTTTGAACAAACGCCAAGGGTTGAACTTTTTTTTGTGCCACTTTTTTTTCATGAGAATATCTTTTTAATTATATTTGTAACTCAATACCCAAGATTTCAGCTTATCTTGTTCAGCATCATGTTTAAAAATGAAGGACCACGAGCACCCCACACTCGACATCGCGTAACACTTTTTATCCTACTTTGTCTCTCCTTTGCTTCATTACTCCCTGTGGGAGGGGAAGAAGAAAGCAATCGAGGGTAATTTACCCGGCTGCCTAGTAAGCAAGAGAGACAGCTAGTGAGCCAGCACCCAGCCAGCCAGAGATAAGTCATGTGGCACGTGTTCCCTCGCGAGTGAGACCCAGCGTACAGAGCAGAGAATGATACGTAGACAAAATGCCATCTTCGAGGGGTGACATCATTTCCAAGAGAGTGGCAACCTTCTTCATAGTCCAGATGAATCTCAGTCACACCTTGGAAAGGGGGGGGGGGGGGGAAATTGACGCATGACACTCTTACTGGCCCAGAAGAAAATGACTTCGGTTCATCTACGTGCTTTTCCCAAAGCATATCGGACGGGGTTTGAACTGTGTAATTTCTACCAGTGTGACTACAGGATATTCCCTGGTTTGGAGGAATATTCCAGACGTGACAGAATTATGCTGCGGCCGGTAAGCAATGCCAAGCCACACTCCCCATCAAGAAGATGTCAAGTTGTGAGTGAGCCAGCGGACTGAGTCACTGCTACCACCCCCGAGCTAGCAGTTAGTTGAAGGGCGTGCCAAATGATGGCACCACTAGTCAGCAATGGAAGACATTGGACCGCCCTTAGCTCTGCCCACAGACTAAGTATCAGTATAACTATCAGTAGCATCAACTTTTGCCAATTTTATGATGAACACATTGTAGTTACGATGCCTTAGACAAGGCATGGCAGTTAAGTCACTTAGAAACATAATTGATTTTTCTTGAGGCCGTCGTATGAATGACATGTTTTAAGCAAGACGTCTTCTGCATAAGACCCGTAATTGACCCCTTCAGGTGTCACAGTAGCGAGGTCATTGAGATCAGCACAAGAGGGCACAGAGGACGAGAATTCACAGTGGCCTCCTGTTGGACTAGGACCATGTTAAGCGCTTCCTATGTCAGATGTTGCTCACCAACCACTCTAAACAGACTTGATGCTTGCTTCCCAGAAACCGCTGAAGTGTGGAGCACTGGCTGGGTTGAAATGCTAGGTGACTCTCAAACAGGACATTTCCTGGAATACTATTTTCTGATTTGATGGCGAGGACAAGCCATACAGCTCAGCTAGCCGGCTGGAAGCACCAATGAAGTTTGTTTCACAGTCACTATTAATAAATGAACATCTACCTTGTAAACTGGTGAATTTTTTGTACACTACCAAAAATGTTGCTTTGGAAAGGTCGGATGTTAATTCCAGGTAAACAGCTTTGCTTGCAAAACACACAAAATGACACCAGTAGGCTTTGAGACAACAGGTTGCTCGAGTGAGAAACATGCTACCATAATCAACTCCAGTAGATGCAAAGTGTTTCACTTACTGGACATGGTAGTGTGAACATCATCTATGCCGCACACCAAAACAAAAATCCTATAGCAAAAATATGATGATCAAAAAAATATTTCACTGTGATGAACACAGACCCTTCACAAGACATGAACTCTTCAGCATATTATGACACATATACTTTGATTAAAATAAGCATGTGAAACATGATATGTACATTGTTGATTGATTAGGGATTTTGGTGCTGTCAAGTTTTCAAGTTTGATACCTCAATGTCTGCTCAAAACATTCTTTGAAACAAGGTGATGAAACACGCAAACCTAATTAAAAATATACATTGTGCACATCTGCTGCTCCCTGGTTTAATCAACATGCAGGTTCTTCAGGTGTAGTTGGCACACTTCAGCTATGTGGTTGCATATTTATACATCTCCCCACCTCTTAAAGAATCTGGCCCTAACACACTTTACGTATTCCTGAACGTTTAATATTACATTGAAAATAAAACAAACTCTCAACTACTAATTACAGCTCTGAAGCTAACAATAAACCTTGTGTAAATTAAACACTTTACTGCATTGAATCTAGAGATGACTTTGATAATTCTCTAATGCCACACACTGCACTGTCTTGGAAGTGTTGCGTAGAGTTCATGTTGTAGTATGGTATGCACGTGTGCAGCAACGCATCATAAAATGCAGTTGATTCTGGGCAGAGGAGAATCAACTGTGTCTCGGAGAGAAGAGGAGGCACGGCTGACATCAATGGTGCATGTTTCTTGTAAGCTAAACTGTAGCTTATAAACTAATCATCAAAATTTAATTGGTAAACCTCACAACTATTTTACCAGAAATTTAAAAGAATTAAAACAGCATTAAGGTACTCTTTCTCAGGAGGTGTCAATTCCATGCAAGGCTTTGCTAGCATCATCTAATGTTACATACTGACTCGCAAAGTGTAAAAAGCCCCATACGATTGCAGAACAACTAATTTTACCAGCTGCTGTAGATATGAATAATATTATGATTTGTGAATCTGCAGGGAAAATTTTTTCAGTAGTGCCTTTGTCTGACGTGATTAGTCGCAGTATTTATTACATGGTGGAGGATCTCAATGATCAATTAACTGAAAAACTGAAAGGGAAGGAATTTGGATTTCAGCTTGACAAGGCCATGGACATAAATAAAGGTGAACATTGATTTTCTATTTACGGTTCATATAGACATAATGGAAGATCTCTTTTGTAAAATTGTTCCTCCTAGCGAATGGACAAATAAATTTTTTGAGTGTATTCAGAAATGTTTGATGTGGGTGTGAGGAAGACAATCATAATGCGTCTGAGTTGAGACAGTAGTATATAATTTGTAAGGCTTTATAAAGATCTAAATGTGAGGCATAGGGCCAAATAACGTGGAGGGGTTCTTGTTGCCAGGAATGTTCTTTTCAGTTGAGTTATCAGGGTCTTGCTCCATGACACCACAGGCATACATAATTTATTTAAACTTTAAACAAGCACAAGCCCTACAAATCCAAGATTTTCCTTTAGTTATTTCAGGATACTTTAGTAAACCAAAATCAGGATTCCCAAAACAGGAATCGACCGAGGTTCTTCAAAAAGTTTATTATTATTGTTGTTGTTTTATATGTGTGCATGTGTGTGTGTGCGCACATGCGTGCGTGCGTGACCTAGCTCGGCCGAAGAAATGTAGACAGATATTATTTTACTTGCCTTGTCATATACAGTTCTTTCTCCAAGATTCCCTATTTAAGTGTTATTGTGAAATTATAACGTTTTAGACAGGTCTATTGTCTTTATTAAACCTGTACATTATTAAATTTACTATCATTTATTTATTATTTTTTAGTTATTATGTTGAAAAAATTGTTCCGTCTAAGAAGATTTTAGTAGCTAGTCCATTTTATTCTTTGTAAATAATCCAGTATCTGTGTTGTGTGGTAGTGTCTAGTATTTGTTGTGTTAGTGCTACAACTTTCATGGTGTGGTAGTGGGAATTCATGTTTACACTGTGCCATGCGCATTAAGTAGTGGAGGTTTGTAGGTTGGTCGCTGTTTTTGTGTTGTGTAATTGTTAATTAGCTGTGTTGGTGTTTATCAGTCCATATGTTGTACTGTGGTGCTGTCTGTGATAGCTTCAGTATAGCTTCGGGCTATCTTTAGCTCTTGTAGAGGTGATATCAGAATTGTGTCTTGGGATAGTGGTAACATTTTAAGACACCTTTCAAGGACAACTGTTTACCATTCAGTAAAGGAAGATTCCTAAATGGTTTCATTTGACTAGATGAGAGGGATCCTGGCTAGTGTTTATCACTCTGGTGTGGATGCAATTTAGTTGAGAGGAAAAAGGTGTGTAGTACGAGGCAAAAGCTCAACTTTGTGCTCATTTAAGTAAACAATCTGGAAGGATTTTTACCATAAATAATACTGTGTTGTGTATCGTACCATTCTGGTATGGAGGTAATGTACCCTGTCACAGATCATATTTTGTCCTATGTATCATGTAGGTGGGCAACACAGTAGCTTTGAGTGGAGTTGGCATGTGCTTGTGAGCGTTGTTAAGCTCAGGTGCCTTCTAGTAAACACAATAGTCACATATAGTTACTGGCAGATGTTCCAGGTTGCTTTGCGTTTGAATTGTGCACTTTTCTAGGGCTTTTAAAGTGACGGTTGTAATAAAATATACCACTAGGGTCAGAGTAAGGTGCTGGAGAGCAATAAAACATGAAAGTCATATTTTAATAAATGTGTTTGTGTAGATAAAAAAGATTACCAGTTACGTCTATTCCATAACTTAGAGGTGCATAGTAGGCTGACTGAGGAATAAATAGACATGTATTGAAGGACATTGTTGTTTTCCACAGCACCTGACTGAGAAGGGCAAGAGTGTGAAGGGAGTGTCTCAGTGGCCTTACCGAGCTGTAGCCCAAGCTCTTGAGATCATTCCACGCACTCTTATACAGAACTGTGGAGGCAATACGATTCGCACACTGACAGCTCTTAGAGCGAAACATGCAACAGGTAAGTACATCAACTGCCATCGAATACTCTATTTGTCTTGTTCACAGGTATTGTTATTGAATTAAAATATGAGTTTTTTATTTTAAACATTTTGCAAGGGGTGTGAGGACTTTTCAGATATTGCTTCAAGTGAATCTTCATATGTAGTATGTGATTCTGAAGTAATTTCTGTTTGGCCCTTAAAGGGAGAAACCTAGCAAAGAATGCCTCAAGGACACTTAATTTCATAAGGAAGCACTGTGTTGTCAACGCCAAGGCTGCAATGTGTGTTCCTCCTGGGTATATATCTGAATTTGTCACAAATTAGGTTTATGATGATGGTACATTCAATGAAAGCCAGTGAATTGAACAGCAGATGCCACTTTATACTTTTCTCTTTAAGGAAACTGAGCAGTAAATCCCTTAAAGTGCTATTTTTCACCATTTTCACTATTTGGTATTAAATATATTTAATAGCTTAGAAGTAAACGGTGGCAGCATTTATTTGCTGAGATATGCATATACGTGCAGACACTGATTTTACAGACAACATTATACTGGTGTGTCGCCTTAAAACTAAGTAATTGTACATCTGACCTTTTGAGTGTGCTAGGAAATTTTTCGAAAGAGGATGAGCTGAGAAGGTGGATATATTTCCAATTAAATAGTTTTAAGTTTTAAATTGTTTAGCACTCTAGAGATGGTGCTACTGACAGTTGCTGGAGCTAACATTTTGCTTGAAAAGTGAGACAAGTGTCTCCATGCCCACCTTTGACTGTGCGCTCAACGTGCTGCTTGACTACGAGGCCGTGGAAAATTAGTACGTTCTACGTCCTGACAGAAAATACGTTCTTCACATGAAAGACAATTTTTATTATAAAAATTAAAACATTTCCTACATGCAATAGTAAAACCTACCCAATTTGCTGTGTTCACCCTTGTTACGACAAGGAACTACATCTGACAACATTTCACTCTGCGACGTGACATGGCCTCAGGCTGCAGCAAGCGCAGAGGGTATACTGGTGAGCTTGCGGACGTTGGAGCTTCGAGCGGCAGCCATGTGGTGCAGTGGCACCACTGGTGACGTCGCCGGAAGTGAGCCCACATGGAAGGAAGGCTGCACCAACCAAGAAGTTCTTTGACGTCCCAAGACTATTATCAAATGTTCTCTGGGCCATGCTTGATCAGATTTAAAAGTTAGTTTGGTGGAGTACTTTCCACCTTTCCTCCTGGACTTCTCCACAAGTTCAGCAAACTGATTTAATGCAACTTTGACCCTTCAGGTTGGAAAACAGGCAAGATGGCACCTATGTCCGTTCAGAAAGAGAGGGCATTTTAAATCTATTTAAGGATAGAATTTCTTAGTAAGTAGCTGATAGAATTTTTGTAAAACCTTTCTTATGCTTATAGTAACAACCATTTTGTGACCAAATGTGACTTATGAAAACTCAAAAAATTATTAAGTAAAATCCTAAGGTTTTAGTAACTCAGCCTTTTGTGATAAAACTAAGGAATTGTAGGATTTTAGATGACTGTTTTAATTCTGAAATGCAGCAGTGTTTTTAAGAGATGTAGTCATCATTTTCTAGTAAAATAATAGGAAAGTTAAGAAAATAAATGAGTGTAAATAATTTTCAAATAGTCCAAAAGAAAAACATATAATGAGTAATTGTGGAACACTCGTTTAGAAAATCACTTTTGAGTGAGTATGTTTAAATTGTATAATCTAACATTGCCAAAATAATTGAAATTTCTGAATATTTGTATTGAAACCTCGTTCTTGTGAGACATATTCATGAAACTTAAGTAAGAGTGATAGAAAAAGAAACTTTCATGTGAAAGTTGGTTTATTTAGCCTGATAGCATAATCACATATAAAATATATATATTATATATTATCACCACTGTTTATATTTTGGGTGGTTATTTTTCCCATTAATTTTGGAATCTCAAAAAAGGAAAATTTTGATATTGTAGTTTATAAAATATAAAATGATTTATCCTAGGTAAATTTGTATTTTTATTAGCCCGAAATAATATGAATGGTCATTCATATGTCAACGCATACAAATCATTGTATTTCTCATGGGTATAAATTTTTTTTAAACAAACAGTTGGATAAAATTTTGAAGCCCAAGTGAGTCAAGTTGTATTTTATATCAAATAAAGTATGCAATGTTTTGAGAGAATTCACGTGTGTTCTTGCCAGAAATACTTACACTTCGTGGCTCTGTTTTATACAGTTGGTTTTGAATTCTATTCACTTGAATTGCTGGACTGTGTATAAGCCCTTTGCCATGCTCTTTTAGAAGGGTGTCGCAAAAGTATGCAACTGGTGGTACTCTGTTAGGTGCTCAGTCACTTGGAAGTGGAGGGGGGAGTTGGGGACAGCGACTGAGCTGTGGTTTTCTGAATTATAATTACCCTCCAATGTTCGTGGGCCTGATGTGTGGCTGAAAGCACTATGCTGTATTCTCAACTTCGTAATGATGTTCACAGAGAATAGTTTTACAAGTTACTGTTTCTCAATCTTTACAATTCGTGTTAATTTTTTCTTCTAAAACCTTGCTGATTTCTCACATTTAATATACAGTAAAACTCTGTTTAGAAGTTTTTGGAGGGATTGAAAAAAATAATACTTATTAAGCAGGAAAACTTCTTAAGTGGGAACTTCTTAACAGGGTTTTACTGTGTTTAAGACCCACCTCACAGTTCAGAGAACATTATCTGTAAGCAAAAAGTAATATGTGGCAGAGGTTGTGGGCATCAGTCCCAGCTAAAATACGTGGGCATGCCTTTTTACTAAGTGATCATTTATTAACTATGTCATACTTAGTTATCCAAGAAACGTATAATTTACTCCAGCCATAGGTGCAAGTCAAAATTGACTATTCTTACAGTTCAGCTCATATAATATAAAAAAATAATGCTTCAGTTTCATTTTGTAGCTTGATGTTTCTTATGAACTGGGCAATAATAACGGTATCATCAGTAATTCATAATGGCGTCACAAAAGTAAATTATTTCATAGCAGATTTTGTAACAATCCTGAAAAATGTTCTACTAACATTGTCACTTATAATTGCTTGCAAACCAACATTAACATATGTACAATACATCTTGAGTACCCTAGTCCCTTTTGTATGCTATTTATTAATAACTTCTTACAATCAAAAGTAACAAACAAAAGTTGGCATGACTGTGCAGCTGTTGTCGTGCTTGTCTTGCAGAGTGAAATTTGATACATATTACATATTAGCAAATATTTGCATTTACTTATTATCTTCCTTACGTCCCAAATTTGTAATTCGTAGCTTTGGGATACTAGTAGTTAATGACTTAAGACCTCCTGTTGTAAGTTACAGGGAGTTATCCTCTGATGCCTGATCGAAAAATGTTATAGCATATTGGAAACCATCATTAATCATGCAACTGGAAACCTAGATTTCTCTTTATATTTGTAAGAAGTATGAGACAACTCAGTAAATTTGCAATTCCAAATTTTGTTTATAATTTCTATAAAAAAAACTAGTTATTGGACAATTTCAGTGCTGTATATTGCATTAATATGTATGATGCGTGAAACTTCTGCTGGCTAGACAATCCTATGTCAAAGAGGGCTGGTTTTGTCGGGTGCTAAGATAGGCGTGCCTCCTGGCAGGGTTTACTGGTTTCTCTTTTAGTCCCTCCGTGGTAGTGGTGCACATCCAGTGTAGAGGACTGGCCTGGTAGCTTTGCGGCAGGGCACGAAATTGGGTTCGGCTAAGGTGGTCTTACGCTTTAGATTATTGACTTTCGGCAGGATACCTGGGCGACGCTTAACCTCAGATGTTGGCTGGACCTTGTTTAACCTCAGATGTAGGCTGGACCTTGTTTAATTCTGTGGGGTGTACGGGAGCTGCAGGTGATTTAGCGATCCTACGTTTGAATCATTTTTAGCTGTCAGGGTTGGCTTTGCTAATTCAAGTCTGAAGCAGGAGGTTGCTGCTTCCAAGGTCTGATCGGGCTGACTCAAATACTCTGCGATCCAGGGGTGTGTGTTCTTGTTCAGACGTGTTGATGCCTCGAAAAGGTCCTTGGGGATCTCTGGTGTTACATGTATCAGTAAACGCTGCAATGCCTGGACGTGATCCTGAGAGGATAGCTGGTTGAGCATGCTGATAGGGGGTGAGCTCCTGCGGGTGCCGAGAGGCAGTTGGCACTTGTTTTACTTTCTCCCTGATACCGCTTCGACAGGAGAATGCCATCAGTACTAGAACACAACTCTCACGCCCGTGAAGAGGTTGCGGGTAACAAGTTTTCCTACTACTGTGTAGAACCATGTGAACCATCTTACGACTTAACGGACACCTTATCACAGGGCTTGGTGCCTGAATGCGGTGAGCACGGGGAGTCAGGGCTCGCTGCTGACAGTCCCTGCATGTGGGTGTGTGTCTCGGAAGCACCTAATCCTCCCAACTCAGTGGACGACCCCTCCGGCGCTGAAACGTGGTGGAGAAGGTGAGCACTGAGTCGACAAGCAGGACTTCAGAGATGGAGTACCTAGGCGTTGGCTTTACCATTTTGTCTACTGTGGCATGCAGAAAGGTTGGCCGGTCTAGTGTGTGTGGCTATTCTGACAGAGTATTGGTTCGTGTGAGTAATATTCCCGGTCACCTGCAATCCCTTAGCATGGTGCGGTATACTGGGAGAGAATATACGTTTACGGGAAATGGATAAACAAGTGGTGCCGCACTACCTCCTAACACTGGCAAGAGCTTAGGGAAGTTTAAACGTACATTATCCAGGTAGAGGTGACCTGGTGGCAATTCCTTTCCCTTCAGTCAGCTGGATAGGGGTGATCGCTGGAGAGGAGGTGGCGATAGCATAGCTTCTTCAAAGACATGGCGTCACCGGCCGCCGTGGTGGTGTGGAGGAGGCGAAACTTAATTGTGTAACCATCTAGCTGCGTGCAGTGTTACTCGGTGCCTTGATGTATACGCTCGGTGGGCCATTGAATAATACATTCTGCAGGCTGGAACGTCCATTCTTGCCGTTGCAAACAGTACAATTTCTTCACATTTTTTGGTGGGCCAACAATATAAAAAACTTGAAATCAGGCGCAAAATTTTGCTTATTGATGAGCTGAAGTTGTTTATATCATTGTTGAAAAGATGCAACGTGTCATATATTTTATCTGTGCTGATATTTATTTTTGAACCATTTTGTCAGGCTAATGTAAATATAATCCATTTTACATTCATATTTTTTAATGTGTTACAATAAAATATAAAATGTATGTGTATATGAATCTTTGGAATATTGTTTTCATTTCAATAGGTCTAGTGTTTTGATAAGGAACTGACCTATCTGGAGTAAGAATAGAGCACCATGTGGAGAAAATTACTCAACTACTCCCATTGCATCTGGATGCTTCCATCTGACCATGTTTGTAACTCGCTTGCAGCGTGCATATTTGCATATGCCCTACAACACAAAGTATTAACTGTTTTAAAACTTAGAATTTAAGAGTGTGGAGGTGTCTTTTAAGTGAACTTTTTAAGGCTAAACTGCTATGGCTTAAACAAAAAAACGATGGTTCGTAATACTGTACCGTGCTTTACTGGTGTATCCTGTAGATTTTTGCTTTAGTGTACTTTTAGTGACTGGGGTAGCTGATAGATTTAGTCTTGTTTCCTTGTGTTACCCTTGCAGGTGGTGTGACATGGGGTATCAACGGAGAATCTGGTGAGCTGGCCAATATGAAAGATTTGGGAATCTGGGAGCCTTTGTCTGTGAAGTTGCAGACATACAAGACAGCTGTTGAGGTGAGCTCATTAGCACTGGTTTGTACCTGTACAGTTTGTATTTGCAAGTACAGTAGAGTCTCATTATAGTGAGATGTCACAGTTCCAAGTTTGATCCTCGCTATCCCCGAATTAGACCTTTTGATACCCAGTAAGGTCTACTACTTAAAATCACCCTAAAATTGCTTTTAAATTGTGTTCAAGCCACCATGAAGTAAAAATATCCTGTTATATGATAACTTATTGCGTGAAAATGAGCAGAAAATCTGACCGCACCGCTCAGCCTGCAATCAGTTGCTCGGCCAACGCATCATTGTCCCGCAATCAGTTGCCCGACCTATGCAGCATTTCCCACTATCGCTTACTCTGCCGCCGAAGCACTGCCCTGCAAGCGATAACTCGCCTGTCACAGCTTCGCATGACGGCCTCAAATAGCATACGTGTATTTACTGACTTAATTATCGCACCTGTTTTACAGGATTTTAGTGCAAAAACTAGGATGCGTGAATTATGCAAGGAATCGCCAACACACGTGCATGTAAACATTCAAATGGGGTCTACTGTAAGTAATCCTTAACAAACTGCAGAGTATACTTTTTTTAACAACACAGCACTTTCTTTATTGATAATAGATACGAAGATACATATTCAAAATTAAATCACTCGTGTGCTGGGCTAGCAGCGAAAACATTGCAGTATGCACGTAGCTGAATGAGCACCTAGATCCTCCATAGCACGCCCGGGTGAGCACTTAGATCCTATGTAGTGCGGCCGGGTGAGCGCCTAGATCCTCTGCAGCGCGGCTGGGCACGGCAAATTGGCGCTGAGCCCTAGATCCTCAGGCGGGGCAGCTGTCGGTCGGTTGCTTTTCGCTACAAGATTACTCTGGCTGCAGCGCCTGCTACTGCCATCGTTACAGGTCGGGTTCACTTCGTAACAGCAGCCCGGTATTGGGAAAACATGACATGTACGTTAAACTAAGAAACAATGAATTTTCAACCTGCTTCTCTATTGCCATGTTCCTCTGCATACACAATTACCTCATGTCTAAATGCAGCAGTTTAACTGGCATATGCATTCATACTAAACAAAAATTCATAGAAATGTAAACTATTCCCTTTGCATTAAATTGCCACCCGCATCCAAATAAACTCCATGACTGATTTTGTTTACATGTTTGTAGCGTGGGCAAGGCAGCCAGAAATCGATGAGACCAGTGACCTTGAAATGTCAGTAACCTGTCGCAGTTGAACAATGCGCGTGCCACGCGGGTCCATTAGCATTATGTACCTCATTGAGAGAAACATGCTGCCTGAACTATGATAGGAAAAAGTCTATTTCCCCCTGATTCGGCACCATGAAACCGGGGGCGTGAATTGTGCCATGTGTTGTGTCTGACAACAGGTGAAACTAACGTAGATGGGTCAATTCCTGAGCGGGGAGCACTAAGAATAGTTAAGATAAATCTGGTCAGACTTGAGCGTTGAGTGCTAGAAACGGACTGCTCCGGAGACGCGGGCTGACTTCCCTCTTATACTAATTTCAAGCTGCTAATTGGCTCGTGCCGCTATGGCGTGGTGTGTGGTCGCAGAGCAGCGGTTACGAATGCATGGCTTGCCTCTGTGATGTCACCAGCCAGCTGGAAGAGGATTCAAAACAAAAGCCAAGCGATAATTACTACTAGAGCTTTCTAGCAGAGAGTAAAAGAACTTGTTGCCTTTAAGCATTGTTACGGTGGGCCGGTGACTAAAACAATCTCCAAGGCAGACCGTACAGTCTCATATATTAACGGGACAAATTTAACTTCCAGCTCTGCAACAACTGACCCAGGGATCGAGTGGAAGTCCTTTCCATTGTTGAAAAAGGTGTCATGCGTCAATTCGCCCCCTCTCCACTGCAACTGAAGCTCATCTTTGTGGCCGTGGAAAGGCATATTCTATCATAGACAATATAGCACTTCCTCTATGGCCTCTGTCTGAACAAGATGAGATCAGAATGCATCTCCGAGGAGAAATGGAATACTACTTGGCTAGGAGAACTCCTCTTTTCCTTCAGTATTCCAAGTTACAGAGGGATGCAGATGATTGGATCTGATCAGGTGGAAGTGACCGGCTCTTGCGGGCACTACTTTGCTCCATTTACTTCCTGCACTCCACTCGACTAGCGTTTCTGCAAGGTAGGAAAAAGACTTAGGCTCCCCCTTGGAAAGAAAGAGCATATCCTACTAGCCGCCATCACAGGCAATTAAACAGTCATCCGTGCGCAGAGACAACATATTCCCATCTGAAGATACCATGACTGTGCAGAGGAATAGTCTTCTCAACTTTTGCTGTCTTTCAGCCTGAAACAAAAGCATTTTTTCTCAGGTCACAATCATCCTTCCTCTCGGCCACCACTCTCAGAGGGATGGGAGAATGTGAAGCAAGTTCCTTTGCAGGAATGCTAGGCTGTCCCCTCAATAGCAATTTTCTCTCCTGCTTATGTTAAAGGCGCTACTCTGTACACTGCGACATAGCGTGCCGCTCCCCTCATAGTGAACTTGACCTTCATTCCTAACAGTTGGGATAGAGTGAATGTCGTTCACAGCACAGGTTCCATCTAAACGCACTTTTACTTGCCTACTGCAAAACAAGAATATAAAAGAGAACACTCACTGTCTTGCTAGGACATGCATCGCTCGTAACTTGCTCCAAGGAAAAAAGAAAGGGAAGGATAGCTGAGCATCCAACTGGTATTAGGAAACGCTTCGTCGTTTTCCATTTGTAGCAACTCAAATTACAGTGCGTGATTTCTTGTCTGCGTTTTTATATTGGGGTTCCCAGCGGTATGACTCACGGACCTGTTTCATGACAGCGTGCATTCACAAACTAATTCTTAATTGGTAACTCACTATACACATGTAAACTGCACGTGAAAAGAATCGACTGGGAGGAAGTGTCATTCACTAACTATCCTACAACAATTGTCACCATTTTAAGCAATTCACTCTTCTAATGACCTGCAGCACTGCTGTGGCCGGCTACACGGAGGATTCATAGTTTTACCTAAAGTCGCAGAGTTTGCTATCTTTATGTCTGTTCTATTCACAAGTCTGAGGGTTTTCAGAAAGCCAGGTGCTTTCAGACCCGTCTCCTGGCTAAAGGTTTTTTGTAGAGTTAAGTGGTGGGGTTTTATACATACACAAAATTCACGAATGTAGTCCCCACTACAAGAGAATAGACGACAGACTTATAAGGGAAAAGCAGATGTACCCTTGTGAAAATCTTTCAACATTAAAAATTCTTTCTTTCTGTTCTTCTCGCAGGTTTACTCTTATAAAGTCCATGGCTGCTAGCTGAAATTTTGCACATAATTTAGAACAGTTACCTTGACATAATAGATAAGATAGAGCACTGGAAAAGACAATTATTTGCTACTTAGTGGCTTTATTCTTGCAACCTGCTTTCACAGCTGCAGTTTTTAGTTGCTTTCTTTTTGCCTGTCTTACTCATTTATGTTACTTTACACAGATTCTTATGAGCAATAAAAAGCTAAGGTGAATTTATTATACAGGTTAATCCTAGAGTGTGCGCGAAATAATGTCAAAGGAATCTCTCGACACACGAACCTGTTAAAACATTTGTCGTTTTGAGAGCTTTAATGAATATTGTTGCACTGATTCATCGTATGGCTACTCTAACACCAACTGCTGTATCTCTGGGGTCAAGTGCGGATGTGCACTGCAAGATTCATAGCACTTGAGTTAGCTAACTAGCTACACACACACTGTGGGGTGTAGACGTAGACTGCTAGAGGTGTTGCCTTCTGGTTCCGGCTAGGGGCATTACCGGCAGGCTCCATCTCTCTCAAAAGCAGTAATTGATAACTGTAAAGTGCCTCCTGGACTAGGTGTCACTGGTGTGATGCTTGGCTGTGTGTGCTGAGGGTGCGTTAAGGGGTCGCGGTCACTGGAACCTCACAGACGGCTGCCAAGGCGTTTCTCAGTAGTGCGCCACCGTGATATTGGTTCCGCAGGCACAGGGCGGTTGAACACATAGCTGAGGTCTGCTGAGTTCTCTGTAGCCATCTTGCTGTGAGTGACTGCTGATGTCAGTAACCGACTGACTGGTAGTGCTGCTCGCCCCATGTAACAGCGTTTAAGATGCTCAGTCCGGAGAGTTGGCTGGCTCCTCCACAGCGGTAGGCCGGGACAGATGGATGAAGAGTGAAGTAAGTCGAGCCCCACCAGCTGACGCCAAGACCACGTCGATGTTGTGGTTGGTAGCTTCCCCTCTGCTGGATTGGGCTGCAACGGTTGATCCGGGTGCTTGTTCTGGCTGCAGACGTGACATCTAAGGGCAGCAAACTGCTTTGACATCATTCTCGAAAAAGGTCCGGAACTGGGAGGCGACGTGTCCACCAACTGGAGCCCCCTCACATACGTATTGGTTTTCATTCATAGATATGTCGGAACAAGTCAGAGTACAGTTTACTGTTTCACTACATGGGCTAACTACACAAGAGTTTGTAATCAAAATCCCGGAGGTGTCCTCCTCGGATTTACCCTGGTTACCATCCTGCTAGTTACTCTATACCACTTGTTGCACCAAATACTCGAAGGCTGCATCCTCTGCGTTGAACGTCAACTGCACTGCTAGGTCGGCTACACAATCAGGGGTGGCCATGGCAGTGAGCGGACGCGACATAGGTGACTGGACCTCTTGGACACTGGCTGCTTGGGGTGCTGTCCTCGTAGAGGATGGTGTGCTTTGCAGGTACTGCCGGGATGACGTCCGTCGCCACTGGCTCCTGACTGACAATGCTCGGTCGAACTGGTGATGCAGACTTTGTAGGTGCTGGCGATGTGGCGGTGCTGTCTGAAGGGGTTCTGCTGGTGCTGGCAGTCAGTTGCAGGTGTTGATGGCTGGACTTCTGTCTGGTGGACTTCTCCACGAAATCTCCATAGCGCTCGGAGTCCACTTCCCAGAGTGTTGTGTAAACTTGCATCAAAACTCTGAGGGTGTAGACGGTACAGTCTTCTCGGCAATGTCTACTCTGCTGACGTTAGGTGCCCTTTTCCTAACTGATTCGGAGCAGTAGCTGTTCATTACTCTATGTTCTCCTTTGTTCGTCCTGATTGAGAGAGATGTCCATTCTTCCTAGCAGGCGGATGTAGAGACTTATTCCTTAGCATCGTCCGATGTGTTGGGAGATAGCAAAGGTGGCAAATACTGAATAGGTGCTGGGGCAGATTCGGGGTACGGGCGTATCTAGCTTCTCATAGATTTCCTTATCCTTCCATGACGATTTTCTGCCCAGTAAATGTTTTTCTGCCATTCAACTATCTTATAGGGTCCTTCCCACTTGCCAGCCAATCCTGCGCTGAACTTATTACACTCTTTGTTCAGTGGGTGGCTGCGAAATAATACTGTCTCCCTCATGGTGAAGGGACAGTTGCGGATACTTCTGGCTTACATATTCGTCCTGCGTAACTCAGTGGCTTGACGAATAGCTTCGGGTTGCGGCATTGTTGCAGAGGGGTGCTTCCATTGCCATTCTTCCGGACGTAGCAATGTGCATCCTAGCAGAAGCGGACTGGAAGTGGTGGCTTCATTGGTTCTTCTGCATAGGGCAAATAGTATCTTCGGTAAGTGGCAGACCCAGTACCGTTCGCTATCTTCCAGACTCAGGCGCAGACATTTCTTGAGATCCTGATAGCGCTGTTCTGTAGGGTTTGCCTGGGAGTGGTATGGTATCGTCCATGTTTACTCCACAACTTTGGCTTGCCTTACGCCACAACGCACTAGTAAACTGGGTGCCATTGTCCATAGGAATACTCTTGAGGATATTCCCAGCATGGGAATACCTCCTGATTAAACTTGGCTACGATATACCAGGTCTCCTGGTTAGGTAATAAAAATTCTTCTACCCAGCGAGAGAACATGTCTGTGACCACAAGCAGGTAACGGTTTCCCCACGTGCTCCTGGGATAACGTCCCTTCAAGTCCACTGTGCCTTAGTTCCATGGTGCATATGTTTACGGGGTTTGGCGCTGCTTCACCGAGCAGGATAAGTCTTGTGGTGGCAGCACTTGGGGCACTGACTCATGTTTTGGCTGACGTATCAGCTCATTCCATCCCGTATGTAACAAATGCATATGTCTGCGAGTATTTCCAGAGTTCCTGGGTATCCTGCATCAGGGTCATTGTGGAAATGATGTCATATGTTGTTACGCAGAGTTCGAGATATCCGAATCTCCCCAGAGGCATCCGGCTGACGATTGCTTGACCACACAACACTCGCACATTTCATACCGTTGCTGGTATTGTTGGAGCATATCTTTGACCTCTGGATTGAATTGCTGATGCTGTTCGAGTTGACTGCATGAGAGCTGTAGCTCTAGCATTCACATCTGTTCTTCAGGGTGAAGCTGCGTGGGTTCCGTAGGGAAAACATGATTCACATTTTTGTCCGCTTTAGCGTCTTCTCTCGAGCTTGGCTGCCGGGATAAAGCATCGGGTAGGTCGTTCTGAGCCCTAGGGTAGTGCTGTACTTCAAAATCAAATTCCGATAGCAGGAGGTCACATTGTCCCAATTTTGCTTCGTTGTACCGGGCTTCCCTAATTTGCTTGAGTGCCTTACTATCTGTTCAGAGAATGAAGTGGTTCCCTTCCAGATGATACCAAATCTTGCATATTTCCCAGATGACTGCAAGACATTCCTGTTTGTTTATGTGGTACCTCTGTTCCATCGGGTTTAGTCTTGTACTGGCGTAGGTTATTACCAGGGTTCTGCCTTCAGGGTCCTCCTAGTATAGAACAGTTCCCAATCCATTCTGACAGGTGTCTGTCTGAAGGATGAGGGATTCCTCGCCTTGCAGGCAATGCAAGCGGCGAACGTGCTGGATGCTTCCTTTCAAGGTGTCAAACGCTGCTTGGTGTTGAGATGTCCACTTCTATCTGACGTCCTTCCCGAGCAGAGGGTGAAGGCGTGCCATTTTTTTCGGCAATGTTTGGAACAAAGTCCCTGAGCCAATTGCAGAGTCCCAAAAATTGGCGAAGCTGCTTCTTTGTTTGAGGGACCTCGGCTTCCTATATGGCCCAAAGCGAACAGACTTGTATGTAATTTCCTTCCATGGGCACGACATGGCCTTACTATTCTACGGAGGTTCTTCCAAAATGGCTCTTAGAGAGCTTGGCCATGAGTCCCATGTTGTTCTAAGCATTTCAATACTCTCTGTAGGTGATAGAGATGCTCCTCCCAAGTTTTGGAGTAGATTATTGTGTTGTCCAGGTGCCAAAACAAAACTGGCCCAAATATCCGGTTAAGACTTCGGAAGACATTAGACACTGGAATATAGCTGATGCGTTCTTCAATCCAAATGGCATTACCCGGAACTGTAATGTTTCTCCCTCTGGCAACGTGAAGGCAGTATACTGACAGTTATCTGGATGTACTGAAATCTGCCAGTAGCCGGATTGTATTTCCAAAGTGCTGAATATCCAGCCCTCGCCGATGTCACGTAGCATGTGCGCCAGGTCGAGAGCCGGTGGAGGAATGGGCAGGGTAGCATCATTCAACGCTTTGTAATTTACACAAAAGTGTAGTTGCCCATCTTGTTTGGGTACCAGTACTACATGAGAATTGTAGGGTGAAGTCGATGGCTCAACGATCCCTTGTCGCTCTATCTCTTCAATTTACTCCCATGATTACTTTCTGGCATCTCGCCGAGACAATGTACGGCTGATTGTAAATAGGTGTGGAGTTTTTGAGTAATATCTCATGTTTTACAGTGCGTGTCTGGCGCAAATTCCCACTTGTTCCGAAGGCGGCCGTGTGTTCGTCCGAGATCTCCTTCAGTTGTTGAAACTGCTCTTCTGCCAAGTCATGTTGGATTTCTTGTGCATCTTGGGTGAGAACTTGTTGTTGGGCCCGGGTGCTTCCAGTGTAACATGGTTCGTTTCTTATCCCCTTGGTATACCTTTGGCTTACTGGTCCATAACACAATGCTGTTCGGGAAGCCATGGATGTCCGAGGATAACATCTTTTTCAATATTCTGAGTTATGGCGAAGTCGGCGTGGGTCTTCAGGTTTTGTAGTTCAAAAGGCAAGGAAATTTGTCCATCGACAACGAGGGTGCAATTTGGCTTGGCCATTTGTACTGCCTTACTTTGGGGTTCCAACTCTTGTTGTTAGTGTTCCAGGAGTAGATAATGGCAAATCAAGTTTCCTTATGCAGCCAAGTCAAACAATGCTAAGGCGTTTCTGCCGTTTATCCTGATCTCACTATAAGAGGACATAGACGCCTTCTCATCTAGGAGCTTGATAGTTGATTCCGTTTGCCCAGTGGAAATGCTCCCTTCCTTCCGCTGGTGTTGCCGTTTCCCTTCGATGATTTGGTAGGTTCTGGTTTGTTCTGGGTGTGCCGGGGTGGCATCCCATGTATCTGTGTTTAGGCGGTTGTGGTGCTGCCTTTTGAGGGCAGTCCCTATTGAAATGCTTTCTGGGGCAAAACCAGCATTTTTGTCCGTTCTGATGCATAGAAAGACTTAACGTAATCGCTGACACGTAACAGGGTGAACTAAGCAAGGACATAACAGGATTAGCAGGGAGAGCTTCCTAACTCGTAACATAACCCTATCGTAAGCATAGCTTAATCAATGTGAATGGGGTGTTGTGTCCGAGCAACAGGTGCTGGAAACGAATGTAGAAGGGTCAATTCCTGAGCGGTGAGCACTAGGAAGAGTTCAGGTAAATCTTATAAGATTCTGATCGTCGAGCGCTGGAAACGAAGACTTCTCTGGAGACGCAGGCTGTCTCTGCTTTTATACTGATTTCGGCCCGGTGCCAGCTGCTGATTGGCTCGTGCCGCTAAGGCGAGGGGTGGTCTCAGAGCGGGAGCTGCGAAAGCAAGGCTTACCTCTGTGACATCATTGGCTGGCTGGAAGGGGATGCAAAACAATAGACAAGCGATAATTACTTCTACAGCTCTCTAGCGGAGAGTAAATGATCTTTTTGCCTTAGAGCATTGTTACAGTGAGGTGGTGAATAAAACAATCTGCGAGGTGGACAGTACAATCTCTCTTATTAACGGGATAAATTTAACTTCTAACTCCACAACAAACCAACCAATTAATGGAGCAGAAGTTATTAAAATCTCCATTGTTGATAAGACTTTGTGGGTCAGTATGTATTAGGAATATCCATGATTTGATTGTGCGAGTACTATATATTTATTGTGATTATTTCATGTAAACGTATTTGAAATTTTCAGTTGCTCATCACTTGTCAAAAATAATTTTTCTGTAGAACCTATGTTACATTATATTATTAGTTTCCATTCTCCCCTCCCCTCCCTCTCATCCTCTCACTCATTTTTTATTGATTTCAGAGTGCAGTTAGTTTCCCCCCGATATCATTTGAAATTTCAGAGTTCTGCTGAGATTGAATCCAGCTTTACGTTGTATTAATTTAAAAAAAAAATGGTTTCAGAAATTATGGAAGCAGACTGGTATATGGTTACAGCATATCAGACTTTCATATTTGATGTTCTACTAGGTTTTTATTATAATAGATTAAATTATTAGCTGTGCAAGACTTTTGTGTAGTATGCATAGATGATTTAGGTACACTGCCTATTTTGAAAATTAATACATAGCCTTTGGCATGAAGGGCCGCAATGGTGTACTGGTTAGACTACTCACTTCCTAGCAAGGCAAACCGGGTTCTTTTTCACATTTAATAGTGGCATTGAAATAAATTAAAATTTTAATGCTAAAATAAACAGTGGGTAGATTGCTGTTTGACGTTATTTTTTCCTGCCTTAATAGCTGTGCATTTTATGTTTAGTGGTCTGGGGGCATCCAATCACAGCAAGATTATTTATTTAGTCCAATGTTACAAATAAATTTTTAAAGGTTATGTTCTGTAAGACATTGAGCTAGTCCAGCTCAGCTAATGTAACAATGAAAGTGTACCTATAATTTTATACCATTCGCACAAACAGTGTATGTAAAAAAAAAATTAGGGATGTCAAATTTGATTCCTCGATACTGATGATTCTTAAGTGATTAAAGGTATGGAGAATCAAATCATGTCAATTCCGGTGCATGCCGATTCTCATGGGATTTTTTATTTATATTAACAAATCAACAGGGTTGACTACATTGGGTTCTCTGAAATACGTTTGTCAGTGGGGACCAACTAAAAAAAAACAGTTGCATACTGGAAAATAATTGATGCAGACATGCAGACCTAGATTATAGACCTCAAAAATGTTAGTTGTACATAACCCCAAATGCATTTTATACCTAATGCAAAATAACAAAACTTATTTATTTACGACAATTTTCGCCAACAGTTACTTGTCTATCTGTTTTCAAACCCGTACAATACTAACCAAACTCGCAAGTGATAGTTAAGATTCCATAAAACATATTAAATTCCGACGTAATTTCACCCCTACAAAACATTTGAGACAGAAAAATCGTATTATGTTTTAATGTTTACAGATATACTTAGCATGATTACTATACTCTGTTTCATTTAACTTCAGTAAATTTTGACAGTTCTCGAAAAGAGGTGCGGCCATGATGTATCCCTTCGCCACAGCTGTTCTCTGTGAAGAAAGCGATCTTTGTAAACAAACTGCAAATCTAAAGGGAAGCATTGAAAGACTGACAACTTCTGTCCATTAATTAGGCTACTATAGATGGTTGTCATTCCCATCTGTTTTATTTTGTTATGATCACATAATATACTAGTTAGGGTTCTGTTTTATTTTATTGGTGCGGTGGGGAACGTCTTTCGGGAGAAGCAATTTTTTTGTGGTTCTTATGAGAGAAAGGCAATTGGAACTTGCATTGTTTTGATGATGCAGTGAAAAATTTCGTTTGTACGGAAATAGCATTCAATTTACTATAACTCAAGTTTTCACTTCATCGAAATAACTAAATGCGATAAATGTGTCAATGTTCGTACCAATGCGAAAAATGGTTAACAGATAAATATCATTGCTTTTATATATATATATATAATATATATATATAATATATATATATATATATATATATATATATATATATATATATATATATATATATATATATATATATATATAATATATATATATATATTATATATATAATGAACTACACTAAAAGGGTGCTCATTTAGGCCATGTACATAGGAAAACCTCCTGCAAGAACAAAAAACAATAAATAAATACGTCACTGTTAATACCAATGTGTGAAATGCACATTGTAAACATATTAAGCAAATTTAACTTCTACATAAAAATCGTTAGTGTTTCAATTAAATAAAAGTCCAGATACATTAAAAATATTCTAACAACAATTGAAGAAAACGTTATTTACAAAACACACAAACTTGCTGTTCGCTTCGTAATTGCTTGTAGACTACTGATAAGAAATAACTTATTTCCTCACTTATGCAATTAACAAAACACTTGAACTATTTCGTGATACCACAGAAGATGGTGGACCACAGCACTGAGCAGACTGTTCTAAAAAGGCACCTACAACGAACAACATTTAATGAAATATGTAAATACAAAATTAATTAACTGCATATCCGACATCATCAGCAAGGAATTCGCGCATATTGATAAATTAAATTATGATGGAAAATAGCACAGTGGCAACATCTTTTCACCCGGTGGGTGGAGACCATAGACAACAGACTCAACGGAGATTGGTGGAGACCTTTCACATAACTGTGATGTTCGCATGCTCTACCATAATATTTCTAAATATTTTTAAAGCCGTTGCTCTATAACTCAGAAAAATTGTGTATTAGTCTATGAGCGTAATTTTAACCATTAATGTTGTAACTATCATTAATTTTCCACGTTATAATTTTTAATTCCGATTACTATTTTCTTTTACAATCATCGCCAAGAGTGACACCATAATAACAGCATTCCTGCAACAACCATCAGCTGACACAGTACTTTGGAAATGGAGGTGTTTACTGTTTACATGCTGTGTAGGTTGGTCAAAACGTCCGTCAAATTTTATTTAAGTTCTATGAAACAGAGTATATTCCACAGATGGTAATGTGACTTGAGAAAGCAAAACCACTGCAACATGTTATGCACAATTGTGTCAATCAGTGTACACTTGTGGTAAGGCGGCGGGCGTGCGAACTACGTAAGATATATATCTCATGTACAACAGCAAAATTATTTTCTAAAGTACAATTTGAATATTGTGATTGATAAAGTACAGTGAATAGGGTTTCCTGAATTTAGTGGTGCCTTTTCTGACCTTACGGTTATATTTATTAGTGTTACATTTATACATAATTCAATTGTAATTTTCATGGAAAAATATTCCAGGGTAAACTTGCTAGCGTTGGCAACATCGCATCGCGAATCAATGCCTCGGAAATATGGTACCACTTTGTTGTCAACATGGCTGCTGTCGTAAATATTAAAATAAAGTTTGCTGAACGTCTTATAAGATTCTACAGTACATATTTCATATAAATATGTACTGTGTTTCCATTTTTTTCCCCCCAGTTTTATTTCTGTATTTCTTGCTCTCTAAATAAACTATTCGTAGTTTGAGATGTCTACAATTTTTTTCATTTCAAAGTACGAGATCGCGACTAGATTAATTACAGATTATTTCGGAAGTTGTAAATTACATAAACAGGACTAAATGCAGTGCAGTGAGATGTAAGCGAAAACAATGTGTGTTGAAAATTTATTTTATTTGCATTATCTATTAGTATTATTTTTGCATGTGTACATAATGTACTGTTTACGGACTTTGCATAGCTTGGCTCACCAGTCAATACTATGCACTTTTGTTAATATTTTGTTGTTTAATGATCTGATCATGTATATTCTGGTGATGCTACAGAAATTTTTGTTCAATCGTTGCGGTAAAATTTAAATTTTGTGTTTGGCAAAAACAGACATTTTGCATTATTGACATAGGAATTTTTTCGGGACCACAGACTTTCAGTCCAAGCAGGTTCAGTGGTTCGAATTTCAAACCATCATGTGAAAGATAAACATTTTGTGGAAAACAGTTTATAAGCATAAAATATATTGTTTGCATTCAGTTGTAAATGAAACACTCATTAATTTATTTCCTTCTGGATTCGAGAATCGGAATAGAGTTAAGAATTGAAGTAGGAATCGGAATCAAAAATTTTTTTGTATTTTGACATCCCTAAATAAAATGGTATAACTTTCTCTTTCACTGTATTTTAATTGCTAGACTGTGCATTGTAAACAGGCATCATACAAAATGTTAGGTGTCATATGTACATCACATAGCTATGTAAAGGGAACTCCTGAGTACAGTACCCTTAAAACTTCTAGAGAGCTCTTAATATGAGTTGTGCTAAAGTCTGAGGATTAACCATGCATAAATGATACATCTGCCTTAAGTTGGCTTTGTAAACTTTTGTACAACTGCATGCCTTGAAGCAGTGTGCTAAAAAAAAAAAAATTGTTGTATTTTTATGTTGAGTTGTAAATATGGTAGAAAGTACTCAGATTGAAACTGTATAAATTGATGTGAGGAAACTTGTATTCTGTTAACTTATGGCAGCAATTTTGTGTGGATTTTTCAGACTGCCATACTGTTGCTCAGGATTGACGACATTGTTTCTGGGTCTAAAAAGAAGGATCGCGATGCAGAGACAAAACCAACTGCTCCTACTGAAGAATCAATGAAGGAATAATTAAACATCAAATACAGTGCTGAAATAATTTTCATTATGCATCCACTGAACTTCAAAAAGACTTAATTAAAATTAATGCACATTAATCTTAGCATCTTCTTAATATAAAAGCCTTCTTAAGACTGCATTTAATTATTAAAAATTGTGAAACTGTTAAGTGGCTGGCAACTGATTCGAACATTACTAGTAAAATTTTTAAATTTTGTGTTTACTAATGCTGTTAATAGTTTTTTTTTTAATTTACTTATTGGATCTGCTACTGTTGGCTTGCTAAATATTATATTGAGTGACTGTGTACTTTACATGTCCATAATGTAGGAAATTTGTTGCTTTGTGATAATATGTATACAATTCATACAATAAACAATAGTAATTTATATATAACCACAACTTTCTTTTAAAGCAGTAGTTTCCATTGTGCCCCTTTGTTGTTTGAAGCAAGTTAGTGTGCAGAAAGAGGAACATCATAATGTAGAATTGGCAGACTGGTATACCGGTTTTTATATGCCATTTGTACTGGTGGTAAAAGTGCTTCGTTACGTGGGAAAATTTTCAATGTTGACGAAGACAAGACTTATAAAATCAAACCTTGATGATACAGACACTCACGGTTCCCCAAAAATTGTGTATATGAACCAAAACTGCCTAGGTTTGACCCATATCCCCTACCCGATTCCTACAAATACATAACCTATCACTAGAGGCACAATTTTGTAAATCGTGATAAAACGAAATAACACCGAAATACAAGTTCAAACGTGAAATAACACCGAAATTCGACAAATGCACATTATCTCACGAAATGAGCTTTCTCCAAAAGAAACTCTTCTCCTGAAAGGGTGCTAAGCACTAGGCCTCACTTTGGTCACAGTCTCTGGAGACTCTCCGGTACAGCCATCAGCAGCCACCCTGAGGACTTCGCTGCTGCTGGCCACCTTCAACCAAGAGGCTCCTGAAGACACCCTTGCTCCTACCTGTTAGAGTAAAACTCGCTTACAACATTCTCACATAATAGGTTTTCCTGACTAAGAGGGTTAGGTTTATAATTCCCTAGATCTCTTCCAGTTAGCTGTATGTTAGTAAATCCCATTTAAAAGGTTTTTGTTGAAGAAAGATAACCTGCATGTAATGTTAAAAAACTAATGGACATTTATAAAAAAAAAAAATTATATAATTTTCCGATACACATTGTTTGAAAAGACATCTCAAATAATTTGTCAACTTGAGCTGCATGCCGCATAGGGTCCATGGACGTTTTGACGAAATCTAAAAAACAGCATGCTGCAGGAAGTTCTAACTATGTGCCAAGTGCCCTAATATCATAACGGCCATCTTGTGAAACCTAAATTGCATGCCACAGAATGTTTCACGTGTTCAACCAATCATCTGCTCGCACTCGTATTGATCCAGTGTCACTGTTCTAACTAAACGCCAGTGCCCCTATTGTAACAGTCATCTTGTGAAACCTGAACAGCATGCCGCAAGCTGGGCCAATATTCCGGCTGTTCACTTTACTTGCCGGTGCTAGTCCAAATAATACATATTTTTACAGGCATAAAATCTGTAGAAAGATAACAAGTGCTGTAGTCTTAAGGGAGTTTGATGTCTTATAGTACTATTAATTGTTCAATGTTAGTTTTTCATAGTTATGTATGCATTAAAACAATTTTAAACCAGTGGGGAAAATGTGATGTAGGCGGACGTACCGCTTGCTATCATTCATTGGTGTGTGTCCTTATATTTATAATGGCAATTGTTTTAGTAAAAAAGAAGATTTGGTTAGGAAGCATGTGTTATTTTCGCATGTAAGTGCATTTATGCCTCTTTAAATACGTTTTTTTGTGTATACAGCAATAGTTATTGCTAGATTTACAATGCCACGATGAGCTCTTCCCGACAGTCCTACCCGACTTTTCAGTCCAACTATTTCCGCCAAGTGTTTACAATCTCGACAGTTTCCATCCGACAAGTGTTGTGTGGCTTTCAGAAAATCCTAGAAAGGCCATTAACATATTATGGAATGCAGATAAATCACAAATCATTGTTTACTATTTTGTTTTGACAAAATTTATACACAAAGAGGTTTTTTTTGGTAGTTACTGTCTACGAATATTTATGTACGTCAATGTAACAGCTTTCTGTGAAACGATAACCAGGATGTACACTAAATAAAATGTTTTTAGTGAAGTGAGACATTTACTACAGTAGTGAAATCCACGCGAAATTTTGTGTTGTAAGGTTTTTTTTCTGCTGTCGGCTGTGAGTTTGTTGGGGTGACAATGCTCTTGATTGGCTGGTGAAAATTTCTCGTTGGTGTCGGGGGCTGTTTTGTGGGACTGCCTGGTTATTGTAAATACAGGTATATAATGCAATGTTTGATGGCTTCTTTGAATAGTGGCGGGTCTATATAGTGCAAAGCGTTATATTTTTATAGGTTTCGCAATTTCGTTAAAATGTAAAATCTCTCTTCTCCCCTAAGAAGTTTTTATCATCCAGTCCTTTGAAAAAGTCTTAACAGAGTTCTACTGTATTTGTTCCAGCACTCCCCATGGTGGCAGGTCACGCATTATGTCCCTTCTGGACCTTTTGAGTAACCAAAATTACCTGAGCGGTAATCTTTACGAAGTTCCTTCGGGACACATCCTGAATAGGCTCGGCTCTATTAATTATGTTGTAATCAATTTTAAAGCACACCTAGTTTGTGTGCAGGCCACATTCACTTGCAGTAAACTGTAGTTTCCATTCTTATTTGATTATTAGGAGATAGCAAAGCATCATCCTGTATTTCTTTACATATCATTAAAATATGTAATAGTTCATCAGAATCTGGTGAGTGTCATTTTAGTGACTTACATAACCTTTTGCGACTCCCTTTACTTATTTGATGTTCGGGTAAGCTCTCATTTAATAATTAACTGCCGTACGGGAGAACTGCAGCTGTAGTAAACACACACATTAAGAGGCAAACTGAGCTCTTCTGGTCGGTAGACCTTCAGCCACTCCCAAAACACAAGAAACTCTAACCTTTGTAGAGTTTCACCCAGCCCTGGTACTCAGTCGACCCTGAACTTGCAAGGGCTGGAGTTGGACTCGCAGTATTCAGGCCTGATTGCCATCTTGGTGATTGCTCACCCAGGATACAGCAATCTGCACCACCCTTCATTCAGTCCCAGCCTGCAAAGGCCGGACGTTGGGAACAGAGGGTGTAATCAGTACACTCTGGATGTACACTGAGTTAGGAATGCCTAAAAATACCAGTTTTTCTTCTCACTAGTACTTGCTATAAGGGTATGACCAGGTCTTGTCTTCGGACCTACTCCCAGCTGGCAAAGGCTGGAGTAGAATTTGCAGCATTCCAAGTTGAGCGACCTCTAGCTGGTATCGCTCCCAGGACATCAGTAATCCAACATCCCAACGTTTAATTCCCAGCTTGCGAACCCGTACTTGGGAAGTTCTGGAAGCCACTCTTACAGCAGCTTTCTTTCATTAATTTAACAGTCCTCAACTAGGTTTTGATGCCATACGCAATAAAAGGCAGTTTTAAATAACGTAGAAAGGCCCTGCGGGCTGCTGTCAGAGAACTTTTGATCTTAAAATCAGTGGAAATCCCTACTAGTACCGGTGTCACTCCACAAGTTAACCCATATCCAGTACTGCTATTTGCTCCACAAATATTGAGTCTCCCCCGGCCCTTCCTTGGGTTACATAGTACTATGCGAGTAGTGTGTGAAAGTTGGGTCTGGAACATTCAGGAAATGCCACGTGTCTGTAACTGTCCCTTCACGTTAGATAATCCTGTAGCCATCTATGGTTGTGGTTCCTGGTTTAGTGTAACACGTTAGGATGAGTTGCAGTCGTTTGAACTCATATAAGCGGTACAAGTCAAAGTAAAGTCAATGCTGTTACAATCTTGAATAAAACATCACATCCGTAGCAAAGAAGTAAAAACTTCACATAAAATTGTCACTTATGTGTATTAAAAGTAAAGTTATTTTAACAGTTAAAGGTGTTGTGAATAAAATGTGATACACTCCGATTGACACAGGGCAATATTTCTTTGTTTAAAAAAAAAAGTGGCTGTAATTGTTGGTAAGCCTACTAACAGTAGCACAATAAACATTACTGCATTCAAACAATAAATCAAACACTAGGACCTGTATTTCAGAACATTCAGTTTGGCATTACATATGTGCTACCACCTCGGGCGTTATAAAAATCATTACTAATCCTTTGGGATGTGAAAATGTGGCACACACACATATATGCCCTCACTTAATTGAGTAATGAGCAACGTGGACAAAATATTAGGGAGCATAACTGGCCCAGTCCTGCTGCCTAATCAAGACTATAACAGCATACGTGCCATGATGGATGCCCTTTTGAAGCTGCTCCCACTCTCTTATCAGATTGACTCATACCTTAAGTTATGAGGGTACTAATGCTCATACATTGGACATCACAAAGATTCTCAAATTTAAATAGATTAAAGCCTCACTAGGGTGGGGGTTCTCCGCATTGGCGTGAGTGAATATTACACTATGGCTACTTATTTGTGTCACTCCAGGACCAAAGACTGCGAGGGGATTTAATCACTATACCAATTTTGACATATGATTTCTTACAGAAAGTCATAGTCTTGGTTACTTTCAGAGCCTTCAAATATTGTGATGCCAGAATCACGAGGTACATTGGGGTAAGGTAATAATACAGTGTTCTTAGTTCCTCGTGGGTGCCCAGCCGGTATACAGGGTGGGCTGCTTAGTCTGTACCAACTCTGGGATTACAGAGACAACCCTTCATTGTGATTGCCATTGTACTTTATGAGTAGTGGTAAGAGGGGTGCTCCTCGTTGACTGGTTCACGTGATGGGTGAGCAGTTGGTCAGCAGCTGGCTCTGGTTGAGGTGCAGTGATGCAGTTGTTCCCATTGTCTGGGACAACTGAACGCAGAGACTCTTGCAGGGGTGCCCTTAGCCAGGGCCAGTCAAGGCCTAGAGATGTGTTTTCCTATTGCAAGAGGGCCTCTATGATAAGGTGCTGCCTATTTGGGAGTTTTATTAAAGGGGCAAATAACGGTGAAGTTAGGTTTGAGGTTTAGGGCATATTAACGTCCCTTACGGCAGTTTCAGCAGGAATTAAATTGTCAATCTCACACACTGTGGTCCATAGGGCTCTTGTCTTTTCCATGCACCTCCCTGTTGAGCGTATAGCATTTGGCTTCAGAATCATACACACCACAGAGGATAAGCCGGCGCTTTGACGTCCCTAGCGTGTACTTCCAGGTACTCGGACTTGTGACGTGCAGTAACACACTGTCTTCCTTTTGTCTGGACTTTGCAAGTGGTGGACAGAACTTTGAGCAGCACACGTTACGTCCTCTCTGAGGTAACTGGGGGTGGTATCCACAGGAAGTCGTTAGGTGCAGCCAAAGGTCTACAAGGTGGCAGAGCTCAGTTTGCCTCTTAATGGTGTGTGTATTTACATTGGTGGTTTACGCGTTTGCTGGCTTTCCCTCCAAAGGGTAATTTACGTTTGTCAAAAGTGAAAGAGGATTTTTCAATAACACTCGAAAGAAATTAAACTCACAAGAAAATACATTACAAATACATGTATTGAAGGTATTTGGAAAACAGGGTGATTTCACACTAACTCCTACAATTACTGTAAGTTATGGGAGTTAATCCTAACGTTAATTCAGGCGAAGGTGGCCTGGGCAAGGCTAGAAGTGTGCTAAGTTGGATGAATTTAAACTAGCAATATCAAATTTAATAGGTAATGCTATTGACAGTGTCTAACTATGTGGTGAGTTCTTAAGGAACCTAAGTAAACCAATTACCAAAACAGCAGCTGATGTAGCCACATCCTCCGGTGGGTGGAAGAGGTTCAGAAGGGATGTTGACAGGACCTGCTACCAAGGGAGTTCTGGTGTTTACCAGGAGGTGGGTGGTAGATGAGGAGCGACATCTTTGGGAGCCTCTGGTGTAGTGGAATATCCCAAAAGCTGCGGGGTCAGCAGGGGCTGCAGATGAAGTTTAAGAGGCTGTTGGAAGAGTGGAACTTCTGGTCGGCAATGTCTTCCGCAGTGGGATCTCTGAAGTACCAGTGGTCACGCACCTCAATGGCTGCCCCTGGCCTTTACAAACGGTGGAGGAGCAGACACTATAAAGCTATGGGTTACTAGCCCTTATATACTGTTATCAGTTTGACGCGTGATGGATTTTGACAGGTGTCATGTCACATGACTTAAGTGGGCACTAGGCTAGACACACCCTGGCGGCAGGTGTGTGTAATCTTTGCGCAGAATGGGAGCTCGCCCAGTGTAAAATACTGGTTGAGTTGCTTTTCAGCAGGGAACAAATTTGGGCTCAGCAAGCACTACTTTTTGCTTTGGTGGGACCACTCGTTTGGGTGAACTTGGGCGATGTACGGCTGGCAGTTGCGGATGAGCTGACTGAGGCTCGACTGGTTGCACGTTAGGGACTACCCTTGATGTGGATGTGCTGTTTGGTCTAGTTGTGCGGGATTTGGCTGTCTACGAGGTATGTGGTTTTCGTGGGGTCCCCCAAAGCCAAAGGTTGGCGACACCCAGGGAGTTGTCCTGGCCACTGATGTAAGCTTGAATTACTGGGTGTAGTCCCTTTGTGGTTCTAGTAGGAGGTTCAAATGTAGCAGGCTCATTGATTGGAGAAACTGGTATGTAAGAGTCTGCGAAGTTCTGCTGCCTGCTCTTGTGGACTGAGATGATCAAACCTAACAGGAAGGCGCTTAAGCCCAGATGGATAATTAGAGGTGGCCTTTGCCCGTTTCACCCTCTGATGAACACCACCACTATGGGTAAAGGGCATGAGGAAAGATAATTCTACCATCGGCCCTCCCAGAAGTGGAACAGTTGACATGTAGGTTGTGTAATTAGTGTGCGTAATGCGGCCACCAGCCAGTGCTGTATCTCACTTTCAAACTCCATCACCGGAGGTGCAGGGTTAGTTGAGTTGCATAACAATGGTGACAATCCCAACACAGGTGCGAGTTCCTCATAGAGTTGGTCTCCCCAGACCCAGAGGAGTACTCCTCTTGGCACCGCTAGTGCGTGAAGAGAAGAGCAACCTCCAAGCTGACAAGCCGACCCCAAGAGGATATAGTACCTAGTGTCGTGGCTCTACCGTTCACTACACTAAGTGCAGAGAATGGGTGGCCTTCCATCTTTGATGTGATCATTAGTGCGCTATAAGAACAGACCCCAGACTAGCAGTCCAATCCCTAAGGAAGAGAGATCCTAGTGTCATGGCTTTACTGTTCACTACAAATGTGCAGAGAATGGGTGGCCTTCGGAAGTTTGTATTGTTATTGGTGTTCTGTGTTTTGATGGAAAAATTAAAACCCTGGTCACTTGCTGTCCCTCGCATGGGCCGATTATGAGGAGAGGTGCTAAGACTACGGTAGTGATATTCATAAGTGAGCTAAACTGTGTTTATTTCTTTTTAACGAATATAAGTAATGTTGGTGAATGTAGTACCTCATATCCATGTGAGCTTATGGAAGTAAGGCAGCAAAGTGACTAGGAAAACAACTCTGACTTTGTAAAGTACGTGACTGTTGTCCAAAAGGGACCGGTATGTGTCTCAGTGTTTACGGTGGCATAATATGTAAGACGTAGGTTCGTCAGTGAAGAGTTGAGAGTACAAGGATCTTGCACCCCCCCCCCCCCCTCCATTTTGGGTGCCGCAAAAAAACTCATGTGGGTGGTCATCTGATCGATGTGTACAGGTAGTCTTATTCTGCCTTTGACCGGTAAGAGGTGGTCAGGCTGTGTCATCTGTACTCGGCCTTCAGGTGGCATCAGATAGGTTCTTTATTGAGGCGTGAGCAAGTCGCTCATGATAAAATTCCCCATTACTGCGGTATCGATCACGGCTGCGGTCGTTTACCAGTTGAGCCTCACTTTAATCCAGGGAGGTTGTGGGGTGGGGGACTGGGTCCCTCGATTAATGTTTGTAATTTGACATTCGGCTCAGGTTTCTTTTCACCCTTAACCTGCGGGGGTGGGGGGTGTTTTCCCGTTTCCCCTTTCAGCTGGCCGTATTTACGGGGCAGTCGCGGTGCGGTGGAAATGTGTCTCTGGACAAAACCAGCATTTAGGTAGTGGTGGGGTGGCGCTAGGAGAGGACAGGAGTGACCTAGTCTTCTTCCTGCTCCCTCATGGCCAGAGTAGCACAGAAGTGTGGCGGCAGGTTGTTAATGACTAGCTCTGTGGGGGAAGGTGGGGAGAGTGCGCTGTCCATCATCTCACTTCTTCCTTCCCCCTGCCCCTCTGTGTATGGTCCTGCTCGACCTGCTCGCAGAAATTATGTTCCGTTTCTTTAGCCCGTGCTATCATTCCTTCCAACATCCGGGGTTTTTTGGGGGCATTGTAGAAAGTTTCGTAGCTGGGGCAGTGGCATATGCATCACATGTCACACGCAGCTTTGTTCATTTTCTCTCGTAGAAGATGCGACAAATTATTTTAACCTTTCGTCATATAAAAAGCTCAGCTTCCTCGAGTTTTGTGTTCTGCTGAGAACTCTGTGGTGAGGTTCAGTAACACTTCCTCTCCAGTGAATTCGGTGGCAAGTCGGTTACTTAACAGAGTCCATTCAGTTATAAACTCACAGCATGTGTCCCACCAATCCAGCACCTTGCTTTTGAATTGGCTCTGGGTTCGGCTTACCCACTGTGTAGGAGGAATTTCTTGTTCACCTAGTTCTCGCTCACATTCAGCGAGAAATACGAGATGGTCCTCTATTGTATGTACGATACTGGTTCGAGTGGCATGCCCCAGGTCCTGTGGGCAGTATTCTGCGCCGTGCCGACATGTCACACCTGTAGACCATGCCAGGTCAGGTTACTTGTTCGTCGAGCCAACCAATACAGCTGTGGTGGTAGGTATCCACACACATAATAAACTGGATAGTTGTGGGTCCCATGTCTTGGGCAAGTTACCTACCTGCAATGGTCTGGCATTCTTCACAGCAAAATTCTTGTCCGCCTGTATGGCATACTACATATGTTCAGCCCAGACAGATGTAATGAAATTTCCACTGGCAGTGAGCACATTCAATGCAATGGATCCCCTCGCCACAGCAGTTCGGGTTCGCACAACGTTCAATGCTGGCTGCAGTCATTGTGGTGTCTGCTTGCTCACTGGGTGTTTTCAGACTCCCAGAAGTCTGTTCTTTACAGTTGTTTGGTTTCCCGGCTAGTGAGATTGTCTCAGTTTCGTGCTGGTCTGGTTCTGCTTAATTAGTCTTTCAAATTATAACCGTTATGTACGTGCTGCACGGTGGACTATTAAGTGCTGACCACACGCCAATTTATTTACAGATACAAAAACAGTTCACACAATAATTACACCAAAACTTGATGAAGACACTTACAAGAAATTTGATGGCTATTTTAAGGGCCCATGCCCCGACATGCCTTGCAGCTACCGAAATAAACACACATGGTTCAGTTCACTGTTGCATTTAATCGGTGAAACACTTAACGCTTCCACATGAAGCAACTTTACAAGCATTGTCAGACTTCCCTGTTGACATAGGTTAAACTGCTAAAACGGTATTAGACCCTGATGAAAATTAATGAAGTAGAGTAAACTTCCTCAGGCAATGCGATCTCTGGGGAAGTGAGGGTTGGTTTCCCGAGCAACGATGCAGAAGACGGTTCTGAAGTCTTTAAGCTATTGCAAATTAAATGAAAAATATCAACATGAGTGAATGCCACCAGGGCACGGGAAACATGAGAATGCGATTACACGCGACCACCTCTGTAGATGCTTGACGCTTACTAACTCGCCAATATGGCACGGGAGCCGGTTTTGGTGGGCTCGCACGCCATGTGGACCTACTTCCTGACACAACCCTGCTTACACATAACTCTACTGCTCAGATCAACATAGTAACACTGCATAAAATATATAACTAACTCTTCACAACACACTAGCAGGATGATTGTGGAACTAAATGGACACAACGTGCATGATATGAAAAGACACAAGAAATCACAAAAGACAAACACAAGGCACTGGGCACTGGAAAGGATGTGTGGACTCAACGTCTTTATTACACACATAACTCAGAATTGCATGGCGTGCCTTAAATGCACTTCCATGCCGTATTTATCCATTATGTATAACTCCACATAATGGGGAATATGGCCGCTTGGCTAGGCACAACACTTGTGGCACTACTCTCGCTTGCCCTTGATTACACTTGCACTTGTTGCACGTACCACGCACACTGGTGCACTCTGATGTAGAGCATGGATGCTGGCTGTGGTAGTGTTGCGAGTGTTCAGCTAGACAACAAGCTAAGGAGAAGGACATAGCACATGTCAAAATAAACAGTAACAAACCCTAAAAGTTGTTGGCAACAGGCCATTTAAAAATTAAAATCAACAAAATAAAACAATTATGCTTAAAATTATAACTTAAAAAATTATTCAACACATTGCTCTGTGAAATAATTATTGTGATTACAATGCACACTTGTTTATTGTAATAAAAATCGCCTGTACATGTATTTAAAAGTTTTAAACAGGCAAAACTACACTCGTTTGCAAAAAAAAATTACAGCCATGAACAAATTGCACAAGTACAACAAAGGTCCCCACACAGTATCGTCATAGTCCGACATGAGTCCCAATTGCATTTCATGCAGTTTGCTTGCACGATTGTGCCACTAGGGGGGCATATGTGTGTCTCCATAATTCATAGCTTCAAGACACAGAATACAGTCTTAGTAGCAGTGTGAGCCGCAGAGCCTAGTTTGGTAAACACGCAGCATGCCTTGATGATGCACTCAACAAGACTTTGCCCAGTTGGATGAGCTTGAGAGACAGGTTGGATGTTTCAGTACACTGTGAATTGGTGTTTGGCGCAGTGGGAACAGAAGGGTACATACACCCATCAAGAAGGCTTGGGTTGACCCTGGCAGACCACCATCAGGGAAGATTGTTTCACTATATGACAGGCTGTAAGCACTCCACAGGAGTTACTGTGCGCCATATGAGGACATGTCATGGCAGCTGGGGATATGCCTGTATCCACCAGCACCATATCCACACAACAGAATGGGTTCTGTCATCATGGCAACCCTTACTACGTCTACTATTATGATCTGAGCATGTATACCTTCTGCCGGGAACTGGCAACTTGCAGATTGACAACAAGTGGTATTCAGTGACGATTCACAGTTCTGTCTGGACACCGACAACCGCTGTATTCAAGTCTAGAGACATCCTGGTCAGCACCATGTTCCTTCATTATGGAGCAGCACTCTGCCCCACTATAAGATATGGTGTAAGGTGCCATTTCCCATGATTCCCTCACTCCACTAGTGGTGATTGAAGGAACCCTGATGGCATGGCGATACGTCAAGGAAATTTTGTGACCATGTGCGCTCCCTTCCTGGTGCAGCTTGAAACTCCATTTTCCAGTAGAATAATGCCCAGCCTCACACAGCACAGGTATGTGTAGCCCGCCGTTGTGATGTGAACATGCTTCCTTGGCCAGCAAGGTTCCCCGACCTCTCACCCATTAACAAAGTTTGGGGCCGCACTTAATAGAATTTCGGCCAGCAGCAACTATGGTGGATTTGAAGGGTCAGTTCCACCAGCTGTGGCAGTATCTTCCTCAGGAGACGATCTGTATGCCTTTGAGCTACGGGTAGTCCAATACCATACTAAGTGCATTCTGCAAGTGTTGGACCTTTGCAACACATGCTTAGTGTGGTACAATATTTTGATGTTTTCTGTAAACATACTACCATGTCCTGTGCCTGTACTCACATGCTCCTGTGATGGTAATTTAGGGTAATAAAAATTTTTTTTGCAAATGAGTGCAATATGGCAGCAATTTGATATTTTGTATTTGGTAATTTGTCTTCAATGCTCACAAAAATATGTCGTAGATTTTGCGGACAAAATAGGGCAACGTTATCACTTTGTAAACAAAATGTATGAACTAGAAAACGGCCTGAGAGAAATTATAACAGAGTGGTGCAGAAATAACCACAGAGTCAAAATTAACAAATAACTCAGACGGCTACATCACATGAAATCGAAAGAAAAATGAGATGTGTTACATTTACACTGATGCAACAATATTTTAACAAAACTTCACTTCAAAACTATTCCCCGTAAGTATACATCTAACAGATGAAACAAATATTAGAAAATATGTAATGCTATTCCAATCTTGAATAAAACATTGCATCAGTAGCAAATGGCATTATGGAATGTATAATCACAGAAAAAAATAAATTTCTTAATGGTACTGCAATGACGAATGTGTTGTGATTAAACAATTGTAGACTCAGCTGGCTCAGAACAGTATTTCCGTCCACGAAAAAAAAAAAAAAAAAAAAAAAAAAGTGGTCTGCGAGTAGAACATGCGAGGAAGGAAAAAGGTGAGGCTAATTTTTTACCACTTACGGTATGCATGTGTTGACACTGGCTGGCACAGCTGCCACAGGGTGGGGTGTGGAATGTGCCATGCTATACATGTGTATCTTAGCAGACAAGTACAGTGCAAAAAAGACAACTGCACAAGCAGAGACTGCACTATGGAACAGGTGACAGGTCACCAACCTTGCTCGGATGCTACATGCTAGCAACTATAAATGTTAACGAATTTCTGTTGTTTTATTTTTTCTGCCATGTGATGCATTGCATGAAGGTGCAATCCATACAACCAATATTGTTTCTAAATTTGGCAGCTTACAACTGTGTTTTAGAAGATTTTTGCAGCAATTTTTTCTTTTCAAAATTGCCTGACCAAATTCTTTCTACTTTTCAGGTGAGTGTATTAAGAATGTTATTGAACTCCAGAAATTGAATATACTTTGCTACCAGAAACTATTTCCTTATTTTATTTTAAAAAAACTCAACTACATTGCAAATGCTATTAACATCACAAGTAACTAACGTTTAGTGCAAGCACTTAAAATCTTATTTGAAGTACAGTTGAACCCCAATTTTGCAAGTACCGGCTTTAACGAGGCAGCGATTTTACGAGACCATTCTCAGTGACTGTAAAAAAAAAAAAAATTTGCAAGAATTGACGAAAAATCCTTGGGCACAAAAAACCACAATAAAAAGTGATTAAAACTATGTTTGCAAGTCCACAACGATAAAACAATGGAATTTAATAAAGCTACTCTTAGTTTGTAATGCCGTAATATTAAAAGAAAGAAAAAACATGAGGAAATCCGTTAAAAAATGTTGCAGTGGTGTTTTGAAACGAGTGCACCGCACAGCACCTGAAGGTTAGTCTGCCCTGTGCTGCGCGACACATGACGTCACAAACAGAGTCTGTCCACCCACACCTCTTCCCCCTTGCACACACATCGTTAATCATTGCCTGCTTACCATATATTTCCGCATATTTTACACAATTTTTATACCATATTTTAAGTAGAGAATTCGGGGTGCATAAATGTGTGGAGGCAACGGGGAAAAAATTTTGAAGTGTGGTTATAACTTTTATAAAACTAAAATGACGCACGTAAAAAAATCTCTAAATAATTTAGTAACAACTTTGACGTTAATAAATGCTACAACTACGCAATTTATGATGCTGAGATTGTGACTCAACCGTTTACATGCCGCTGTGCAGCGATTGACACATGCAGGCTGCTGCAAACTTGCAACACTACACCTTCGTTTTAATTGATCCCCCATTTGAAGTTCACAACTGCTGGCTTAGTAGGCAGGGCCCGTAAGCCTTGTCCACAGTCCACGGATACTTATCCTAATGTGCGTGTTTTCGGGACAATAACATGCAAGCCTCAAATTTCTGAGTTTTTTTTTTTTTAGAAAATGGAAAGACATACATAATAGCTGCTATATACACATTATAATCAAAGTGTCCACATAATAATTATAATGATAATGTAGCGCTATATCACATAGGAGATTAATTATAAGCCTGTAAATGACTTAGTCTCTACCTTACCCAGAACCCCTCACATTGCAAACCAGTTTTATACCGGATGTGCTACAGAAGTCTGCATCCGTTTTATTACAATACTCCAGCATATTTTAACTTAAGTTAAACACTTTGGCAACAAATAATTTAATTGCTTAAATGTGTTACTCTATACACCACATGTACATTTCATGTTAACTTGTAAGTGCCAGTAAATGCATGTGAGGCAGCAGGACACTTGCAAGTATGATGTAGGGCTTGGAATGTGACCGTGCCATCCCCACACTGATCCAATACTCAGATAAGATGGAAAGGTAGCTATACTACTATAGTAACATTTTTTTGGTCTGTTTACATCCAAACAGCAGAACAGGTATAATAGGGTCACATCAAACAAGGACTACTAGGACTTTTTCCGTCAAAGACATTGCACCATGCCAACGAAATTGAATGCCAAAAAAACATACAATATTGGCTGTAATGAATCAGTAAAATAGAGCTCTGCGCTGAAAGAAGGGAGAATGCATGTCTGCTCCCTGGCGCTTCAATGTCCCCGACTCATGACCACCCGTTGACAGACCAAACGTCTACCTGACAGCACGCTTTCCACTTATTTATTTATTCAGGCCGGAGGATGTAAATTGCTCCGCGATATAACAGAATCCGATGTATAACGGGCCGCTGTATTCTGAGCTTCCACTAATATTCCATTAATACTGATGCTTGAAGTCCTTTTAGTAACCGCGGATCATCGCGGTCGGTGTTGTTTTATTTTGTGTGAGGACAGACACAGCGGTTTGATTTGAACTGACACATGACGTGTTTCAACAGCGGTAATATTTAAGACAACTTCAGCTCATCAGCATAGCTTGCAGTGCATCTAATTTCTACGGAGTTTGCATTACCGTTAGCCACAAGACGCAAGAAATTGTATCACCGGCCCACCGAAGCTATGCACCTCAAGAGAGTGAGTACTACTAACCACCGCTAGATGGCACCAGTAGTATGTTTTGTTGTTTGTCTTACATTCTCTCCCATCCGACTGGTGATGTCACACTAGAGAAGATATACTTTTGCAACCCCCCCCCCCCCCCCTTCTCCCCAGCGCAGTGTCAACCCCTCGCCCCAAGAGACGCAGCCAATGAACACAGAGTACAAATATGGAGTCAGAATTCGACTCAGGACCAGTCTTCAGTCTTCCACCACACTCACTGCCAAAACTGACCAGCCTGCACCTTAAGCCTTCATTTACACTAGCTTCGACTCCTCCGGAGATCAGCTTAGCTTCTCGCTATTCCTTCAGTCTTCACAGCACGTTCAGTGCCAGAAGAGAGACCCTCAATCCTTGTTTCCTTCCACGCCTTGCTTAGAAATCCAAGCACAGTGCCAAAGAAGTCAATGCCAAGTTGTTTACACACGGGTGACAGTCCAATAAGTATGTTTCCACGTATGTGCGTCCCTGAAGGGGAGCCCACAGTCCTGCACTAAGTTCTGAAAATCTGGTTAAGTAATTATTATGCGGTCTCATGCTGTATCCTTGACGGACCCTGTGTCTATTTAGGAAACAGTACAATCACACTTGGAATAATACTCGGTAGTTGGATAAAACGTGTTTATTCCTTGGCGGAATAAACCCAGTGGTACATACTACCCCTATCAAACAAGAGTTGAATGGAAGTTAAACTATGATATATAGGTAAAGGAGACGTGGTTATAGACTGCAAAAGGTAGAAATGCTAAGTGGCTATTAAACAACTCGACTTAAATATCCTAGACTTGGTGTCCAGAAGAGACTTGCTGTTTTACCACTAGCAAGAAGGACAGTGGTAACTGTTGGCTATCCTAAAGGGATGATGGTATTTACGTGTTTGACGACTTCTTTGGGAGTTGACCCTGGAGAACCCTTGAGGGTGTTGGAGACGTCGGCACGAAGGTGTTGGAGAGTTTCTGGTAGATCTGGAATAACTGGGTGGCAGTAGAGGGCCCCAATATAAAAGGTGGTGGAGCGAGAGGCTGTTGATGGTTCCTTCGGCACCAAGGGTACGATGAAGGAACAGACTTCTTCGGCGAGGTTGTGAAGACCTCCGGCACCTTGCAGTGTGATGGAGGTGCAGTTTCAGCTGAGGTGGCATGAGTCAGCGTTTATACTTGTTGTGCTATTCCTTGGCACGCTGTATTACTATGTGGCCTTTAAACGTCATCTCGACAGCTCATTCATACTTCGGGATTATGAGCGTGCATTTTTACCTGTGTGAACAGTCCAATATCTTGGTGTCTGTAATAGCCCTTGCAACAAGGGGTGTATCCTGTACGCAGGGTCGATTGTACTGTTAAAACTAATCCTGCTGTAACAGGACGGTTCGCACTGAAGAGAAAAAGTCATGTTAGTAGTTTGAAAAGATGTCACGCTTCAATTTATTGTCTGATTTTCCCTCGGCAAGCTACTGGAAACGCACTTCGCACTTGTTAAAGTGACTCGGTACCCGAAGTTTCCATAATTTTTGGGACAAGCGAAGTTCGTAAACGCCCTCTTGGGTATAACATGATTCGGAAGATGTCCGACTATTAAAATAAATTAGAATTTTGTTTGAAAAACATATTATTTTTCAATTAGACACAATTAAAGCTGACTTTACAAGAAAAATTCTATTTTAATGCAATTTTTGGGGTTTTGGGGGGGGGGGGGGGTCCAAATTGGTCGGAAACAATTTTGCCAGGTCATTCTCAGGCAACGTGAGGCCTCGCCAAATCGAGGTTATACTGTACACATAATTAGTACATGTAAAAATAACTATGAACATGGAAAAGGCTATAAAACTAAAGCAGGCACTTTTGGGAAATTAATTTATAAGGAATGTTAAATTTTTAGGTTCAGTCACTCTTAACATAAGTAACTAATTAAAAAAGTTTCTTCAATTATCACAGTTATTATAAATACTAAAATCGCACTCTACAAAGCATCACATTATGAATACACTGCAGTACATTGCTATAAATTACTGAGCTGGTGTGTGTAAAACCTTCCATTCACAAATGTAATACAGCATTCATTTATTTAATTTTGGTATCCTGCGGTAGTTTTGCAGAACATTATGTAAACTTAGCAAAAGCATGTACCTTCAAATGTACAAGGCACACAAAATTAAATTTTAAGTAGCCACTTTTCATGCATCACATTTTAAGTTCAATCAGCGTAGTGCACAAGACAAACTGAACACACACTGCATTAGGAACATAACAGCTACCAAATATCAACACCACCATCACAAATATACAATTATCACAACATTGTCCTGATTATGCCACATTCCAACTGCTGTAAAAAAGGTTTTTTTTTCTTCTAAATCCACACTATTTGGGTATGTTTATCCCATGCATTCTCGTTTAAAAAGTTGTACAGTAAAGTGAAATTATTTGGATAACATGCTATGCATACTAATATTAACGGATCAACAACCAAATACTAATTGAGATGAGCTTCACACATTAATTATTTACTGAACCACTTGTCAAAAAATCTATCAAAACTTCAAATTTTCATAATCACATATTTAATTTTCTAAAAAAGTTAAAAAAGACTAATGTGATGTGTATGGGAAACAAAATTGTAAACATGCACAAAAACTTTAAATTTTGTTTCCCACTTACATAATTTAATTTGGCGTACTTTTCAATATCAGGCAATGCTGGATACCATACTAAATTTTGAACACAATGAAAAATCTACATCATTTTCAGACAACATCAATTTCAAAGGAATGCATGCCAGGCCCCAACAAGGCCCAAATTCATTTGTAAGACATATAACAAAATAAACTGATCTGAAACATTTTAAAAGCCACTTTCAAGTTCTTCATAAAGTATATATGTCTACTACTTTTTATCACAGGTTAACATAGTGCATTATACTATTAAGAAGAATGTTGGAATCAATATTTTCAACAAACAAGAATGCACACTAGTTATTCTTTGCACACTAGAAAATAATTCTACCATACTCGTCAAATATCTTTCCCTTTGGACAGTCAATTGTGTAGGGTCCCAACTATCTAAACAATGTTACACAAATGGCAACGTTTCCAAAATATATTGTTTTTGGCATACACAACATGAAACAGAGGCTTTAAACTGTCACTTCCTCGTTACGAGATGAGGACATCGAGGGCACGATCCCTGTCATTCCCACAACTAAGCAGTGTCCGGGACACGAGGTCCTCTGCAAATCCCAGGTCCAATAGCTGGTCCATTGCATTCAAGTACTCCTCCGCTTGACTGAGATTGTAGTCGTTCAGAACCAATGCATTCTCTGCTCGGTCGCCCGGGTGGCCCCGCTCCTCCAGGGAGTGCACTTGTAGTATAAACTCCACCACCTGCACAGACACATCACCAACTGTTACCACTCTTTAATTATCTCACATACTGAAACAAACTTCCCCCACTTTGTGCAGCTTCTTCAGTTAGTGTCAGATCACTGCCCTTGACGCCATGCAGCTACACGGACAAAGTAGCAGCCCGACGCGACCGAGCTATCCCGAGTTGCTCCGAAGTGTCATGGCGGAGCCCACAAGACTGAGAAGGCCGTCAGACACCCCGCCGATCTAGTAGCATCAGCGAAAGGTCGGAGAGAGGGGTAGAACCAACCAGAGCGCCTACCCCTCCACCTAGTACAACTCCACAACCCGAGATTAAGGTCGTTCCACCTTCTACGAAGGCGATCTCGAGCTTTGACGAGGAAGTGCTACTGTATGCTCACAACACCTGTACCACTCTTAACACAATTTATTATTTATTTACGAGGATGTTTTGAGTCAACCTCTGAACTGTACAAAGCCATCATTGGGGAACACTGGACAGTACAAACACAAATACAACACAGTAACAGACACAAAAATGAAATAATTTATAACACTAATAATAACTGAAATAGATGGAAGACTTGACACCCAGGCAGAGGAGTTTCCCTAGGGTAACCCCTCCTCCCTTCTGCCAGGAGGAATTCTCTCCACCCGACAGTGGCGAGCTCTGCTGCCCGACTCAGTGATGCCCAGAGATGCAGCACTATCGCTATCACTGGTAGCTAGACATTCAGCTGAAACAGTGAATATTTCCAATTCAGGAAATGCATGTCCCCCTAAGGGAGGTGGGAAGCCTCACTAAACCTGCTGCCTAGAGAGCCTAGAGGAGCAGTGTTATCACAGGTAACAACGCTCCTACGAGTAGGTTACATAATGAGATTTGCTCTTAGCCCCAGCAGTGCCCAGAAATGCAACACTATCACTGGTAACTAGACACTCAGACTGAGGTAGTGTGTGGTCCCCAATGTGCACTACGTGCGAGCTTGTTAGGACTGCAGGTCTCAGACCATACCCAAGTCTGAGAGAGTGGCAGATTGCTGGGACGGAAGAACAGTAAACAATGAGGTGAACAACAGAGATACTGAATAGGTGGATTTAATTTCTAAAAAATCCTATACATCCCAGCCTGCGCCCAGGAAGCCTGAAGGGCCAGGTAACCTAACTGCCAAGAGAGTACATTACTCACATAGGGGATGGCAGGGCAAGGGTGACTCCTGTCAAGCAAATGGCTACGTGAATGACACTGATGTGGCAAGACAATCTAATCCAAATTACCTATCTATCAACTGGGAGGTGTCTCGAGAGAGACAGACTGGTACATGTAGCACTGTGGACAGTCTTGAAGATGAAGCAGACAGTCGCAAGTGCAGGTAGGCAGCTTAACAGAGTGAAGAATGAGCATAAACAAACTGCCACGAGGGGTCTCAAGCAAGTCCTTTTATACTCGTCCAGGCACGGCGGGTGAGGAAGGGGGGGACGGGTAAGAGCAATGGAGGAGAGAGAGCTTACTTTCCTGGCTGCATGGCCAGGAGGCCATGCTTCCCAGGAAGTTTAATCAATGGCGGGAATATAGACTGTGGGAGGACTGAGGGGTGAGGCCTATCAGTATTGCAGCAGGCAGTTTGAAACCTGCCCTGCGGGATGGAAGTTCTGCTGAGGGCAGTAGTAGAAAGGGGTGGAAAGTTTGAATTTGAATTACCTTCTGAGGAGTATAATGCCTTTTTCTACCCTCTCAGTACACCTCCATTTCAAGTGTACTACATAAGGGGAAAGGAACTAAACTGCTTGCAGAAGGTAAGATGGTGCCTCACTTCCCCACCATGTACTTCTGAGTAATCCCAGTCTTGCAACGAGAGTGGCACCCTGTGTTCCTTTTGCCCGGCCCTACAGAAAGCAATGGACAGAATGTGGATTGCTCAAGTTACTTCTTGACCGGAATACCCAGGTATGGTATCCACAGGGGGTCGATCAGCCTAAGGTGATTCCAGCTCCTTTCTGGCCCCAGCAAAAGAAGTGGCAGAGTACGGAATAATCTAGTCTGCTTGATTCATCTGGTGGAGGAGTTTCTAGTGATATAGGCTCTACCGAATTCTACCAGTTTGGCAGAGCTCGGGTGGCCACTTACTGTATGTGGAGTTAGCTTTGTGCTTAACGATCTGTCTATTTCACTTCTGGTGGTTATATTTACATAGGAAGAATTCAGTACTTTCAGTAAAATTAGAATACAGAGAATAGATTGAATTCCCAGGTTATATTAGATAAGTAATAGTAACACGGTGGCTCTGTACTACCTTCTAAGTTAATACAACTTGTGACGGAATTTCAACCTAACGTAAACAGCCAGGTGAAGGTGACCACGAGAAAATGTTAATGGAGACGAAGGCAACTACTCTGGCTAGATAAAGTACATGTTAGATAAAGTATATTCAACAACTTTACCTAACTAACAAGGATTGTTCTGAAGGAAAAAAAGGGGAACAGCTATTGAAAGGGTAATGTCAATGATGCCAACACCATCCGGCGGGAAATGAGAGTTCCTAAAGGGACGTCGTCGTGAACTGTTACCAGGGTTCTGGGTTCAACACAGGGGGTGGTAAGGAGAGAGAGATGTCTTCAGGAGCTTCTGGAGGGATCCAGTCTCCCAGAAGCAGGGGATCTGCAGTGACTGCAGCAAGGTTGGCTTCTGGTCGGCCATGTCTTCTGCTGGTAGAGATTCCGGCCCTTGCGAGTGGTGGAATCTGCGAATGTATCAGCGGTCACACACCCCGATGGCTACCTCCAACCCTATATGAAGGTGGTGGAGGGGTAGAGACTGAAGATTTCTGGTCATGCGAGACCTTTTATACTTACCTTGTATAAACGCTCAGAGGTGAAACGTACGAGGTGATAGCCTCGACATCAGGGGTTGAAAATTCTGAAGTGCTGAGGCAGTGCTATCATCCCTTATCTTGGCCACAGGGTGCTGGTAAAATGGGTGCTGCCCTCCAGTGGTGCGCTCTGACACTAGCATGACCTTCGTTGGAGGGAGAGGTGGCTCAGAAGACAGTACAATCTTCATCGGGGGATGTTGACGTGATGGCTTCTTGGCGATTCTGGGTGAACAGTACAAGCTAGGATCATGTGTCTGTAGTCGTTTCTGACATTGCACCATCATACCTTGCAGGCACGTCCCTCATCTCTTCAGTACTGTTGGAGTTAATTGACCTGCCCACAGCGTTGAATATTACGCTCAAAGATGGGGCGAATTCGTTTGTAGTATGTGCATCAAAGATGCGGAAATGCGTCACCCGTCAACTTGTAATGGATACTGTGACACTGTTTAAGTCATTGTCTCATGAACTGTTTCATATCTCTACTGTATAATGCACATTAAAATGCATCATCAGCAATACATCTCAGTTGGAATTTTCTGATTGGTTTTACTTGTTAACAGCATCTTAATCCACAAACTAAACTGTCATTGTTTGTCAGATGGGAACAATATCAGAACCTAAAGATTGACACCCAACAGACAGACCATGGAAAACCAAGACAGTGCACTACTGATGCCTAAACTGACACCATGTGATCAGCAATTCTGATGCACTCCTACTTTCTGCATTGTGCCACCATGTCACTACCATCCACAGCATATCTGGCACAAACCGCACTGCTAAAACCATCCTTTGCCATTCAGCCGTGCACCATGAGCATACATCTGTTCTCCAGCCAACCAACAAGGAAGACCAACGCAGTAAAACAACCAAATTGTACACAGAGCGCACATGTAGAACTGTCCAAGTTAAATTCAAAACTTTACTTCACCCAAGCTACACCAATACTGAAAAATAAACAACAGACTAAAGACACCCAATACAATTAAATCTCTTTAGTGTAGGGACTTGAAGTTTTGGAGTTTGTGATAACTAGGTTTGCATTAACAGTCATTTATAATAATTGTGAAAAATTCCAAAAAGTTAAAATGTTGAAACTGTAATTTAGCATGTCGAAAAATAAAACATTCTTATCACCAGTGTCACTTCTTTTCCCAGCATACTTGACATTACATTGTAATACTAATTAAACTTTTTTATTAAGCATACAAATTAATGTTAAACTCCTTATCTCACTCCCAAGTGCAATGAAGGCAACTTTGTACTAATGAGAAATAAAGAAAGTTTTTATTAACGAGATGTCACTGAATTACAACCATGGAATAGGTCATAACAAAAAAATCTGAGTTTACACCAATACTTCTCGTGGTGAATAGCACATTATCATAAATAGGCAAACAGCTCGTTACTGTAAGCTTATTAATGTATAGTGCATATTGTTTACAGTAAGTGTTAAAAAATGTTTTCCACCATAGTCTGTGCAGCGGGCGCAGCAGCCTACCATACATACATGCATGCTGTAGTATTGCCTACATGCTAGGCACTGTATCACTGCAGTCGAACTTTTGCATGCATTTTACACGAAAATGGTAGGTCCTGGACAGGTGCAACAAGAGGGCCATTTTTGTTAATAAGCCATACTGCTCAATAAACCAGCATCAAATGTTCATAATTCCTGACAGTACTGTTGTGAGAGTGGCCACCCTTATATTCATTACAGTGGGAGGTATTAATGAGAGTTTTCCCTTAAGTTTGAGATCCCAATAACACAAAACAATGTTCTGAAAATTGTAATAAAATTTCCCTTTGTTTCTGATATTCCACAATAATATAGTCAAAAAACTCTATTTTCAAGGGCTTATATCTCCCCTAATATTCAGTTTAGGTAGAAAGTTGCCACATGTTGCTTTCTGAACCTTGAACTGAGACGTGGTCCATGTGGTTTAGGTTGCGCTAGATCAGGCACGCTAGATCAAGATTACAGGTTACTGTCGGAATAACGGGGCCTTGGATTCTGCAGAGTAGGTCGAGTTGGTATCCGGCTTGGTACAAAATCTGGGACTACGAGCACACCTTACTTACTCGGTCAGGCTTCCTTACCTAACTCGTAACCTTTTTCTCCAACTGCAGGGATGGTTGGGTACCACTGGTGCTAGCCCCAAGCGCTGGTGTCTTACTGCTGGTGTCGAATGCTGGGTTCTGAGCTAGGCAGGCTGGCTGCTTGTCGACATGTGGTGCGAGTAGGAAATACACCTCTTGAATAAAAACACATGGGTAAGGAACAATACGTATTTATTTCGTAGTAATAAACAATCAGAACATGATCGGAAGTAACCTAAGGTAAAACAGGTGGAGGTGACCTGCTCCTAAACTAACTTGGTATAGAATGACTTTGAAGGCTATAAAAACCAACTCAGTCACAGCTACTCTAACTCGGGATGTCTCGAAGAGAATTTAAGAAAAAAGGTGCCACTACTTCTAATGGCAGTGGGTGTAGTTGCTACTACTAGAAAGTAGTAGTGGTGGTTGTTGAACCAGAAAGAATGACAACGAAGTGTGGTATTGGTGTCTGCAAGCTTACAGTTGAAGAACTGATGGTAGATGCTGCAGAACCTTTGGAGCTGGTGATAGTCATTGACAGCAGCCTCTGGGGCTGCTGCTGCTGGCTGGTGGTAGGAGCCACTGGAACTCCTGATGGCTGTTGAGAGAAGCATCTAGAGCTTCTGGTTGTTGGTGGTAGCTGCCTCTGGGCAGGGGGGGGGGGTGACTAGCATGGTCTAAGCTACCATGTCTGAGCTACTTGAAGCTTATGCCCCACGTTGGGCGCCAAATGACACATTCTCGTACCTAGCTGAATTGTAAGTAGAGTTAGGATGCTGACTCTTCCCCTCAATAATAAGTAGTTGGTAGTGACAGTGTACATCAAAAGGACATAAGACTCAATTGCCAGGTTGGTTCGGAGATCTTCCCACGTTGAAAAAGTTACTTACCGTAAAGGTTGCCAAAATTTGTGAGGATGCCAGTTTTCACGGGTGAGAAAATGGGAAGCTAAGGAGAAGGTGTGTCTGGAGAAGGTGCCTAGTCAGCTGGCATGTAGATACAAAATCAGGCTCTACTGCCACTACTTTCCATCGAGTTGTTACCTTGGGTGGGATGCGAAGAATGATGACTATCCCTGTTGCTATGCTCACTTGGCACGTGTGTGTAGAGGCTTGTGCTAGCAGTGTGCCAGCAGGGTAGGACGAGAGGAGGTGGCTGGTTCTGGCGTGGCTTTAACAGGAGCTAGTTTGTCGAGATAGTTTATCTCATGCCAGGGCCAGTCTATGCCGAGGATTGAATCTCTGCTCTGCCTTATTGCTTCGAACGCTGGATGTTCTTTGTTAGATACCTTCATACATGGGCCGAAAAAAGGCACAATGTCGCCACTTGCCGGTAAATTATAGTTATTAGTAGTAGGTGTTTCTGCAGAAATGAATGATTTTAGCTTTCTTTTGTATGGCTCCTAGGGCTAATCATCTTATTTTATTATTTTACTTAAGTGGCCTTTTGTAGCATAAGGCATATTAGCTGAAGGCTGTTTATTGAAATTAGTCTTGCCTAGAGCGCACCTCCAGAGCACCAGGCAGTATCCGGTGTCTCCTAATACAGCCTTAATTCAGTCTGAGGCTGAGATGGTGGATCGTGGAATAGCCTGTGGTCCTGGGTCAGTCGAAGGTCGGGCGACCCGGAAAGCACAAAGGATATTCCGGCCTTATTAAGGCTGGGAATAAACCTAGGACATCCGTCCCATTTGTACTTTGCACTAAGTGTTTACGGAAGAGGAATCTGGTATTTTTAAATACAGCCCTAAGAAGTGTACTTCCTGTAGTCAGTGGTGTCACTCATCATACCCACCGTCTGGCCTTCATTCAGGCTGGGACAGCCGAAGAGTGTACCTGGTCTGGTTGTGGCTCTTAGGGGGTACTGAATCCCTAGTGCCTTTGGGTCCACTAACGATCCACCCAGTGACAAACCTCGACTTTCCCTTTTAAGTTGTGTGTGTTTACCGTTAAGAGTATTTTCGCGGAAACCAGATTCACCCTTCGGTGGCATAATAAGTGAACTTTTAGAGCTAGTCAAAATAACACAACGTTAAAAATAATAATAATATCACATTAAAAATAATACGTATGGTCTAATGTTAGCAAAATGGGTACACTTAATTACTAGCAAAATTATGTATTTATTAATACATCAAGAAATACAAGGGGAAGCGTAGTTCACTCCAAACTTAATTTATGGAAACTATATTTTACAGCAGGTGAAGGTAACCAGCGCAAAAACCTAATGATTCTGATAAAAACAAGTCACAATTAAAATGTGTTTGAAACCAATTACGTGATTCTAAGTTAGGGAGGGAGAGCAGTCCACAGACATCGGCGTGACCTGTTACCATGGGGTTGATAGGAAATTGATTCCAGTTGGGAGTCAGGAAGGGGCATCGTCGATACCTCTGGACTGTCGACGGTCAGCAGTGGCAGCATCTTCGGGGTGCTGCTGATGGTGATGTGGAGACCTTCGGAGACAGTTTATTCCGTATCATGACGCAGGAGGCCTAGTGGTTGAGTCCCTTAGAGATAGCCTCTGGTCTTTTGCAGACTGGGAGAGTTGGGAGTCAAACCATTTACACCGGAGACATACTTCAGTTACTACGACATGAATGGTCCAGTGGTCAGAACCCTGAGTCAATGGACTCCGGTATTTGCAGACTGGAAGATCACGGTGGCTGCCACTTAACCCATCTGAAGCCAACAGCCTTATTAAAACTGGAGGGCCCAGCAACTTCCTTGTGCCATGGTTTGACACTTCCTTATATACGAAATCTGCTTGTTGGTGATCAGAGGGGTTCGGGGGCTAGTCTCTCTCCACAGGGGTAGTTTATGTTGGCTTGGTGGCTCCACCACCCTTTTCTTATCTCCGCTTTTAGAGGCTGTTGACATATCTCTCACCTCGGCACGAGGCTGTGATGATCTTATGGGCCGGGTGCTGCCATGCTGCAGCAACACGTGGAACTTGCATATCTGCATTAGGGAGTAGGTAACAGCATGATGGCTTTGAGGGTGACCAGTACAATTTTTACAGAACCACATGTCTGTAGCCGCTTGGCTGGACCCTGTACACACGTGATTCATTGTACTGCTGTGGGTAGGACCTGCCCATGTGAGCACTGACGCTAGAAAATGGGGCAAGGTCAGAAGTAGAATGTGCATGTGAAATGTGCAAGAACGTATCGCGTGTCAACATTGATCAAAATATTAAGAAAAATTTATTGCCATCATAGTGAAGCACTATTATAATGCTTTTCATGGTAAAGTGAGCACTTTTGAAACCCTAGTAAATTTTTCCTGTCAGCCATGTTTTATTCTTCTACCACTTTTCTAAATAAATATTGCCATGTAAATAAACACAGTGTATATATTTCTCTGGACTCTGAAGTTTATTTCAAAGGCTACAATAAAATATATTTATTGACTATTATTCCAAATGAGAGGGTTTCCAAAAGTGCTCACTTTTGCATGAATAGCCTATAATTATGCTCTCTTTTGCGTGAATAGCCTATAATTATTAAACTCTTAGGAAAGGAGGGCTTTGCAACTTAATAGAAATTCATTACTGTTTGTTAAACATGTGGATAACAAATTAAAAAACATTAAAATTAAAAAATTACACACACATTGGCAAATCTATATTACAATACTTATTTCAAACTTACCATTTTTTCATTATTTCCAAAAGTTTGACAAGCCCTTGCCACCCGTGCCAAAGGAAAGCCCATCTCACTGATATGCCTTGCAAGCTGTTGTTCAGAGGCACTCAGACCTCTGAAAGGATTTGGTAGCACTGACGTTCTGCTTGTCCTGCGGCCTGCATTTAAACGTTCCGGGCTGTCAAGCACAGGCCAAGGCGTCCAGTTCTGTAACAGCACATCACAAACAACCTGTGACTGTCTCACAATGAACAGCAATGTAGTTGTTAATAACTGGCTGAATAACATATGTGAAGGTACAAGGATTCTGCCTGCAACAACCTATTCTGCACACTTGAGGCCTTGAAATGTGCAAGCCATAAGGCAGACACTTGCTCACTTACTACTTACACCATTGCCTATACACATAAGGTGCCCATCTGGCGTGCAGTCATTCCATCGAAAACTCACCTAAACATGAATTTAATTGGTAATCCTATATTTTATGGCACACTCAGGCAAAAGCGACGACGTGTGTCTAAAGACAACTCTGAAGTTCCTGTAATGGAAATTTAGCCACTAAAATTGAGCCTGAAAATATCTGCTTTAGTAATTTTCACGTCCAAAAGGTATTCTTAAGAGTTTAAATGAGAACCTGAAAGTTGTCTTTGGGCATTAACCATTTCTTAAACTTTTTTGTTGCCGACACCAATACAAAATATCCAACTGTTTTTGAATCAAGTGCTTTCTACCCAAAATCTGCAATGCACTCCATATGGCAGGCAGACTGAGCCCTTAAGTCTATGAGTGTACAAACTGTTATAACTAAACAACGATTTAAATGTCTATTATTTTGTGGATAACAGTTTAATTAACATGTCCATAAAGTCCAATGCACCAGTAGTCAATGTCTCAGAAGAACCAGACAAAGAAGAAAATATCAGTTTCTTTTTTTTTCTTTTAAGTGACATTACACAACATGTACAACGAACTGTAAAGTAAACACAACTGGAGGTAAAACTCCTATTGGTGTTAACTCTTTCAGACATGGTAGTCTATATACATGAACATTGCACAGAAGTGGACTTAATAATGTACTCTGTACACAACTGCAGCATGTGACTGCAGAGAGAAATGTTTATGATTGTTTTATTTTGGTTTTATTTATATGTGAGGGGAAGAAGCAGTTCCTCTCTTTTACTCTCTTCTCTCCCTCACGTCTCTCTCTCTTCCATACCACGTAACCCCCGTGCTGGCTCTGTGAGCTGAGTATAAATAGGACCCGCAGTCCTCAGTTTGAGGCTGTCTCACGCCACTTCAGTAGCACATCATTATTCTGCTCGAGCATCCACCGCTGTCTTGTGCCAGCCTAGCCGCAGAACATCACACTGCCTCAGAGCACACCGAGAAGCCTTTTGGCCTCCACAGAACATCACACTGCCTGATCATCTATAGACTTTTTCAAGTCATTACTGCCTTTTGCAGTCGAGAGTTCTACTCTGTACGACACTGCCTCGCTGCCCGCCAGTACTTCCAGCTACTTGTTAGCTTGTTCTCAGATATCACAAGTACAAGTACTGCTGACTTGGGGTCGCCCTCACCCCCCACGCTGCCACATCTTCCGAGACTATGCAATTAACCAGTTAGCAACTTAGGATCTACCCTTCAGGCCCTAATCAGGGTACAAGCTGGTTTATGTCTGTGTGATTGAGCAATCAATAAAACAGGCATAACTCTGACTTGGTTGAGTTGTCTCTTCCAGCACACTGTATCTCCCACACCTTGCTCCCGCCATTTCCTATTTTCATCACCAGTCCTGGTAAAACTCTTCTGATAGCCACAAGTCAAACCTCAAACCTTTTCTCTCCTATTGGTGACTGTCTCTAAGTGCAGCTTAGGAAGCCTGCCCTCTTGGGCCTCACTAGATCAGTTCTCTCTTGGACTATCGCCCTCCGGCAGATACTTGGGTCTGCTGTGACGTTTCACCCGCCCGGTCAACTGTTCTGTTCCTTCACCGCACTGCCTGGTGCTTAAGGAACCATAGGCTCCTCTCCTGGTCTTCACTGCACTCTTGATGCCAAAGACCCTTCTCTATCTTCGTCTTCATTGCACTCCTGGTACCGAAGACTCCTACTGTTCTACCAGTCCTTACCAGTCGTCTTCTAATGTCATTAAGCACTTAGACACTTCCGGCCCCTTCAGGTTAACACGTAGTGTAGTCAAGTTTAAGTTATTTTCATAGCACTTTGTCCACCTGTCTATCGTAACTCAGCTTCTGTAAAATCCAGCTGGTAGAAGGTAGTGCACCACCACCTTGTTTATTTTCTTAAACAGAATAAGCAAGTTTCTATCCACTTAAGGTAGTCATATTACCCCTTTCTGTAAACATCAGTCCCATCAGAGGGACAGCAGGTGACCGGGATATTTGCTTCAACCGCCAAACACAACAGTAGAACCATGAGCGTTGTTAGCTTTCCATTATTGGGGGGGGGGGGGGGGACACAAACACTTTTAGAAAGCCAACTGCTACTTTGTATTATGTTATAACAAAATCAGTCAGAATGTGATAATAAGGTATATAATGTATGTAACATTTGATCATAATACAGCAAGTAAAAATTATTGTACTAAAAAACCCATAAATTAACAAACTCTACATCAATAATCTGATATTACATGGAGAAAAAAAAAACACGTACAAAAATTAACATTAAGACAATATTACTCCAAACGTAATTTTTCTTGATTCAGATCTGGAGACGAATATTGTAGCAACTCTTCTAACCTCAACCTAGTCCAAGATATTATGAACATGACAAAGGGGACTTTTTTGAGTCATTGTGTAATGCAAGTATGTCTTCAACCATCCGAGAGAGCTGAAACTTCTCTCTGCCTCACATGATAAGCTGGGTAAAAACCAAAAGCAATCTAACAAAATGCTCCACATTTGAAAACAAGAATCGCACTTCTGCTGTAATTTGTTTAAAACACTCCACAGCATCTTCCACACAAGAAACACTGTTGTTTTTCAAAAACAGCTTTAGTTCCACTTGCAATGATGGTCTATTTCTGACTACTCGCTCAAATCAGAACAGTTTTCTCCAGTCAGTAATACTTGTTCAATTTAAGGTTTTTTTTATACCGGGTTGATCAAACCAATTTTTTAGCTGACAGATTCCAATATCTATAATTTGAGAGTACTCTGTCCTGAAGTGGTCTTCCTAAGATGAAGGTACATGATGTGATGCAGGTCCTATGAATTATGCAGGTAGCTTTACTGGTCTTCGATATGAGAGGGGTTGCAGATCAAGTTGTTCAATGCTTTTTTTACAACATGTAAACAAGTTCTGGAAGTAATCGTTTGATCGCATTTCCTGAAGATCATTCAACACAATTTCAATAGACTTCATTAATACTTAAGTGTAGGTAAAACTAATTGTTGCAATAGGATTCTTCAGTGAGCCGGAACATTTCATCCCGATGTCACGAAATTTGCCTTTCAGGATTTAGATGAGCGATATTATGATGTTTTTGAAGAATATTCTCATGAATTTCACTGTGACAGCTTTATTAAAAGATTATGCAAAGGAATATTTGTTCATCTCCCTGTCATAACCAATTCAGTTCTATTTCTCCTAGTTACTCTATTACTACTTTTTTCCACCTGAACGCCATATTTCCACTATCTGAAAGAATAGTCAAACAGTTTGCATTAAATGAATGATTGCAACCATTTTCCTTCATGCAACAAACGTTACGTCACAAATACCTTGCAAAGTTAATGGTACTAAATGATGTGTTTCAGCCATTACAATCTTTTTTTCCCCATCATTGTCTGCAGTTGTCGCCTTGACATTTCACGTCTGAGTTTACCTGGTGTACACATGCTACAGTGCCACTGTGGAGGAGGCCTCCATAGAATACCATACTACATTAGAAAAATGATTATTTATTATTTACACAATTAATTATTTTGAAAGATTAGTTTTAGTAACACTTTTATGGGTAATGGTTTTGGGCCACAGCTTTTAAATGGAATATTGACTTTTTGTATTTATTACTGCTTAGATTGTAGAATATTTGATGCTGAATATGTCAATGGTGGTGTGTTTGTTGGCTGTAAACTTTGCCTGTTGAATCAAAAATAATTGAAATGATAAATAGTTAATAATTCTTGTAAATAAATGTCTTTGGATTGCTTAGAAATATCGTGAAAAGCTTTAGATTCAAGTATCAATGTATCTAATATTGTTCCATTTAAAAGGCGTAAATTTTGTTAGTTAGAGAAATTAGTATTGAATGTTGGAGAAGGTAAGAATGAACTGTGGCAGCGGGCGAGATGTAGGAAGCAGTATGGCAGGAACCAAGTAGGCGATGACTGGTGTAGGTGGCTGATCACACTGGTTCAAGTGTCTGCTACCCACCAAGGGTACTCCGTAGGGGCGTTGTTCACTAGTGCGCTGAATAGATCTCTGGGGATGACGAGTTCCACTGGGTCTTGAGGGCTTGTGCCTGTGGTTCTAAGCTAGCTATGTGTGACACCAGGGTAGGCTTAAACTCGTCCAATCCACCAGAAGCCAAGAGAATCTGTCGTACTCTCTCTTTCAGCCCCCTCTGCTTGGAATACGGCATCAGGAAGAGGACTTACCCTTTTGCTACTGTACCAAGACGGCAGGCTCCTTGTGCACAAACTTACGTGTAGCACCACGTGCAGACTGGTGACTGGCGGACACCCTATTCCAACATCTGGCACAGAATGCAGTCCACGATGAAGTCAGGCCTCACCTGTACAAGGTCACATACCAGTGTGTGGCCATGTCCGAGTCTTCCCAACTCAGGGAATGTCTGTCTTTATTGGCAGTGACCGCAGTCGAGTGGCAGACGGACACTGAGCTGACAAGCTGTTTCAGGACAGTGTACCTGCGTGGATCCTCCTTTCCTCCAACCCAGAGGGGGTTGACAGGAAGGGCAGCCTAAGCGAGTCCTGAGAAGGACTTCAAGGATAGGGTCACCTACAGATACGTCCGTATACTGCAGGGTGAATGGGTTTCGCGAGATTCATAGCAGGGAGAGAGCCTAACTAACATAACATTAAAATTCCAAGTAGCTGGTGCTGGAAGCAAACCCTATTGTAAGCGGGGCTTAAACAATGTGAACAGGGTGCGGTGGTCAGTGTCCGAGCAATGCGTGCTGGAGAACTGTATCAATCTGGTTGGTTCTGAGTGAATGGCGCTAGAAGCAAAGACTGCTGTGGAGACGTGGGCTGCCTCCCCTTTTATACTAATTTGGGCTGCTGCCCGATGTTGATTGGCTGGTGCCACTAAGGCGAAAGGTGGTCGCAGAGTTTGGGGTAGGAAATGCATGACTTGCCTATGTGACGTCACCAGCTGGCTGGAAAGGTAGAAATGCAAAGACAAACTATAATCATACTACTAACTCTATTTAGCGGGGAGTAAAGGAACTCATTGCATCCAAAGCCTGGTATCCACTTGTTACATTTGCCCATTGTGTATTACCATTGCGTATAAGCAATGGTGAAACGCAAAGCTGTTTTGCTTGTATCATCACACCATATCATGAAGCATGTACCATGCAACGAGTCTACGATACGCCGGAATCGATCAGTTTCAGAATATCAGCCACGAGCACACCAAAGCAAATTGTTGCTGTGACATGTATTTTTAATACAGTACGGTTTAAAAAAAAACTAACTAAAATCACCACGTTCGTGAATGTCGAAAGTGCTCACAAGTCGGGAACATTATAGTGGTACAAGTTTATTGGCCGATTTGAGGTTTCATCACGTCGGAGGGTTGTATAAAGATTTTACAAGAATGTAACTATCTATAAATGGAATAACTATTTCCAGTCCCACACCATTGATTGTTACAACACAACCTTTCCAAATTACATGTGAACAGACACTACGACGATGGTGAGCAATGATGACACGCAACAGAGCTCGTGCAGCCCGTCCACAATGTCACACACCCGTATCTGTATCATTTCTTTGATGCGACTGCGAAAAACAGACAACTGGCCAATCAACCCCATTGCGTATCAATGTTGCATATTTTGATACAGAGTAACGCAACGGCGGGCTATTTCTCTACACGCAACATGATACGGAATGGCGATACGCAACAGGCAAATGAAACAAGTGGATATTAGGCTGGACGCCGGCTAACAGCCAGCTGCGCTAGAGCCCACGACAGTGCTCACGTGTCAAGAGTTCCGCACGCGCGCAAAAAGACCGATAATTTTGAACTTTCATATAAATTTTATTTTCAGTGTAAAATGAGTTATATTGTCTTTACAGTGTTTAATATGTCTTAAAATGTTTTAAAGTGTTTGTACTAATTTTAATTGTTTGGTTATAAAAATTCAAGTGCCCGTGGCACCGAGATTAAGAACACTTAATATTCTGGCATGAACGCCACCACAAAAAGACACTAAAATAAAATTGAAATTCATACAAAAATCACAGAAATGTAAAACAATATTTTATTTTATTTGTGCCATTTTATTTTCAATATAAAATATTTCACTCTGCGTGCATAGCACTTCCGCTTATGTGAACCCCGTTGGCGGCCATGGTAGGTCCATGTGATGCTTGTATCTAGACAGCCTGTCGAGGAGAGCTGGCGAGGTATGACACTGTGACATACGCACTCCAACCTTTTGTTCACTGATTTAGGTTTCCATAGTCAATTTAATTTACCGGTTAACCTTTGCTTGCGTACATTTTTGCCAGACATTTTCCCCAGCATTATGCTTCCGCTTTATTAATTTCTTGCACCCTTACTGCACTTTTAACTTAATTGAGGAGAGGGAGGAGAAAGATGTCAGAGAGGTCACGCGACCCGCACATTTTGAATCAGGCGCCACCTGTCTATGTTTATGGCATTTCATTGTAACTTCTACATAATTGCTACACGCAATTTTAAGAGCTTTATTTTATGTATGTATTTGAGGGTAATTTTCTTGTTTGAATATTTTACGGCAACATCACATATAACCATGTGGCCGACCGAAGCCAAGTCTTTGTATACGCCATCATTACGTTTAAGAGCTTATTTATGTAACATCGTATGTGCAATCATTTATTTCAGGGTTCAATGTATTTTTCATGTAAATTGATGCTTTTTATACTTGACCACATGGTCATAGTAATGTTTGATTTCACCGCCATCAGGTATGTTACAAGCCTGTAACCACTCTAATCGTAAAGAGAATCACTTTCACAACACGAATAATATTTTATCTGAATTTAGTGTGCCGTTTCCACGCAGAAATATTGCAATTTCACCTGCACCACATGGTCCGCTATGAACTTCATCCAGCTGCATCTGCGCCATCTAAGTTTGTTTTCACACATGTGTGTGTTTATTGTGAATATTCATCTCGTGTCCCATCTTATTTCATGTATCATTCAAGGGTTTATGTAATTTTGTAATTAGTGTACGGTGCAATTATTCCCATACTCGCCGGCTCTGTGTATATGCCATCACCACACTACCCACATGCTGGAGGGCGAGCCCTGACAAGTTTGCGTTAGTGATGCCGAGTAATCACACCTGTTAATGTGTATTAAGGGTTTTCATTTGTAATTCACAGTGTCCTGTCTTCAGGGAAAAACCGTAAGTCCATCCTAATGGCTGTCTGCCCTCTTCCCTTGTGAAGGCTGTGCTTTCACACACCTTGGTGAGATCATCCAATTAGACGTGCGCTAGATTAATTACGGGCTGGGTAGCACCCAAGCGGAATTGGCTAGTCATGACCATGATAATCATTCATTGGTACGTTGATGTGTATGAATAATATCAATGAAACAAGTCTACAGTGAACTTAATGATTTTCTTCAGTAGCGATAGTTTCCTAGCCACATATGTTTTATACATAGTTTATTTTCAGCTATGTTTATTAAAAGTTTAGTATTGCCAACGTGTTTGTAAGTTTACACGGGTGAGACAGACACACAGAACCCACAACATCCCTGAGAACCCTGAGTCTCAATAGTGCGGTGATTGGGAAGCACCGCTGGCACTAAATTACCAGTACGTATTTGTGTCATTGTTCATCTCGTGTCTCACCTGACGGCGTCAGGCTTAAGCAGTGTTACGGTGGGCCGGTGAATAAAACAATCTGCATGGCAGACAGTACAATCTCACCTTATGCTGGGACAAATGAAAATGCAAACTTCCATCTTCTAGAAAAACTGAACTAAGGATGGAGCAGACGTCGTCTAATCTCCATTGTTGAAAAAGATGTCATTCGTCAATTTTATACATTCATATGAACTATTTTATATGCACACATCTACTGTATACATGGAATGATAATTATTTTGTTCATTGACTTGGCCATTAAAATAACATATTGAACACTTCCATCTAATATTTTCCTGAAGGAAAATTAATTGTGTAGTTACTGTATTGTTTGAAACATTATATTACATTTTAAAAACCACAAAAATTTTTGATGAAATTTTAGAAAAAGTAGCGAAAAATATAGGAAAATAATGTCATCAAAACCTATAATAATCATGGGAATATTTTCATCAAAAACAGGTATCTCTAATTACGTATGAATATTGGCATTTATAACTTTCCCGTTAAATAAAGTGTTTTAAGAAATTGTCATACAATTGCTAAACTGCTATGCAAAACTGGTAAAAAACCATACAAAAACTAATTTGCAGAACAAATTGCTATACAAATGTTTAAAATGAAAATACATACTGACTCAACAAACTCTCATGATTTTCCTACCTTATTTCAGATGGGTGGTGTGAGCCAATAAAGCGTACCTACGTTCTGTGTTGTCCTACAGCCAAGTGTTTCCTATGTCACTCTTACACAACTGAGCTATACACAAATTGTGTATACATGTGCTGAATCATCATTCTACATTAAACACACTAGACTACATACACTTACAAGGCAATCAATTGACCCTACACTTTAATGTTGGTGAAATATCACTAACAGTATTTTCAATATTATTTTAATTTTTGTTGTTACGATACATATTTTCTGTGGGGGAAAAAAAAAAAAAAACAATCCTCTCCCAGCTCCACACAGAAAATTGTCTGCACCCACAAAATCAACACAGCAAAAAATGACATGTGTGTCCAAATATGACAGAGCATTATAGTGATATTAGTACAGTTTCAAACCAAAAATTTGTTTGTTGCATTGCTAAAAATTATATTTTTATATTAAAGAGTTAATACAGCTATTTGAAATACCAAAATAAATAAAACAATTATGTTTTCCATAGAACTGTTAAACATAGTTGTAAAGTTAGCATTAAATTTTTGGAATAAGAACAGAACACACTATGATTACCTTTTCACATTTTATGGAATGATTCTTCATCATTAGAGAAAAGAACTTAAACTTCTATGCAGCTTAACAGTTTGGTAAAGGCTATTCACGAAAAAGTGAGCACTTTAGAAATGAACCTTAGAAAAAAGTCGCAGCCTCTACATGCATATGTTTTAATGGGCGCACTAAATGACATTCGCCCAGTAAAGTTGGTAACGATGGTTGGAAAGTAATTCTATATAACATCTAATAAAAAGTGTTAGGTAACCATTTGTGATAACTTAAAATTATTTCTTTCGCTTTCAGTTTATTTTTATGCACCAGAGTGTAAAAATTACCAGATTTGTAAAATATTTACTTTTCACAGTTTCACCTGACTGATGCATGAATAAAGCGACGAGACCCATGGCAATGTTAATTTTACACAAGGCGGAAGAATACACAACGTGCAAGCAAGTTGATCTTAAGCAAGGCTTTCGAAAGTGCTCAGTTTACCATGAACAGGATATAGATACTAACCTCAAGTCCAGTGTATCCAAAGCTACTGGGCCTAGGTGGTGGCGTAGCAGTGGTTCTCTCCTGAAGGTCCTGTTCTAGTGCCTTCACTATGTCTGGGACGCTCTTCGAGAGTGATGACTGTAGTTGAAAGGCACTCTGACAGCTGGCAGGATTATACAGTGTGCTGGACTGAGGGTCAGAAGGCGATGCATAGCTGTTCTGATGATTCACAGGGTAATTGTAACCAGACAGCCCATTCGTAGAGCTATGGCACTGTGTGGACGATGGTGTGGTGTGTTCTACAACTGAGGATGGCTGCTGAAAGCTATTTGTTGTGGATGGCGTAGGTTCTGGATGTAAAACATGGGCTAGTTCCTCCATGTCATTAATAGTCTTTAGTTCAACATTGTCAAAAGGGCTGGAAGTATCTGACTCAAAGTCTGACAAGTTAAACCTAGACAGATGATTCTGAGTGTTGTTGCAGCTGGTAGGCTGGGATATAGGGATGGGCATGAGGATGGAATAATGGTTGGAGACGGACGTGGAAGTTGCTGAGGTGGTTACAGTGGAACTAGCCAATGAAGTACTAGCAGTAACTCGAGCAGCATCTTCCTCTGATATTCTACAGTGCAGCAATTCTTCATTCAAAGCCTGAGCATCACGCCACTCTTGAATTTTGGGCAACACAGCATTTTCCAATTTAAAGTCATAATCCTATAAAACAAACATTATTGTTAAATTACTTTTACCCATTACAAACTGATATTGTTACAGTTTTTTAATTAGGCCCTACTAAAAATTTATTTACACAAAAATAGTGAAAGAAAATAAAAGGCTTTGAGATGCCAATATGTTCAATTAAATTATATATGACTTAGCAAATATTGTAAAGAACAATTCTTCTGAAGCTAAATTTATTTTGGTTATCACTAATTACTGTGCAATATATATAAAGTTTCCTTAGAGGTTTTTAATGGTTTCTTATAAAAGTAAATATTTATATAAAATATGGTTACTTTTAAAGGCAGTTTCCTTATGCAACAAGATGACATTAAGCACTTTGGTAGTGTAAACATTTCTGTACTTATTTTGTAGGGTCTAACGAACTTCGTTTTTGTCTCGACATTAATTTTTTTGGGGGGGGGGGGGGGAAGTATACATGTTGTTCACAATTTTTAACAATCTGAGTAATATGCTGCAGTAAGATAACATTTCAATTGCAAAAACACAAAAATAAGTGCCAAACAAAGATCTGTGTGTCTTACCCCATAATTAACTGTCTCCCTTAGCAGTCTATGTTGATAACCCACTGGAAGAGTAACTTTCCTTGGAGGTTTGAACTTCTCACTTATTTTCACGGGAATTCCATCCACATATGAAAATACTACAACAAATAAACACAAGCTTTTCAACTTCCCAACTGAAAAAATTTATAATTATTTCTTCTGTATGACATTGCATAAATCATATGTATACGGACCTGCACATGTACATGCAAATACATACACACACTTACATACATTAATATATATGCACACAAAATGTAAAAATTTATCATAACTTCACTGGAATGACCATAGTTCTATTCCTTACTGGAATTACTTAAGTTCTATTCAAAGTTTTTGTGTAATTTCAAGGCTTTGGAGACCATAAATTAAATTTCAGTATGAATGTATGCATGTTTGAGTTTTGTGGAACAAGAGTTAATAATTAGTATGATACAAATTAGTTCTTTTAGTTTATTGGGTAATAATTAAGAATCTTGGCTTTTCCGAACAAAGGGATAATGTGTGCAAATGGTGTATATTGACATTACTAATCACACTTAATACGAATTTCATGGAAGCATCACACAATTTGCAGTATATACCATGAAATGTGATGGTGAGGAGAGCTATGAATATTGGGCTACTGCTGCAGGGCAACACGTAAAATATATGTCAAATATATTTCTATAAAGTCGTTGAACCATGTTAACTGCAAGAACACCTCTGGAAACCTAACTGTAATTCACAATACGTGAATCGTAGGGTACTTTTTGCTGAAGTGCTAAGGACATTCACGTATATCATGGTAGTTAGACAATGTCAAAATATAATTTAATTATGTAGTGTATGTACTGCGAATATCATGATGGCCCTAGTAAACTCATGTTCAGTGTGATTAGTAAAAATGTTGATTTACACTATTTTCCGAGATACTTTTTTTATTTTCCGGAAAAGCCAAGATTCTTAATAATTACGGTTTATGGGAGGGAGGGAGGGAGGGAGGGAGGGAGGGAGGGAGGGAGGGGAGGGAGGGAGGGAGGAAGGAAGGAAGGAAGGAAGGAAGGAAGGTTGTTTTATAAGCAACTGGGGTCCTGTACATACAATACAAAATCTGCTGCTGAGTCTACTGGACTTAAAGTTTATAAGGACCATGCAACTCTATTGTTGGACTAATGCTAAGGGCGACTTTAAGTGCAAGCCTTTAATGGTGTATAAGGCAGAAAACTCTCTGGCTCACAAAGGCAAAGCCAAGAGCCGATAGCCAGTTTACTGATGTGCTAATAGGAAAGGCATAAATGTCTGGGAAAAGAATTTTGGAACTGGTTCGAGAACTGTTTTGTCCCAGAGGTTGATATTGAACTTCAATTCAAGAACTTGAGTTTCAAAGTTCTACTGACACTGGACAATACACCTGTGCATTGTGAGGAAGAAACAAAATGCCAAACCAGGGAATAAACAATTCCACATGACCAAGAATATGCATGTTGCCAGTAGTACCAACTAATTTCTGATACAACCAAATCTGATCGAGTTCCATCTTGATCTTCTTACATGAATACATAGACGTCTTACCAAAAACACTAATTACAGCAGTATTATCTGCCTTGCCCTCATGAACAGGAAAAGTCTTATAACAGATTATCCTGTTTGGATCAATCTCACTAATATCCTTTGGTGGAGGCTCCTTCTCGACATGAGACCTTCTGAAGAAACACATTTCCAACAAACCACTGTCAGCTTTAGGTTATTCCTTGATGACTAAAACGGTCCAAAAAAGAAAACATAATATAACTCTCTTCTATATCATGGTGCACTGAATATTTGTGCTGATATAGATTTTGTACAGACAGCATAGTAAGAAGCCTCATAACCAACCATAAATAATTGTTGGAAAAACTTGTGGGAAGGATGTGTAACAAATAGGAAAGATGTTGAAGAAGCTAATGTGGTAGTGGAAGACATTGTGCACATGGCTAAGGAGATTGGTGGTGAAGGTTTTGAGGATATGGGAGAGGAAGAAGTTGAAGACGTTATTAATGTAAAGGTTCAAGAACCTACTACAAACCAGTTTGATGAGCTAGCTAATGACGGCAGTGATAACAATGACGAGGATAGTGATCAAGTCCCTGGAGTGAAGACATTTAGTTCCTCTAAGCTTTAGGAATTACTTAATGATTCTGAAAAACTGTGCGAAAAGGTTCATGAATGTGACCCTATTTTAGAATTAAGTTTAAAATTCACAATATCAGTTAAGGATGCACTGTTCCCTTATGCTAAGATTTTGAAAGATTCCAGACGTCAGGCTAAACAGACAACAATGACAAAGTTATTTACAAGTCTTCAAGTCATCCACCGTTTGAAAATCGCAACACTTTGCTGTAATCTAGATGCTCACGTGATAAGGAAACGGAGTTGGAAGACTATAGTAACAATGACCCAATGATTGTGGAGTAAGAGGTTTAGCGGGAGGGGAGAGAACTGCAGGAGAGGAAGTGATGCTTGATCTACTGTACGTCGCTGCCTCCCTCTTGTACCCAAATAGATGACTGAACAAGTGACATTAAATGTTGTCTTGATTCACAGTTAGTGCCACAAATCGGTATATACACATCTCTCAAACAAGCATAAAAATGTATAATAGGATAAGTTTATGTAACTAACCAGTGATTTGTTCAAGCCCAGTCCATGGGAAACTAACACAAACAAAAGCTAAAGTGTTGAGATGGTACTCTAGGCTTATGAACCTACTAAAATAGCAAAACTGCTAAGTAAAATAAAAATTTGTAAGGAAACAGATTCACATGCTCACAAAATTTTGCCACAATAGACAAATATGAACATAGGCCCCTAAACTGTAAAACTCGGAACGTTTTCCTCACCATGTAAGACTCGTGTATTTTCCTCCACACAGCACAAAATCATCTTACTTCAATTAATTTCTTGTGCGTTTTCTTATATTTAGGTATTAAAAAGTCAGACTGGTTTTCCTGTTTATCCTCTGCCAAATTCGTTTGACTATTGGTTCTGAATTTCCTGTTGCAGGAGTTACGTACATAAATTTTAAGATTTTTTTTGTTCACCGAATTGCACTGCAGCATTGTATACAATCTCCCATGCTTGTCTCTGCAATAAGGGTGTAGAAAGCATATTTATCACAAGGGTTTGTCTTTGAAACATGTTTCTTTCTACCACAGCAACTTGGTTTCTATGTCCACGACCATTAAAAACAGGAGACCTTGGTGGCCGAGCTTCCATTTCAGGTGTATTAAATTTATTTGTTATGACAATATAATGTTACTGATTATGAAATAATAACGTTAAGACCACTGTTTGTTTCCATAAAATCTATAGATGTTGACTGGCGTAAGTTAAACATTACAGCCTTTATGTGTATGCCCCTGAACTAGGACAGAGTAGTTTCGTTGTGTTATTAGAACTTCAGAAATTTAAGCGATGACCCTGTAATTTTATTGGATGCCCCTCTGTAGCAAAGTTCTATGCACACCTCTGCCATAGCTTCCCAAGTGATACAGTAGTCTGAATAAGCAGTTTTTAGATATTTTGGAGAGCATGAAAATAATATTTTTACTGTGCATGATGTCTTGATTGTATCATTCCGTCACCATTTGGAATGTACTTTATTTTCATAGGTAAACCTACTGGGGCCACGTTTAATAGTTTTGTCAAAATACACACTTTTCAAATACGCTACAATGAATTTCAAGTACCAGGTACATATATGGCCACCTTAAAAACACATTGTTATCGAGTTACAATTCATAAAGTTGTTTTCAAAATTATTATATAACATTTCAGCCAGTTAACCCCTTTTAATCAAATTGTTATTTTTAAGTGAACCTAGAAATTTAACGAAGTATTATTTTATTCTTGCCAAATAAAATTTAAGGGGCATTATTATTAATTTAAAACAATTAGCCAACCTGTTGTATGCTACCACCTTTTTTGTCATCGTGTTGATAGATAGGAAAATATTTTTTCCATTCCATAGGATACTCAAACCCTCAGATTTCTTGTGGTGCTTGCCACATTCCAAATGCATACCTTAAAATATGTCCAATAGCAGAATAAAAGAATAAACTGAACAGAACTGTTATATTATGATACGGTCCAAAAGTTACAATAAATAAGGAATTTTGGTTTAGTATGATTCTGGGTCTATGGGGTTCACCGTGATTCCAGTGGGGATACTTAAGCTGGAGTCACAATAACCCGACGACCACGATACAACACACCGACACATCACCAGAGCTGGACGAAATTTCACATTATATTTTATTTAGTGATCACAATACCATGACAATATCTACCAGACAAGTGTGTTGGTTGCTCGAAAATCCTAAAATGGCAAGTTATTCTATATTGACAATATTTGAATTTATACAAGAGAAAAAAATTTTTACAAACAAATTGAAATGTTATTTTGTTGACAATTAAATTTATTATTTACTACAGTAGGTAACTATGTACAAAATGTTGTTTTATAATGTTGTATTTACATTTTTTGCACACTTTGACACGCCCGACACAACGGAAAGCGGAAATAGAACATATTATTTTAGGGCTGTTGGGTCCGCAGTTTTGTAGGTCTGACGTCCCAGTGCCCTTGCTTTTAATTGGCTGCTACTTAAACTTCTTAGTGTCTGGGATGTTGTATCAGATTCGTCAGGGTATTGAGACACCAGCTTTACAGCCTCAGTAGGGGTTCGGAACCGCACATCCACCATGGCCTCTATACCTATGCCCCGCAAAGGTGTACCGAACTTTGTACGTGACGTAGATGCCATGGAATTTAGTCATAGAGTGTAACTCGGGCCGCCCAACCACCATGCCGGACGGATCCAGCAGAGCCATGAACTGCTGAGTGACTAATCCCCTCCACTTAAGGTAGTGCTCGTCACGTGACTACCTGCTGAAACTGGAGTCTGCGAATGTTGTTTCGTTTCTTTTCCAACTATAACAAACCTTCAAAATAACCTAACCTCATAAAGTTAATGATTACCCTTCAAAGATTACTTAGCTTAAAACCTAAATATAATTCTCTTAATATCTCAACAACAGGCTTAAACGAATTAAGTCAAACAGATGTCTACGTAACAGTTATACAAAAAATTGTTCATGCATACTTACTTTGTTTTTCATCTTGCCTGGGGTGCCCAGACATCATCAGGCACAAATTAAAAACGTCTTAAACATTTAAAAAGAAAACTATACATATGATGCTTCACGTGACATCTGCTATAACCTTAAAGTAAGCGATCTGGAAAAAGTGATGATATATATATATCAGCTGAGAATGTCATAACAAAAAAACTCGTGGAAAACATTGCACGTACACAATCCACAACACACGAATAAGTACATCCAGAGCAGTCAAAAAGATATTAGATCATATTATAATATAAGCGTACTTTTATATTACTTCCCCCCCTTTCAACAGTAATAACTTTTATTCTCCACACTTAAATCGTCATGCCAAGCAGACAAATCTCTCAACAAAATAGTAAGGTTACAAATATATGGTCGAGAACTATTAGTATCGATTACAAAATCGAATATAAACCAACGACTATTTTCCAAACAAGAAATTCCGAAAATCGGGGAAATAATACCTGCAAATGTTAAAGTATTCGTTTCGTTTCCTGTTAATAAAGAAATTCCATATTAATAGAATTTTTAGTTCCTAATGAAAAGAGCAATATTAGTCTTCACAATCCTGGCCGTAGAACACAGGTTTTGTCACTCCCCTATCTAACAATGTTAGCGAATTAACCACCTAAGAGACTGATTTAGTGCATGCAATAGCCACAGAGCTCTGCAAGCATATTAGTGTTGAAGACGACGTGATTTTCGGTTAGGTTGTCTAGCAACTACGGCGTTGGAGACGTACAATCATTAGTCAGCTTGTTTTCCTTATCAGATGGCATTGTGCAGTCGTTTAATTTATCTATATAAAACCTTTGCAGAAATATATCTTCATAGTGTGAGAAACAACATATTTAAGCAGTACCACAAAGTATTATTTTCACCATTTTCACCACTTCTGCAGAATTCCGTGTGTTCATGTACCTGTTGACAACTATTCCAGATTGATTTTGTATGTTTGTATGTGTAATTCTAGTTTTCTGCAACAAAAACTCTGATACAAGTGTATATCTAAAACGATTTATTATTTGTTTCATGTGTCACTATTGTAATAATAATATAATCTTGTCAAAATACTTACCAATTTTTAAAACTGAGTACCTAGGTCTACTGCGAAAGTTTTCGAATGCCACTTCCAGTAATACATATCTACTCTATATAATTTTCTTTTCTGTAAATCCTATCTTTTAATGGTGTATGTATACATGTATGTAGGTTCATTGCAACCAATTTATTATATTTGACAACTTCCAATATATACTTGTACCTAAGAACGAAACAAGTCAGCATAATTATAAAAAATGAAATGTAGATGTGCAAAATACTGTCCCTCCAATTCAGAAACCAGATCAATGATACACTGGTAGAGAATTATATTAATTGTTACAATATTTTTAAAAAATTAAACAGTGTAATTAACATTATTCAAAAATAATTGAAGAAACGAGGTTCCTATCCTCCCTTTCTAAGGGGCGGCTGCAGTGGGTGTAGTGGTAGGATGCTTGCCTTCCACCAACATGATCCCTCTTTGTTTCCTTGTGAGGTTACTCACAGATTTTGACATTGATTGATGCTGCTGCCTGGCATGTTTTCTCAAGGTTTTCCTGTTTTCCCACCCTTGCAGTTCTGTGCTGCTCCATATCTGCCATGTTTCACCCTCGTTGGCTCTCAGCACCTTGGTTGAAACAAACCACCTAAACCTCTCTCCAATCCTTCCTTCTTAAGGTAACAGAGGCCGTGGTGGTGTGGCGGCTAGAATACTCACTGTTTCACTAAGCACAACTCATTCTAAATACCCATGACTCATCATCAATATTAAAAAAAGCTTATGTCAAGTTAGTAAGAAAATCGCATGAAGGTTTGTCAATTTTGCAGATGGTGTAGTTACAGGAAAAGATTGCTGTAGCTAATTTTTCTTTATTTTTACTACCTTTGGAAAACGATAAAATGTAAGGAGTTGTCATTTGCTATAATGATTACACCCTAACGTTAAATATATTACCATATAAACATTCAAGTATACTTTATTTATTTAACTTATCTTGTCGACAGCAGATTCATTAGAGAATGGCACAAAAACACGATGAAGGGAATACAAGGAAGGAACTGATAATTAACTTTATTAATGAGTCACCCCAGAAATTGCATGGGCGAGTTCGAGAAATAAAGGGAATTTCAAATCAGGAAGGCTACAATGTTATTCAATGTAAAAAAAAAAAAAACAAGTTGAATGTCTCCAGTATGGCTGCGCACTAGTAATGCACTAGCAGACGACTTCAACAACATATGGGGATAACACAATATGTATATTAACGTAATTTTCCCATTTTAAGAAAAAAAAAGGTACGTCCCCTTCGTATGCCTTTTCTAGGGTAGTTTTAAGTTAACTGAATTAATGTGTAAAGTGTTTTTTATTTTAGAGTTATGCTTATGAAAGGTCTCATTTTTCTGAAATAAATTAATGTTTTTTCACATGAATATAAGTGCTAAAAACATGTTATCTGGTGCAAAAGTGACACAGGATAATATGCATCTACCCAGCGGGAAAACAAGACTGTTATCAAATACAATATAGTATTTGCTGTTATGACCACAATATATCGCTTTCCTTTTGAAGTGCATGGTTAAGGACCCATTAGATCGAGCACTATTGTTTCAAAGGGTTCGGTGGGTTTCCTGAGTTTTGTTGTGACCTGTCAGTGCGACAGTTTTAAAAACAATTACATGTGACACACGCACACAAAAATTCCCTTATGTGTACTGTCATGCCTGGCTAATAAATATGTTTGAGCACATTTTTGTGGGTTTCCACGGCATCTTGATTCCTGATAAGTAGAGACCTGCAAAAAATGCATTATTATTTTGGTAACTGGGCAGTGCAGCTAAAAACTGATTATGGTTTCACATAGCGTGTTGAGAGTGGGTGCAGGTGTGACACTGCCATATTATTGCACCGAACTAATGCCCTTGATTACTGTATCTGCAAGGGGGAGGGGGAGGGGAGAATGTCTCCCCACTCCTCGTCGCAGTCCTCGGTCTTGCCTGGTGTGCGGTACAGGTGGTCGGCCAGCTGATTATCCTCATTTGCTACATGTTGTACTTCAAAGTCGTATACTTGTGACAAAATTGTCCAGCATGTGAGCGTACTGCATCTTTCTTTGATACTGAGTAGCCACATGAGGCAATGGTTGTCAGTGAGTAAAGTGAAGCATTGATATTCGTACAGTTGGCTGTTCTTTTTAAAACCCCACACAAAGAACTTATGCTAGTTGACATTGTATCAGCCCTCAACCACACTGAACTTTACTCTGCTGAAATCAATTACTTGGCGCTTTCCATCGTCCCCTAGCTGGAATAACGTGGCGCCTATACTTTGCTCAATGGTGTTGCCTTGCATGTACAAGTGGCGACTGGGATCGTGTTGTACCAAGGCAGGGTACATACGAAAACGTCCTTTCAGCTCATCGAAACTTTTTTTGTGTTCTTTTAGCCACCTGAACTCGATGTTTGGCGACATGAGCACAGTGAGTGGTGTGGTGACAGTAGCAAACTCAGCTATTTATTCCCGGAGCCAATTTACAAGTCCCAAAAATTTTATTTGCTGTTTGCAAGTTGCTGGCACTAGGTATTCTTCAATAAGGTGTAGCCGTTCTTCCTTTGGGTGACTTCTTTTTCGTCTAATGTATCTGAGAAATTGGATGTTCCCTTTACCGATATGACACTTCCGATTTGCACATCTGAGGCTGTTGATGGCTAGGTGTTAAAATATGAGCGATCAGTGGTGAATGTGGTCTTCTCACATCTCTGACCACACGACCACATCGTCGAGGTAAGCCATGGTAAATTCACCGATTAGGCCGTCCAGAAATATCACCATCATGGCTTAGAATGTCGATGGTATGCACTTGAGGCCAAATGGCATGGCACAAAACTGAAATTGGTACCAATCGGGGGTGGTAAAGGCTGTTTCATGTAGATTGTCCAGTCGCACTGGGATTTGCCAATATCTGTTGTGGATATCAATTGTTGTCAAAACTTTCGCACATCCTAGGGTACCTAGTGCATCTTTTACATGGATGTAGGGTGGTTGTGAGCTTTTGGTAACTGGGTAAAGTTGGCGAAAATTGGCCCACAAACGCCATTATACTTTTTTTTTTTTAGGTACTTAAGTGATTTCCGAATTGCACTCACTGTTGGAAGGTTTTATTATGACTTCTTGCAGCCTTTCGGAAATTTTCTCTGTAATTATCCGACACTGTTGTGGCTGATAAAAGAGTAGGCCATCATAGACTGGAGTTTCCATGGTAAGAGGGATACAATGCTCCGCCATTGAAGTGTGGCGTAGCAGGTCTGCCATGGTAAATACAACATGTCGCTCATTCAGGAGGTGCTTCATGGCATCGAGAAACTCTGTTGGAACTGAATGATCTAGGTCATCTAGGAACAACTCCGGTAGGTTTCCAGCCGGTTGGGGATACAGGTTATACATGGTCCGGTGCTTCTTCAGACCGAAGGATAATTGGCGTGCTGTGGGTTCCTCTACAGTATTTTTCTCAGTCAACCATAGTACACCAAGGATTATGTCCTTCCAGATGTCGTCAGATATGTATGTGGTGGTGATGGTCTCAATGTCACTGATACGTACTCTCACCTGTGTGTTGGTGGGTAGCTATGTGAACAATTTGCTGTGTGGGTCGGATGTCATTTTCATTGATGAAGTTGGTCCTTATGAAGTGAGGGAGGCAGATGTGCCAATAAGAGCTCGACATGGATGTTTGCTGATCAAAATGGAAATTCGGATGAAAGTAATGTTTGGACCGATGATCTGATATCACAATGTTTATTGTGGCATTGGTTTGGGCAACATTATATTTAACCTGGGACAGGTGATTTCAGGCCACTCTACCCCATCTTCCCATTTCCCCGTGGAAACTTTCCCTTCTCTTCGATGGTGGCTGTTGTTTCCCAATTCAGTAACTCGTTATTCCAATGTGGTATTCCGCACCATATACATGGAGTTTGTGGTTGTTTACCACTGGCTGCAGCCCAAGAAGTGATGGGGGCCGGTCGATCATTGTTCATTTGTTTTGGTGACAGTGCTGTCTGCGAGTGTGTTTTTCGTCATGTTTGTTAACACTTTTGCACTCGCAGTTTTTTTCAAAACTGATCTTCGTCCCATTGCAGATTCACGTTTTCGCGACCGGAGAGTTCTTGGGCCTGGGTGCTTGTGTCGATAAGCATAACTGTTTGGATGAAATCCACCTCGGTGGCACGGATGACTGGTGATAAGGCAGCGCTGTATTCTGCCCATGTGGTGCCGGCCACATCTTTGAAAACTTCTTTAAACAACATTTCTGGATGATACGCCCGAATAAGGCTGATCCTATACATGACAAAGTTGCCCAATCTTCAATGTGTGTTATGTGATTCGTTTAGTTTAAATTAACAAAACTGGATGATGCTGTAAATGGTGTAAAACTTACTAGTGTCAATCAGCTCTGATGACTATGCTGTAATTGTGAGTCGCTTAGCCAGTCATAAGGCCTGAGAGCATTTCAAATTCTTCCTATCTGCTCACAACAAGGTGAAGGTACTGGCAAAGTGGCAGATGAACACATTGTTGAACTCCGCCCAGGTAATGCCGTAGTATTCTATTACTCGCCACACCATCCTGGCGTTACCTCCGAGTCGTTCACTGATACAATTCTGTCAGTCGTCTTCATCCACACTGAAGTGACTGAGTTGGTTTGAACAGTCTTCCAGGAAGGTGTCTGAGTCTTCTCTGGCCTTGCCGGAATAAGTCAGCAGGGAATGAAACCTCGCTGGTGTTGTGGTTGAGCCTGTATTTGAACGTCTTGTTGGAACATAAGACATGATTAATTGTTGTTTGCTGGAGCCACAGTCGCCTGAAGTACTGGCATGGAGTGTGCAGGTGGAATGGTCAATGTCGTAATCCTCGCACACGTGAGTATAAGTGGGCATAGAAGCATCAGCTGGGGGGGCACTGTGGGCATGAGAGTGCCTCTTACTGCTGGTCACTCCATTCTTCTGGCATTGCATTCTGCTGGCATGTGTTGAAAATCTCGGTAGTGAGCTCTGGCCTGACATGAGGGTGATGTTGATGGTTTGTAACCTGTGCATCAAAATCACAGGGGGCACAATCGATGAGGAATGTTTCAAGTACTGTGGTTCATTCTTTTGTTTATACACACTTATCATGGTAAACTTAGAGACACTGAGCACAAACAAGTGTTGCTTCTCCTATGCATTCACACCAACAAAATTTGCATATTTTTTTAGATTTTGCCAAAAATGATCTGGTGTGTGTCCTGTACTGTTTTGATTTCAAGTGCACGTGCAGAGCGCAGGCACACAGACGGCTTTGACAAAACCCTAGACATGATGAGCTCTTGTACATTACATACATACATCTTCCTCAGATTTGCAGTTCACACCTGGCCTCTGCCACTTGGCCCTGCTGGCCATTCTATTAGGTTATGGTTTGTTGTTATCACACATCACGTGGTCACAAACAAATCACACAATAATAAATAAACACTTTACAGCAACAAACAAGGCACTTTCAATAACCCTTGAGGGATTACCATATGCATACGCGACTTGTGTATACCACTTACCTTAAGATTAATGAGACCATATGTTATTGCATTTGTCAAATTATGCCATGGTGTAATTTTGAAAAAGTAAAGCAAACATTGTGTGACTCTGTTTCACCTTGAATACTTATTTCTCTGTTTGGGATCTACATCATACATACACATATTAACACTGGAAAATAATAATAGATAGTAGATAATATATTACAAATCTGCAAGTCACGTGACACTGTGATGTCATGTGATGTCAACACACAACAACATATTTCAAAATGCAAACAAACTAAACACATGACACTGACACTAAAATAATCTCTTCCACCTTTCACGGCATATCAAAAGAAACACAACATAACCCTACAAAGGAAAAAACACTTAACCTAACATAACAACTGACGCATTGATGCATCACATGAACGCACTACAGACATACACGAGAATGCTGTCTGCAGCGCTGACATCTCTGTCTTGGTGGTGGAGGGTCTTGGATGCTGCTGCGACGGAATGTGTGTAACAGCCAAACGTGAGAGCACATGGTATACGTCACTGGCCACGCCGACTACCTATTCACTTGACACACAGAGATCTGCCCCTGTTGTATATGATGGATATTCAGTTTCCTATTAAGCGCTGCATTCCGTTACATCCACTACTGCTGTTACCACATTTAATGCCCATGATTATTACATGCAATTCAGGCCAGATGCTTTGACCACTTTTCTCACCCTCTCCCCCCACCACTGTTTTGCACCACTACCTCATGAGGCTCCACAAGAAGAGGTAAGCGAGGTTCCTCGACTTAACAAAGACAAGTTGAACTCTTATATTGGCACAGTTGAACATGATCAATATCGCTCAAACACACGACTTATAATTTTGACAGTAGAGTGTGGTCCAATCGTTTCTCCAAGTTCTCATTTAATGGGATGTGGTTTATTGGAATGTGTATGTTTCCTTTTTCGTTCTTATTACTTTTCTCTTATGTTTCCCCAACACTTTAGCTCTATTCAGTGGAATGCCAGGTCCCTAATGCCAATCATATTTCCCCATCTTCCCTATTTGTATGCCCATACAGCCGTTGTAGTTCTCTTGACTGAAACTTGTATGCTATGTTCCCATCCTCTATAGATAAGGTCCTTTCAGCCTTTAGTTTCCAAAAGGGATGACAGAGGGATGGCCTTATATTTATGTAGCAATTATGTTGGTGGGAGTTTTAATAATTCTTTTCCTGTTGGTTTCCAAGGCGTCGATGCAGTGGCGATTCGCTCGTTTATTAGCTGCCTTCATGTTACTGCACTATCTGTTCATGTATATCCCCCCTTTCGGTGTTCTGGGCGCGATTGGGCCTTCATCTTTTCTCAGTTTCCGTCACCATTCCTTATGGGTGGTGATTTCAACTGCCACTACCATTTGTGGGGTAATCCTTTTGATGAGGTTTCTGGATGCCATTTGGCAGACTTTATATTTCATTGTTCCTTTACTCTCCAGAATAGTATGCAACCTACCTGGCTCGTTCTCCACACTGCAGATCGACTGTAATCGATGTAACGTTTATTTCTTCCAACCTTGCCGGGTACTTAACCTATGCGGTACATGATGATACTTGAGGTAGTGATCACTTTCCCATCACACTTACATCTTCTTAAAATACAGCGTCTTTTTTCCCGGCCTTTTGTCGCTTTCGATTCTAGTATACTCAAGTTGATTGGTGAAAATTTTCTTGTTTAATGTCGGCAGCCACATAACATTTTCCTACTGTCACAGCTTTTAATATCAATGTGGTTTTGGAGTATTATATGCTTCACTTTTGGAATCTGATATATGTTCTATACCTTATCGATCTTACGTTAGCCACGTGCTTCCATCCTTAAGATTGTTTGCCCGGCCATAACCTGTAATGTCACCGCAGCAGGGCTTTGTGCTCTACCAGATTTTTTACCATTTGTTTACACTTGAGGAATTACATAATTATCTCTCAACCACATGTAATACCACCCCTGGTTTGGATTATATATATTTTGATCTTCTGAAACATCTCCCTAGCAATGCGTTGGTGTGGTTAGTTCGTTTTTATAATATGGTGTATTTTCCAGGTTGTATCCCCGTGGTGTGGAGAGAATTAGAAACAGTACAGATTTGAAATCTGTTAAATCTCCCTTACAAGCAGATTATTATAGAATGATTGCGCTGTGTCCCTGTTTGGCAAAATTTTTTGAGTGTTTAATCAAACATAGGCCTAACTTGTGGTTAGAATTTAATGGTTTATACCATCCAGAACAATTTAGTTTCCGTGCTTGTATTAGTACTCTGGCTACTCTGGCTGTCCTTTTTCCCCACATTCGTGATGCCTAATCTCACCAGAATGTCTTAGGTACCATACGATTTATGTAGATCTGGAATCTGCTTTTGATAATGTCAATCTTAACCTCATTTGTAATAAAATCTCTTGTCTTTATTTGCAGTTTACTCTCCTCCACTGTTTACCTTCTTTGTTTAGCACTAGCTGTTATGTGCCTAGAGTTCCTAAGGGATATGATGTCGTTCGTTAGGTATCCAGTGGTTTAGTGCAAGGTAGTACCCTTAGTCCCGTACTGTTCATTTTGTGTACTCAGGATATCATTTTTCACCTTGGTACTCATGTTCGCTCCATTCAATATGCTGACGACATTATGCTTTGGATTGAATGTACCTTGTATGATACTGCTTGTTCTATTCTGACTACGTTCCTTAACTGTTTGTCCCTTTTGATTACTGACCATTGTTTTAACCTTTCTGTGGATATGTGTCGCACTTTATATTTTACCCATAAGCAATCTTCGTTAGTGCTCTCTCCCCATCCATCAGGGGTTATCTTCTCCCCTGTTTGCATAAGGTTTGATATCTGTGTATATTTTTGGAAGCTCGTAAGAGGATGGCCTACTCGTGTTAGTCACACTGTTGCTAAATGTCGTAAACATATCAATGTTTTGAAGGCTCTGACACATTTCTGATGGGAATCTAGTTTGTTTGCCATTCGCTGTTTTTATATTTTTACCATCCGATCTGTTTTGGAGTACGAACTTCCACTTGTTGTGCAGTTACCACTTTCTTTGATGACCAAATTGGAGACCATACAGAATGTTTGTCTCCGACTTATGCTCGGTGCTCGCTCTTCTACTCCCATTCTGGTTTTCCATGTGGAATCTTTCCTGATGTAATTGTCCGACCGGTATCGACTGTTACAAGGTAAACATTGGATCCATATTCATAATACTCGTGCCAGGAGTATTGCTAAGGCAATGGACAGCCTTGACTATGTTTTTCCGCCCATCTTATTAATGTCAGTACACCTGGTTCGCACTCCTGTTTGTGTGTTGCACCATGACATCGTGGAGCCAATGGCATCATTAAAAAATACCACTTGACGTGTCTCTGGATCTTAGGCTGGACCATAAAGGAGGTAAATAGGTTGTGTGGAAAGGATGCAAAAATTACCACCATGTTGTCTGGGGCACACCAGTATTTCAGCAGAGAGCACGAGTTCATTTTGGGTGTGTGGTCGATGGCCTGAAAGGGGTTCTCCTTGATGTTCGACGTCTCAACCTTGTAGTTGTAGAAGTTGTAACAGATATCCCAATATCCATATCCAATTCCTCGTCTAGTGGGAATTATTATGGCTATTCCCGAATGCCTATGTTCACTCCCGGGCTGTTATAGGCCGCCTTACGCTTTGTGAAAAATATTCAAACGAGTTATGTAGTAAAGAGGTGACCGAAAAAATAAACACAGCCCGACAATTCACTAAATGAATAATTATTTCTTTAGACCTTCAATAGAAGCACTTACAAAACTTGCCACGCTAAAGTGGAGTACACACTGATGCAGAAAAGATGGCAAAATGCCAACATGAAAATTAAGTGGTAATAATGTCCTGGCCATGCACAAATTGACCGGGTTGTGGAACAGTGCACTCTCTGGGCAATAGATAAACAAGAGGTTGCTTTTAATTAAGTTAAAACTATTGTAAGCTACATGATTAGTACCATAGCGATGAAGTGCCATTGTACGACCATCTCACATGGTAACCAAGAGTTGACTACTGAAACATGGCGGCGGGCTGCCACCTTCCCGGTACAAACTCCCATGCTGTATCACATGATAACAAATTATGTGAAAAATACATAACAAATGAAATGGGGTAGATGAACTTGGCCCTAAATTAATATGAAACTCTTAAAACATTACATGATAAATCACACTTGAATAATGAGGAGGAATAAAATTATATAAAACATACTAAACCATAATGCATAAGGCACCCTAACTTCAACTTGGTGCCTTATGTATCCCCGGGGCACGGCCCTGCACGTGCCAGGATTCCTCTACATTCATTTGCATTTTATTATTTTAATGTATAAAACATAATGACACTTCATTTTAAAAGGAAAACAAATTAAAAAATACTTAATATTTTTGGCTGCATTTTGGCACGTGTTACATTGCGGTATTGCGTCCAATGGCTTGCAGCCAACGTAACACAAAATACTGGTTGTCCAGTATTGGTACTGGTTAGTACTGTCCTCTTTACGATATATATATATATATATATATATATATATATATATATAAACAAATGCAAGTAAATAAAAGCGCATGGAAAATTACATACGAATATTTTATGTGTGTGGAGTCTTACGATGTCGCTGTGTGGTTATTTCTGCTTATGTGTGTTGCACCCATCAATATGCTTCATTCAATAAAGACACAGAACACAATAAAAACACTACAATGCCCTTTAAATTAAATAATAATAAATAGGCACTTTATCGCACGGGCGTTAGACACAATACACAATTATGGAGCACGTGGTCACGCAAACGTCACAATAGTGCACGTGGTGCGACGTGATTCGGACCATATGGCACCGTGACAAGTAATATTAAATCTAAAAAATGGCCTGGAAATTATGATAACATATTTAACACTTATTAACACTGAAAGAAAATAAAGCAATTTAAAAACAAACACTATAGGGCCACGGAAACAGATGAAAATTAACTACATATACACTTTCTATGTCACGCCTATTTAATCAAAATGAACCGCACATGCGCCACACTGGCTATAAATGGTGCAGATGGTGGGGGTCAGCTGGCTTGACAGTTGCTCCTCCAGATGTGGTGAACTCTCTAGGGCTGGGACACATGGCACACGTCAGCTATTTGCCATATAAGGTGTCTTTTAGTTTCTCTGTCCTCTCTTTTTTGTCTCTCTCGCGACCTTATCTTCCATTATACTTCAACAAGACTCTGCGGCTATGGTTTCTGGATATCCCGATTGTACATTAATTCACACCGACACCTCAAAATCTGTGGACGGTGTTGGGGTTGCATACTTTGACTCTTCTCATAAACGTTCTGGACTCTTTAAACTTCCTTCCACTGCTACTATTAATTATGCTGAAACTTTTGCGGTGTATATGGCCTTATATTATGTTTCTGATTATAAGGTTCACACCCCTGTGATTGTATCTGATTCCCATAGTTTACTTACAGCTTTGTCATCTCCTACTCCCCATAGGGAGGTGTTTTACGACTTATCTGGGAAAAAATGTATTAATCTGAACGCCTTACATGTGACTGTCCATTTTATGTGGGTGCCAGGTTATGTTGGTATCCATGGGAATGAGCTGGTGGACAAGTTTGCGAAACATGAGTATTATACAGGATATCCCGAGACTTTACTTTCTTTTTTTGGTGTTGTATCCGATCTTACAGTCGCAACTTTTTCAGCATTGGAAACCGGCGTGGGAGAACTATACCTCAGTTAGTAGTAACTTGTATGCACACTTATTTCCTCGGTATTCTCAGTGGGAGCATGATTGTCAGTGTGGTTCTTGTAGTTTAGCGGTCACTGCTTTTCGACTTCTTTTGGCTGTTAATATGACCCCGTCTCATTTGTATTGTATGCATATTGTCCTCACGCCTTCTTGTATTTACAGTGCTCCTGATGCTGATTTGAACAATATCTTGTTTCAGTGTCCTTTTGGTGGTGATCTACATTTGCTGTATGATGATCTTCAGCAGCTCCATGTGATGTTCTCTGTTTCTTACACTTCTGTGCTCTTTTATGGTCCCATATAATTTGTGACACTCTTGTTCGGTTTTTCCTTACACATATTATTCTCACCTGATTTTGTGTACCGTGAGTCCTGTTAGATGTCCTAGGTGGTCCACCCTCTTCTTCCTTGTTATCCCCTGTTTCATGGCCTCTCTGTACCCCTTATGGTTCATGGGCCTCTACAATGAAGATTAGTTTTAGTGCTCCCATCTGGTATTGCTCCTTGCTTCTTTTTCCTTCCTTCATCTTTTATCTTAGTCTTTCATTATAGGTTTTCGCAGTGGGCTCCGTAGTTGGCCACTTTACCACAAAAAAAAAAAACAAAGGTTATTTCTGACAAAATAACAGCGATTGCGTAGTTTTAAAGTTCCCTCCAAATGAGATTCACCATTTTTTTTTTTCAATTAGCATTTTCGAGATGTGAACATTTCGTTATGAACGCTAGTGACCAGCCTGTTTCCAATTCAACTGTGAAAATATGCCAAATGTGAAAGAGCCTTACTTGAATCCTTGCTTCCGCCATTTTAAAGAAATCTCCTCTGGTTGACAATTTATTAATGAATTATGGTTATAGGCTGTTAACGGAAAAATGAGCACTTTTTAAAACCCTGTTTACGATCTACTTGTATACACATTGTGTATTCTTCCGCCGTATGCAAAAATCAGCATTGCCACGGGCCTCGTCACTTTATTCATGCGTCGGTCAAGTGCGACAATATAATTATTACAAACTAAATTTTTTGCAAATCTACTCATTTTCAGTCTTATGTGCATTAAAAAACTTTGTAAGTAAAAGAAATCATTTAATTTGTCATATATTTGTATTCGATATTAAGATATGGAACAATTTTCTGTTGATCGTTACCAACTTTACTGGGCGCATGTCACTCAGTTCACCCGTTAAAATATATGCAGGGTAGGATAGTGACATTTATCTAACGTTGATTTCAAAAGTGCTCACTTTATCGTGAACAACCTTTACCTACTTGTATAATGCAGAATATATGAAAATGTAAGAAGTGCAACAACCAATATTCGCTCGATCTGCTTGTCATCTGCGAACGTTAAAATTCTGTTTTAATCTTGTGTTCTACCAAATTTAGGAAGCCCTATGCCATTAGTTTGACTACTACATATTTTATCTTCAAAGGGTGTTCATTTGTTGAATGTGTACACTACTGCTATCAAAATGTTATAACTTCAAAAATCTTCAGTGGGAGAGTATGTGTGGGTGTGTGTATTACCAAAAATAAAAACCACATAGAATATATAGTTGAAATAAATAAAGTATATCATTCGTTACAAGTAAATAAATTAATATAATTTTTATGCACCCTGATATCAAGAAAAAATCAAATAAACTACATACTTATGAAAAAAAATTCTAAAAAAAAATGATTTTATATTTACCGTTTCATTGTGTTTTGAGGTTTTGTTGTTTGGTGTTATTTGTTAATTGTTGAATTTTTTTATTTGTGGCTACAGAAGCTAGGGGCAAAGTCTGTTCTATGCTTTAAGGGAAATAAATTGTTTGTTTTTGCAATGGCGCTGTTGGTTAGTCTTCAAACGCTTTTTCAAATAACGTAGTTCTGTTTGGTTTTATGCCTAATTACGTATTACCTGCTTGGAAACAAACGTGTATGCACGAGTTTCTCACCCCGTGAATTTGACGAATTATTTGTAAAGTCACATTAAAATGGCGCAAATGGTCAGTACAGCAATGGATAGTTTAACTTCTGCAATAAAAAGCAACATAATCCCAAATCAAGAATATCTTCTGCAGGGAAGTGTATTTGATTCTGCAGTTGAAGTTTTATTGCATCGTCTTCGAGGACTGTGTGACAACGTTGATTCAGGCCCAGAAACCTTCCATGATCATGAAATGTGCTTCAGTATGCGTGAGTAGTCCATTGGTTGGGTTATTGTTATTGTCTTTGAAAGTACAAATAGGTAAAATTTGGTTGTAACACTTCAGTAGGAAATCTACGGAATGCTCGAATTTTTAACAGTACCCAGTATAGTTCACATCTCGCATAACAATCTTTGTACAAAGTATATTCCTAAGTATTTTTTTCGTTATTTTTTTCAAAGGTTTTACTAAATTTAGGCCGTGGCTCAATTCGAAAGTGTGCTCACACTCATGGCACACTGGTTCACTGTAACGAATTAAGACTTGTGCCCTTTGTAAGCCTTCAGCATTATTTCTCTGACAGAAAAGGTAAAAAATAGTTAATTAATAGGGACTTAGTAGCTGGCTAAATGGAGAGGGTCAGGGCAGAGCAGCAGTTGTTGAAATAGCAATCAGTTAGAAGAAAAAAAAACGGAAGTGGAGAGAAATGGAGAGGATAGCATTGATGAGGCCGCAGGGGTGGAGATAGGAGGTAAGTAATGTAGGATGTTAAAGCAGAGTACTAGTATAAAGATAATGGTGGTGAACTGTAGGCGTGTGTACAACAAGCTGGAGGGCTTCTGGGGGAGGTTGAAGGAAATGGGGTGGATATAATGGTAGCTGTGGAGCCTTGGTTGACTGAGGAAGTACTGAACATTGAGTGTAGGCAGGATAAGTTCACCATCTCCAGAAGAGAGAGGGATGGGAGAGGAGGAATAATGGTGTGTGTAAGGAAAGGGCTAAAAGGGGTGGTAGAATGGGTTAGTGAGGATGTCGAGGTAATGGAAATTAAATTGAGTGGAAGTAGTAATAGGAGTATTACTTTGCTGGTAGCGTATAGACCATCAGGACAGGGATGGCAGGCAATTGAGATGATCAAGGAGAAGGTCGATAGACTAAAGGACAGGCAGTGGGTTGTTGTAGCAGGGGATTTGAATATGCCAGGGGTGAAATGGGTAGAGGGTGCAGAAGGAATGGGTAGCATAATGCAGAGAATGGCAGCACAGTTAGTCAACAGAGGATTAGTCCAGGTAGTAGAAACACCTACGAGATGGAATGAGGAGGGTGTTGGGTCAGTGCTGGATGTGGTGTTGGTCAGACCTAGGAATTCTGTAGTTGGTGCAATAGTATTGGATGGTATAAGCGACCATCATATCCCGGTTGTGGAAATTGGGATTGGCAGGATGAGGGAAGTGCAAATGGCAGAAAGGTTGGTGTGGCAGTATGGGAGAGGAGACAAGAAGGGGGCAGAAATATTCCTGAGAGACAGGTTTAAAAAATGGTCTATGGAGGAGTGTGTAGAGGGGTTGTGGAGGGAGTTTAGAGGATTAATGGAGGTTATGTTGGAGAAATTTGTGCCAATGGAAGGGTTACGGACTGGGAGAGATTCACCATATTATGGACAGGAGATTTTGAAAATGAAGTGCAGAAAATTACATGCCAAGTGGATAAATGAAGGGATGATAAGATCTAAAGAAATGATGAACCAAATGGGTAGGGAGCTTGAAAGGAAGATCAAACAGGCAAAGAATGTATTTCTGGGGAACATGGTGGAAGAAGGAAAAGGCAAGGAATGGGAGAAATTGTTTAGGTTTGTTAGGAGGTTAAGGGGAGGAGAGGAAGTGATCCGTCTGCTAACAGGAAGGGATGGTAGGCATGTGACAAATGACCAAGAAAAATCGGAGATGCTGCAAGGACAATACTTGTCAGTGTTTGAGGCAAAGGAGGGTTGGAATATGGGGACAAACAGGGTTTGGGGAATGTTTAGTGATCAAGATGAGGGAGTGGGAGATAGAAAAGGTAATTAGGGGTTTGGTGCGCAGTAAGGCAAGGGGTCCAGATGGGATAGGAAATGCAGCACTAAAGTTTGGTGGCAGGGAGTTGGTGAGATATTTTGAAACTAATTAATATATTATTATGTTCATGTTTCATTTAAATTAATTGTGTGCATATTATTAAATACTGAAATTTGCAAATAATTGTATGTTTTTAATCATGGAAAAATGTACCAAATTAAAATAAGTTACTATTTGAATAAATAATGTACATTTATTCCAGGAAAGTGAAAGACCAGCCATATATATTTTTTTTAATAGATACATAAATACATACACTCGCAATTAGGCTACCGCCCAGTGGCGAGCTCTCTCACCTCTCCTTCACCCAACCAACTCCTTTTCCACTCGCTATCTGAACTTACCAACCCCCCTCACAGATACCAGTTCCTCCCTCAACACATTCCACTCCCTCACAGACCTCAAAGCATGGACTACCTACCCCGCTCTGTTCTCCTCTACACCATCTATAGCTTCTCACTGTTGTTTCCTCTTCCTCTAAACACCCCCTTACTTAGCTTGCAGTGTAGCCCTCCCCATCCTCCGTCTTCATTCACCACCCTGTACATCCTGACTAACCGTTCAACTTTCCTCCTGCCCTTCAATGAGCTCCACCCCATTTCTTTCATCATTACTGAGGGCCTATAGTTCCCTTCTTCCTCACCATCTTGCCCCTGCCTTCTCCACCTACCCTTCACCTATCTTGCTGCCTTTCTCTGCACCTTTTCCAGTTCTCGCACCTCCACATACGGGTCCCGTACTGCTGCAGCATATTCTAACATTGGCCGTACCATTGTGCCATACGCATTCTCCTTCACATCACAGCTGACTCCATTCAGCACCCTTCCCAGCATACCCAGAGCCCTTCTTCCCTTTGCAACCACCCTCTCTACCTGTTTTTTCCACCGGAGGTCTCCCTGCAGTACAATCCCTAAATATTTATATTCTGCTGCTTCTTCTATCTCTTGTCCCTCCCATCTGTACATGTCCCTGCTTATCACCTTCTTCCTTGTAAACCTCACCATATACTGTTCATGGTAAAGTGAGCACTTTTTAAGGCCCTCCCTGTAGGTATTAACCCCTAATAAATGTATTTTATTGCAGTCTCAAACGTTAACTTTTGAGAATGAAGAAATGTATACACTGTGCTTATTTGCCATATTGCAATGTTTACATTAAAAAGTGCCGGAAAGGTTGAAATTATTTGAAAGGAAATATTTAGCATGGCCTTAAAAAGTGCTCATTTTACCATGAATAGCCTACATCTTAGTGTGTGTGTTTTTTTTTTTTTTTTCCACAACCATATTTTGTCAAAGTCCGCCTGCAAATCCCCCCCCCCCCCCCCCCCAATCTTCAAACCACTTCAGCATATACAACACAACCGTCTGCAAAAAATCTTATTTTTTCCCTAATCCTCAAACCCATGTCATTTACCATTATGGTAAATAACAAAGAACCCAGCACGCTTCCCTGTGGTACCCCTGACGTAACCTCCCCTTCCTCTGATATGGCCTTCTCCACTTTCACCCTCTGCCATCGCCCTCTGAGGAAGTCCCCTATCCATTGCACTACTCTCCTGTCCGGTATCAGCTCCTCCACTTTCCTCATCAATGTCCCATGGGGCACCTTATTAAATGCTTTCTCAAAATTTATGAAGCAGGCATCCACCTGCTTCCCCTCATCAACTACCTGCACCAGATCCTCTATAACCCAGCCAGCTGTGTAACAACCTTTGTTGTAACGTTCATGATGATTAATTTTTGTTTTACAAATGAGTAGTTTTTCACATGCTGTAGTAGAAAAAGAGAGTTCGGCTTAACAGCTGGTCTGTGAAGCACTAATTGTTATTCTGAATGGTTTACTTACATTTGTATACACTTTTAAACCTTCTTGTAGAAATTTGCATAATTTTGTCATGTTACCGTTTTCTTGATCTTCAGATGCTCTCTAAGATGCAGTATATATACCAGCACAAAAATTATCTGATATTGTCATAGGAATTATTTCTTCATCCTTAGTCTCGTCAGACCTCAGTGTGTGCTTCTTTCCTCGCCCTTATAAAATTTGTGTATTTATAAACTGCTGACCGACTTGTAAGATGTTCATAACGGTCAAATATTAATTTTTGCATGGATCAGGTGATGAGACAGCAGTGCTCAACAGCTGTCTTCTGCACTAACGAGGGTAAAGTGATGTGCAGCTGGAGGAGAGATGGAATTTAAAGGTGGGGTGAAATGGGAGTACCCTGAGAGAACCCATCAGGCCACTGCAACTTCTACCTCTTTTCCCACATGCTAAGATCGAGTGTTGACCCCGCCTTAGTAGAAGGTGGGTGATCTAGACATTTCCACACTGCATCCTTAGAATTTTTTTGTAAAACTAAATTTAAACAAACTTCATGTCACCATCCTACCACATAATTTTGAAAGTTCTATAGGCAGAAGGTAAAGCAATGTTTGGGACATACTCAGACAAGTAAAAGTCGATTTACTACCCCTTCATTCTGTGTGGACCACTTTTCTCTGCTATTATAATCAACAGCTATTTGGACACTGGATAACTGGCAGCGACAGCATTTTTCAAGTATTTTTCACCAATCCTGATATTTCAATTATCTCTTGATTTCATCTCTATGAGCATTTTCTTTAAGTGAGGTGCTGAGCAGTAAACAGATTTTTCTTTGAGCTTAATCGGCCAGACTACTTACTTTCCACCTATAGATGAATCAGGTTCGATTCCCGTCGAAGTCACTCCCGGATTTTCGTATGCGGCAATTGTGCTGGACTATGCCGCTGGTCAGCGGGGTTTTCTCTGTATTTACCGTTTCCCCTGCTCTTGCATTCCGACACTTTCACTTTACTCTCATTGGCTCTCAAGACCTCAATGTTAGGAACCACCCAAATCTCTTCACTCACTCCCTCCCTCTTTGTGCTAAAATAAAATTAATGGAAGTTCTTTTCATAACTTTTTTGTAGTTCTCATTGGTAATACGTACATTTATAATGTACAAAGTTATTTTGGCTAATATACTGTCAAGTGTATTTGTTTCCAGTTTAATGCTGACTGCATGTAGGTATTTCACACGTCGCATTCAGTTTTCAGCATCAGCTAAACTTTATAATAATAAATCACATTCTCTACACCTTTATTTGTGTTGCAATAAATAGAAATTGGTTAGAACTGAAAAAAAAAAAATTTTATTATTTGGTAGCTGCTAGCAGAACAAAACTTGAAAACCCAGAACTCAGCTAAGATATACTACAAAGTCTCGTGCTCCATATATAAAAGTTTCTATCCCCTGATAAATATAAACATAAAGCTGGCATAGGCATATATAGCTTACAGAGACAAGGACTTTTATTAATATCATAAAACCACTAACTCCCAAACACTTTTACCAGTCACATTAATTGAATTTATTATGTACTTTATATACCTTTCATTCTAGCACACAGCTATATAAATAACGCTGAAACATATTATTTTGCAATTTTGCCTATTGTGTCATGCCACCCCTAAAATGTGCCTCTCTATGCCCGGACCTTATCGGCCTAGAGCTGATTTTACACCATACCTGCAGCCCCACTTGGTTCTTGTACAAGCTTCTACAAGCCCGGCTGCACGAGTTGGAATACCAGACACTATATGAGCCACCACGGAAGATTCATATTACACTACAGCAGTTTGCATACTAGCATTTGGCACCCTCTGTGGATGCGGAGTATGTGGTTTGTAGTTAATATGAACCCCATTCGTAGAACTGCTCCCAGTTAGTAACTTGTGTTGGACTAGGAAAAAAACTATCTAGCACGTCTTAATATTGCTATATTACTGTTTGCCTTTTACATAAATTGATTGCTTACTAGTAAAGTTTCATTCATTTTCTTGAAAATGACGTAAAGTCACTAGAGTACGAGAGTGTTATTTTTAATTTTGACGAAAATTACTGACCGGTTACAAAATATTGTTTTTTCTTTATGCACAAGGATATTATCCACATCTAAAATTTAATGGTAAAAAGAATTTAGGTTTGGCGGAGTTAGGAACTCGTGCCCAAAAGTACCATGTTAGTAGCGTGCGCCGTGATTTTACCACTGTACTACCAGTTCACACATCAGATGTTGGTTTTATATACTCTAGATACGGTAAACTATTTGAAATAATTTTTAATAGAGTAGATAATGTTTTAGGTATTTGGAACGGTTTTAAACAGTAATTAAATGTTGTCATCGCCAATCTTATTTGTTATTGTCGTATTTTAAATCTATTTGACAGAGTTTCAATGTTACTGATGTATTATCAAGATGGAGGCGTCTTTTCGGTTTCTTCATCAATTCGTTTCAAGTAGTAGCTATGGGGAGCGCCCTACCCTCTGAAACTGCTATACGATTGGCCAGTTACGAAACCTAGTATGGAACCTGCCACGAAAAACAAGACATGTTCAATTACCAAATCTGGTACAAAATCTGGCTGTACAAGGCAGATAATGCCATGATGGGTTCCATACTAGCCTGTGTAATGGCCACTATGGCGGACCTCGCACAAGCTTTTACGGTATCTGGTATCGTGTAATATTGCCTTAATGGGAAGTCCAGCCCTGGGAGAGACTCGTGGTTGTTTGGCAGAAATTATTTTCTGTAGACTGTAGACCTGAAGTGCGCAGTTTGGCTGGCAAACAAACACATTGATGTACGGCTGTGCTTGTTTGATAACAATTTTGTACAATAACTGAATCTAGTCGAGGTCTTATTATTTGAAGACATTTTTTGTTTATAGTGTAAAATTGTCAATGTTCATGTGCACAGAACTACAATTTTTTTTTACCTTTCTTTTGGTGTAATTAGGTGCAATCATTTTCTGTGGAAAACTTTGCCAGAATATTTTAAAACCATCAGTTTCCTCCACCTCATGCTGTATTAGTATGTGTCAGGACAGGAAACTAAAATAGTCTTTCTCAGAATAAAATACACTAGAAAGGAAGAGTAGTGACGTCACCCTCACTGTTCCGCTCGGGATGTGCTGCTCTACTCTTACATCAGCCATGCACGGCCATGCATTTTGTGTATGGGTCACCACGCTTGTTCATACAGGAACGGATCAGTGAACTGGGTTATAACCTGTTTGACCCGTTGTACGAAGAGTAAACTTCTCCTAATGTATTTATTGTGCTAATTTTATCTGTGCCCCTGAAAGCTGAGTGTAAGTTATAAAAGAGAAAGTGTTATCTTCCCTCTTGCGCCCCATAAATGAGGCGTTATTAGCCTAAGAATGCTAAGCCACGTGGATTACGTTTGAATACTAAACCCAAACTTCAGATGTTCATTATTAATAAAAAAAATTTGTGTTTGTCATATTTGTTTTGATTTAAAAGGGCATATTTAATTTTCTTAAGTTCTGTTAAAATGTAACTTAAATTATCTCTGCAGTTCCGGCGTCCGCCATGCCACGTGTCCAAACTTAAATACTTTCACGTAATATTAAATTTTGCTTATGATTTAATATTTTCTTTTTGAGTGTCGGTGCTTATGTGAAATGCCTTGTATTATTTTCTGATGATTTTCTAAATGCTTCACCTGCCCATTCCGTCTTATTCACATAAGTATTATTTTCTGACACAAGTGAAATGAGGACTCTGGACATTAGGTAATTAATTTTATACGTCGGAGAGACTATTAATTCTTTCAGTGCTTATATATTGTATTAATTCTTTCAGTGCTTATATTTTGTATTTCTGAGGGTTTTAATGTATAGATTTTGCTAAATGTATGTGTAAATTAATTTCTCCTCACGATAGTGGCGGGAAGATCTTGGTGAGGTAGCCCAATGTCTCTGCCACCATGTTTAGTTTGGAGCAGTGAGCCAATGAGGATACACGTGTGTTGCGCGTCGCGGCAGCCTTCATCTAATCATCTTAACTGCAATAGTAAGTCTTAGTATACCGGAACCTTTTTAATGGTTTTTGCTCCTCCAACATACATATCCTCCTCTCAGTCAGACTCACTGCCCCAGAGAGTGCAACGCCTTTAAGTTTTCACGTGCTTAACAGTACTTTCCACCGTGTTGGCTGATGGCAAGCCTAAATGCTATGCTCGCTTCAGATGAGTCAAAGTGTATAGTAGTGTGAATGTAGCCTCGTTCAGTCAATATACGCTTACAGATGGACCATGTCTGAAATTTTTTGCATAGTGCCTAATGTATCTTAAGGACCTGGCCCACTCCAGGAAACCCACGTGCTCCCTTTATGAACTGTGTAAATGTGCTGATCGAACTCTCTCTCATAAATTGCTTTCGTTACCGTGTGCTTCGAGGAGACCGCCACGGCTATAGACCTGCTTCTGCCTTGAGAATAAGTCAGCAGTGCTCACCTGTGATTGATGAGGTGGCACAATTGGGAAATATCAACATATTTTCTAAAATTCTAGCCATGAATCAGGGTTTCTCTCAAATCAGGCATACTTTGCCCGTCGCTAGCAGCCAAGCCACGTTAGTAGTTTAATTTTTTTATTCCAATAGCCTGATATTGCTCCAGCATAGGTCTTTGTAATGCTGCAGAAGTCAATTATGTAGGTATTTTGATTGCAGAGAAATTAAACCTTTTTTGGTATGATAAGGAGGCTGAAGGGACATTGAGATTTCTTGTAGATCTTGCATTATGTTGATGAATTTCAGTGGTGTGATGGTGCTGGAACACCATACATCCAGCATTATCAGCGCAGAAAATTGTATGCCCCAACACGGGGATAGATTGACGAGGGACCTGAGGTTTACCTTGTTGGTGACCTGTTGGACGTAAGTCGTCATGGATGTCAGTACCGATGCAGCTACATAGCTTGACAGGCGAGCGCAGCCTGTCGGCTTGGAGACTTGAGGCTGCTCCCACCCTTCACCCCGCCGATGTCTCCCACCTTCCAATGATGGTGTCTGGCAAGATGCTACCTTCTGTGTCATTAAGATTTGAATGCTACTGAACTCGAAACACTCAAAACTTTCTGGTATGTTCCTCAATACCCTGGTCAACGTATTTCCAGACTATAAAAGGTTGTTTTCTTTCATCTTCGGAGAGAGAATGTATAGGAACCTTACGATGACAACATTGTAACTTGGCAGAAGGCATATCCTGCCATGTTTGATGAGGGCATTTTATAGTCTATGTAGGAAAAAATTTATAAGTTTTATTTTTTTAAATATATAATTTGTAATTTTGCAATGTTGCAATGTTTGGGCTAAGTATATATTGCTATGGGAGTCAATTGTTAAATATAACTTAATATAATTTTCATTACAAACATTACAATTTTAACATATTTTAAAGCCTTTTTTGCTATTTGTATTTTTTATAATGCTTGTATTTTTTATATGGGCAGTTTATGAGGAAAAAAATAAAAACAAAATAATCCTGGAAAAAAAGAACTTTGTTTAATCATTTCTCACTATTTTTGGGGTTAATTATCTTGGATTCCAATTCATATCAGTGCATTGCTATTTATTGTGACTGCGTTATTTGTTTGTACTCTGTTATTTAAACTCTGCTGCTTGAAGCTTTTTGGTATGACTCATTTTGATTGAGTGGAATGGAAGGGAGGGGAGTTGGTCACTGTCATGGAGTGGTGGGGTTTCTTGCGGGTGCTCCCGCTATGTGACAGTGTTTGTTTGGAACTTTTGTAAATTAAATGTAATATGTGAAAGAATCTCTAAATATATTGGCATGTAATAGTTAGTATGTTTTCAGTGTTAAAAAGCTGTTTGTTAGACTCTCTGTTTCTCTTGTTGCATTAAATCTTCGTGGATTTTTTTTAAGGAGAAATATTTTTTACTGTGGATTGAATTGCACAAGTAAGTTTGTTACTATAGTTGTTTAATTTAATTTTCATTACAACAGATCAGTACTTCAAACCTAACATTATTAGATGTAATAATCTCCATATATTTTGTCTTTGGTATTAAGAATCTGCATATTTTCTGAGAACCAATCAGTTTCAGAAATTTGGTTGGAGACTTATTTTGTAATTGCTTATAAATAATTCACATTTATTAAAATATCTTGCATCATTTGTAAACAGAACAGTATTCATATCAAACTGTAAAAAGTTAGGTATAAACTGTTCATAAAAATTAAGAAAAGTAAGGGTCCTAGGATTGAGTCCTAAGGTAGACCATCTTCCAATGTTGATTTTCAGTAACAATGGTTATCTGCTGTCTAGTTAAGTATGATCTGATTAGTGCAGAAATTTTGTTATTGATGCCATAAAAGTGAAGGTTTTCGTATATAAGAATATCATGGGTTAAGCAGTCAGTCAGATTTATTTGAAACCATAAGAACTGTTTGCTTTAAGGGACTTAATGATAAATTACTTTGTGGTATTTTGGTAGGGATGGCATTATTTTGGGGGAAGCCCAAATTATATGTTTGATTCCTGTAGTCGTAGAAGTTATCTTACAATGGCGTGCTATTTATCAGTAAAAAAATGTGGAAAAAGGCATTAGAGATATAATATTAAAACTGTATGTTGTGACAAGAGTAAATGGCAAAGCCACAATTGTATAATAATTATTTTATAAAGTTATGGTATTTTGGATAGTGTTAATTAGTTGTTTAAAGTCCTTCGTCAGAAAAAGAAGACTATGTAATATTAATTTATAAATAAATTTGTATCCGCGGGAAGGATCACAGCTGGTGTAGGCGGGGCTTAGAGGGTCTGCCTGCCTGGTTGGTTCCAAGAGGACACCTGTTGGGTATCCTCGGGTCAACCCGAGCGAGAGGAGATAGCTGTGGTCGCCAGGACCTGGCTGGAGAGACACGGGAGTTGGATGTGCAGGCCTTTAAAAGGCCAGTACATATTGTTTTGTCAAAGTCGAAAAGTGAGTGCTGAACATGTGTGGGAGGCCAGAGAAACTTTTTACATACTGATGGTCCAGTGTCTCGAGCTTGTGTGAAGCAGTTAAGCACTTGGAAATAAATCAGGGCACCTTCGCAATAATTCCTTGCAGGCACTTAAAAATAACAAATAATTATGACTATGACTTTTAATTATGGTAGTATCCTCATTAGATTTCTCATCGCTCTCCCTGAGCTAGTTGGCGCTGTATAATTTAGAGTGATTTACTGGAATGCAACATGAAGTTGTGAGGTCGGGGAGTTACATATTACGTGCCGACAATAGGGCAGGAAACAGCACGTCTCAGAGAGTGAGCCCGGTCCGCAGTAATAAAAAGATGGTTAGAAGTGATAACAAGACATTCTCCAGCAGCCGAGGGTGTACACGCCCAGAGCGGAAACATAGCAGAGCGTGCGAGTGCTGAGAGAGACTTGAACGACACTTTCTTCAGCAGCCAGAGGGTCGTTAGCGAAAGTTCCATCCGCACCAGATCAACAAATGATGGTGACTGAAGGCGGATCGCTACTAACAGAGCCCAGCCATACCAGACCAGGAGATGCCAGCGGCAGAAGGCAACAGGCAATGTTCAACGCATCATACTGTATTGGTGAGCCTGTTTCAGTATTTATTCTAGCAGCTGAGACAGCGCCGAGGGCAGAGCAGAGTAGTAAAAGAAAATGTGTTGTGTGTAGTTAGTTGCAGGGTAGTTAGTGCATGCCACTCCAGGGTGAAGCTGTTCAGTATGCTGACACAGTCACATCTTTATGAAAGGCAGCGAGGCGTCAGCCTTGTGGTCTACTGAAATCCAGCCAGGAAACTCCGGGCAGCTATATCAGATAACTGAGATTGCAGGTTTTAATGTAAATGATAGGGTGAGAGAGGGAAATAAGACTGAAAGTGACACTCATTCAAAAGACAGCCGAGATGTTAATATGTACACAGAGCAGCAACAGATGGCAGATATACCTCTGGTTGGAGTAAGTAACGAACAAATTGTGGGAAATGCTAGCAATAGTAACAACTACATGACAGTGAAAGTTTTTTCCGGAAAGGAAGGCACTTTAAACTTAGGAATGGCAGGCAGGTCAAGGTCGATGTGGGATAGTAGGATGAATGAAACGATGACCATGTTTAGTCAGATCATGGAATCATTAAGACAAACAAAAGAGGAAATGAAATAAACAATCAGTCTCAGATGTGGAGGGAAGAAACGTGACAGATGCACATACGTTTTGAAAACACTGTGTTAGAAATTAATCAGATTAAGGGATAATGCCAGTTACAAACAGGAGCTAACTTAGCGTGTACGGGCAGCATTCGATACTGTAGAATCAATATGTAGTGTAGTAGAGGGCCGACAAAAATTTAGATTTCGGAATGTGTAGTGAGTATGGAAGGCAGGGTTGACTATATTGAGAATGGATGCGCGCTAAACAAAGTAGAAGTTAGGAAATTACATAGTAGAATAGCAGCTGTAGAAATAAGACAAAAATAAATCAGAAAAGATATATTGTACTCCGTCCACAATGGCCGTAGTATGCATGTGATCGCGCAACCCAATATAGATAGACTAGTACCGCTATTCAGTGTAACTCTGGGAAATGCATGACCAATCAGGTTTATCAAAAGAATGGACCCCTATGTGAAGAGTGTTCCATGTAGTGAGAATGTTAAAATAGAATTATTTCTGTCTCGTCTAGTAGGTCCAGCGAAATCATGGGCACAAATGACATGCGAAGCATGAGAAAGCTATGAAGACTCACAAAATGCATGCATGCACAAATACAGGTCTGTTCACGTGTAGGATTTGCTGGTGCAGTACCTTTATCAGGGCGGGTATCAAAATAGTAATACACCATTCTCAGAGTATCTATGGGAAATAATAGAGGAATGTGAGCACCTCGAAAATGCTTTTGCACCAGCGAGAATAGTACATCACTTTAAAATGCATCTACTGCTATATATGCAAAATGTAGTCATGTCTGCAGGAATAGACACACCAGCACAGTTAATTGGATTAGCTGAAAGATTTGAACTTCATACTCAAGTTAATAATTGCAAGGAAGTAAGAACCAGTGGCTATGGGGTCGAGGAAACATGAGTAGAGGATGGTCAGAAGTTAGATGATGAAAGTGACAGGCCGGCTTGGATGTTGTCAGGTTCAACATGTCACAGTAACGAGCGTAATGGAAGTTAAAAATGTAGGAATTGGAGACAGCGCCCAATAGAAAGGGCGAGTGGAACATGTAAACCAGACAACTCATCGCCTAAGGATAGTGAGCGACAGGGAGAAGGGGAAGCTTAATGAGAAACCACAGGTAACAGATGGCATCCTGCGTACTTTCAAAACCAGGGACTAATACAGGATGTTTACCAGGTAACAGTACATCAGAATCCGGAAAACTAGTAGACGAAAGCCAAGACTGTCTTGCTCGGCTGGAGTGTACGTTGTAAACAGAGGCGAACCATAATGTAAGTTCATGTCCGTTCAAGATAGATATTGATAAGGCGGTGCAGGAGGCTGACTGGACAGTAAACTGGAACCTTAGACAGGTCACCGTGCAAAATTCTCCATGGTTAGAAATCAAGATTCTCTGGCTACCAGTGAGCACTATTGTCGATACGAGCGCAGAAGTTTCATTATTAAGTCACACATTATAGGAACAACTCAAGGGGACTGGATACATAAATTAAATAGTTGTTCTCCCTGTGTCGACTGTTAAGATTTTCGGTGTCATAGGAGCAGTGAACTAAACTACACACAGTCAAGTAGTTTTGGATGTTTTACTAGACAGGGTTACGATTATGGTAAACTTCCTGATTATAAAAGGCATGGAAATAGATTGTCTGGTGGGTGTAGATATCCTGGTAAGGAATGGGGTGCAGCTGAACTGTAGCGACTGAACTATTCAGTTTATAATAGGCCAGATAATACACTTATCTATCAAAAAGTAATTGGGCACCTGTGACGATAGGTAATTCAGTACGTCAGTTGACTTGTGTTTCACGGCCTTCGGTGTAGGACTGCTGGTGTTTGACCGTGATAGCATGAACACAGAGGCCTATTGTAACATTATGGATAATGAAATGCTCCCAACATTGTAACATTTTTTACGGAATGGACCTGTGTTATTTCCAGGATAACAATGCCAGGTGCCATGTTTCAAGGGCTACTATGCAGTGGTATGCCGACAACAATGTTCGCCGATTGGACTGGCCCGCCCAGAGCCCCGACCTCAACCCTATAGAACATCTTTGGGACGAATTGGATCGCCAGGTGAGGGCTTGTCAGGCGCTGTCAAAATCCATTGCTCAATTCATGGAATTATTGCAAGAGGAATGGTCACGAATCCCAGTGGATGTCCTGCAAACACTCGTAGAGAGCATGCTAGACAAGGTGGTCGCACGAGATTCTAACGGTATGACAACCACCGAGCAAACATTGAGGACATGTGCCCAATTAGATTTTGGTAGATAGTGCATGTGTATTTACGTGATTGGGAACAGGATGCCCACACGTCCGCGAAGTAGTTGATCGGACTGTACAGTGTGGTTGTCAATCTGAGGCGCGTGTACCTATTGAGAACCAGAAGTGCATGCAGGGGTAAACGAACTTGCTAAACTCCCAAGGTCAAGGCTACGTTTGGTCTGAAGCCCGAACTGAGAATAGAATTTAATTAAATTATTGAAAAACATTGTGAACTATTTGCAAGGCAGCCCGGGCTGATAAGAAAGTATACCCGCCTGTTTATAATAAAGGACCACGAGCCATTTGTGTGACTTACTTACCCAGTTGCAAATCCCTTGAACCAGTTGTTTTGTTGTAGTGCTAAAGAAAAATTGACAGTTCAGGCTCAGTTTAAATGCAAAACAAATTAATGATATTATTTTACCTGAACATGAAGCGGTAGTACTTGCAGAACAATTACTGCAGAAATTTAAGGGCTGCTGATATTTCTCGTGGCTGGATTTAGTCACTTCATATTTATAAGTAAAGTTACATCCAGACTCGTGGCAATATGCTGCTTTCAAGTTCAGTGGTTACGTTTATCAGTGTACGTGGCTCCTTTTTGGTATCAATCTGAGTGTTTGCCAGTTTATAATAGTGTTAGAATCAGTATTGGGGGCAGATTTGAATGAATATGTGACGGCATTGAAAGATTGGCCAAAACATATTAAAAATTTAGAGAAAGTAATGAGGCACGTGTGTCAAGCGGGTGAAATATCAGCAGCCCTTAAATTTCTGCAGTAATTGTTCTGCCAGTACTACCACTTCATGTTCAGGTAAAATAATATCATTAATTTGTTTTGCATTTAAACTGAGCCTGAACTATCAATTAACCAATTAGCGGAGGCGTTGACTAACTGCATGAGGTAGACTAATTTAGTCTCCCATGGCTCTCCAAAACACATGGCTATCGATCTGTAATTATGAACTGTCAGAATCGCGTATTGAAGTGATGTGCCGTCCGTTTACTTTTGGTTTGTAACACTCTCGCACATTTAGAAAAATAGTGTTTTATTTTACCCTATCAACCTTGGAAAATCAATATTTACACAACAAGACATCAAATTTTTCGGGCACCTCTGTATGCAGGGTTTTATAATTCATGCCACCTCGCCACAAAAAATAACTTCAAAAGTTCCTTGGGCTAGTTAATTATAACCAGAAGTTTGTGAACAAGTACGTGTATGTTATGGAGCAGTTAAATAAGCTGCTGCGAAAGAACGTTGCATGGAAATGGTCTGAAGAACAGCAGGTGGCATAGGAAACTATGAAAGAAAAGTTGCGAGACACAGATGCTGTATCACCCAGACTGGGAACATGTGTATGCATGCCAGAAGTTCATCTATTTCATATATGGGAGGAAAACCATTATAGTAAGGGATCACAAGGCGTTAACATACTTAGATTGTTTCAGGTTGCTGCATGGTATTAGTATCCACTGGATGTTAATGCTACAAAATTTCTGGAGGTAAGATATTCAGCTCCGGTGAAACAAGTTGTTCCGGACACGCTATCAAGGTGTCACATGTATAACTAAACATGCAGAGGAGATAATCGGGAATTTATGGTTATGTAGTAAAGAGGTTATCCAGAAAAGAAAATAATGCTTGGAGAGACCGACTGATGGCTGCTCAATCCAGTCATGTTCACCTATCCAAAATAAAAAGAGGATGATACAAGTTTTTAAAATGGAACACAAGATACTCCTAAGCTATAAGGTGTGAAGCAGGCTAATTATTCCATCAATCCCAGGACCGGTGCAGGAAGCTATGCATCCCTGACACGCTGCAGGACAACGTTATACTGGAATACCATGAGCAAATAGGGCACTATGGGGTGGACAAATCAGTGGCTGCAATAAAGTAGCATTGCCATTTCTTGGAAATAAACAGCAAGTTTTTAAAAAAATGTCAGTGTACTAAAAATGACCTGAAGCCTTTGAAGGGGGAGAGAGGAACAGTCGATGCCTCAGAAAAACTGCAACTTGTAGCAGTTGATATTCATGGACCGCTTTAATTGGGAAGGGTGGTTACAAGTGTATACTGGTCCTAGATATTTTCATAAGGTTTGTGAAAATGTACACGCTCCGCTGCACGACAGCAAAGGACATTGTATTAAAAATAGTGAATCACTATTACCAAGAGGTAGGTGTACCAGAAAAAGTACTAACTGACAATGCCACCATTTTGATCATTAAGATGTTCAAGGAAGCCATGGCATGCAAGGGGATAAAGACAGGATGTATATCACTTTACCGGCCATGCGAGAATCCCAGCAAGCTGTGCATGAAGGAAATAAATTGGTGTCTAAGACTGTTCTGTGGCAAGCATTACTCTTTGTGGGTAAATTATGTGCCCATTATATTGAGAGGTGTATGAACGAGACTATACATACTACCACTCAGTTTATACCATATTAGTTGATGAAGGGTATGCCTCCTCCGTGATGGATACAAAATGTAACAGAGTTTCCCAAGACGCCTATACGAAACCGTTAAAGAGACATAACAAATGGCACTAAAAAAAATGCTCACCGTAAAGGGAGAGAGGGAAAATTACAGAGGCCTGGCACTCCGGACTGTGATATGTTGGCTGTTGGGGATCTAGTCTTGGCGAGGAAGGTTTGTCTATCTTCCAATAATGAATGCTGCATAGCAAAACTTGAGGCTTTGTTCTGAGGGTCCATTTCTTGTCAAAAGGAAAGTGGGAATTTCTGCATACAAGCTGTTTGAGCCCACCACAAAGCAGACACTGAGTTTTTAACATAAGACGGGCGAAAGAGGTACCATTGTTGACAAGTGGTAAGAAAGGTAAAGGGAGATGATAATGGAATTCCTACTGATGGAGGGAAACCCTTTTCTGGACAGCAGGTAGAAGTAGATTCCTGTGGTGAAGCTAATGGGGGGGCGTTCACATACAGAGGATGTTTTAGCATGATAGACCATTAGGCCATTGACATGTCTGATATGTTTTGTGTACATGGTGTTTGTGGTATTAAGATGACTACTTAAAAGCAGGGAGATTCCAGGCTCATGGAAAAGATGTGGCTGCTATCAAAGATATTTACCATTGTAATTAGTTTAGAGAGTGGCTGAGGCAGGTGTGTAAGCTTCGAAGTGGGCGACTAATAGAGAGAAACACTTGTTGCAAGACTTTACCAGTATATTTTAACAATTAGTCATATATCAGTAGTGTGTACCAAAATTTAGCATTTGGAAGAAGTACTGTTTGACAGAATGGCCAGCGGCCATAGATCATGAGGTTATCTTTGTTTGAGAACTGGTGATATCATCCTGGCCAAGGGTTATGTGACAAGCGTAAATGGCGAAGCCACAGTTGTATAATTATTATTTTATAAAGTTATGGTATTTTGGGTAATGTTAATTAGTTGTTTAGAGTCGTTCCTCAGAGAAAGAAGATTATGTAATATTCATTTATGAATAAACTAGTGCCTGCGACGAAGAGGTAGCTGTGGTCACCAGAATGAGGCAGGAGAGATATGAGAGACACTGGATTGCAAGGTGCAGCCCTTTGAAAAGTCTGTACATATTGTTTTGTCAAACTTGGAACTTGAGTGCCGAACACTCGCGGGAGGCCAGAGAAACTTTTTACATACTGACGGCCCAGTGTGGGGAGCTTCTGTAAAGCAATTAAATGCTCGGAAATAAATCATGACACCTTCGCTATATTCATTGTGGGAACTTAAAAATAATGGTAGTGACTTTTAATTATGGTAGTATCCTCATTAGATTCCTCATCACTCTCCCTGAGCTAGCTGGCGCTGTAAAATTTATAGTGATTTATTGGAATGCAACATGACGTTGTGATGTACAGTGCGTTACAATGTTTATATCCTGACAAATCTTATCCTTCATCCCAGGAATGTATATTGGATGCTAATTAATAAATTAATAAATTAATTGAACTTAAGAGAATAGGACTAAAGATCAATTTAATATCAAAAATGCTAAAAGACTGCTGTAATGGAATTCCAATTATACAAATTGTAAACCTTTCACTCAGCCTACGTAGATTTCTTGAAATAAGTTAAATATTTAAACAGTCAAGTTAGGCCTGTTGTTAACCCTGGAATCATACCCAGAGTACTAATGTACTCCAGGAGAAAATATATGTTTCTGCAGTTCCTGCTAGGTGGTGATGGAGAAGCTGTTAGACCAAATCTTTTCTAATATGCTGATGTCAATGAGACATCAAAATATAACCATTCTGTTCGTTATTTTTTACCTTTTCAAAATGTATATCATGCATGTTCTGGGTCTTCTATGCTATGTCACCAATATTTATCTGTTTCATAAATGTCATCTACACAGTCATTGTTTGATAGTGTTATATTCTGGACAGGTTTTTCCACCTCTATAATAATGAGGTTTATCATATGAATCTTAATCGTGTAGATGTTTAAAAAAACCTATTCTGAAGTGGTACATAATCCATTTTGTTTCATTCCACTTACTAAAATAAAAGGGAAAAAAATACTAGGAAGCATTACTGCACTGATGAGATTCATGGAGTACTGTGACTTGAGAGAAATGGTGCATGTTCATCACAAGATTATTTGATTTTTTTTATTGCATCCGTAAGATCTTTTTTCAATACATAATTGTACAAAGATATTGGACAAGTCAAATTACAGTATACAAAGTTTATACACTGATATAGTAAATACACACATATGTATGTCAGATTACACGTACATGCATCATATCTTTTCTTCATCATTTGACATATCTTCTTCCAACATGCTATGGGGCATCATCATTTTGCTGAAACGGGGCTCAGTTTGCATCTGACCTATTAGTGTGTGAGTATAGTCTATTCGCAATTTCTTCACACTTTTTGAATCAAACATTTGAAAAAATTGGGTGTTTCCTAATTATGTTGTTTATCACTAGCATTTTATACTTGTGTTAGCACAAAGAAAACATAAAAAAAAGTATCTATTTTTGGTTCAATTGAATTTTTATTTATATATTATTCATAAAAATTGTTATAGTTAAATTACAATAAATACTAATAAAACAGTGAGAACATAGTTGAATAGGTAATTTATAGTAAGAAATTGTTCTTATGCAAAATATTCCTACACTGAGTGCACACGAATGCGGTGTATTGTCCCTTTGGTGTAATTTTCTAGACTCAGCTGAGCTTTGTTTGAGGCGGAGGAATGTCCTGGAAGTAAAACTTTATCAGGGCTTCAGAAAAGTTGGAAGTAACAATGAATGGACTATAACATAAAATTATTCCTGATGCCTCGGGACTTAATGATTCTTGAATGTTACGTTGTCAAAATGCATTTTTCACTTTGATGGCAGTATTACTGAAATGCAATATACAATCCAAATTTAAGACTTTTCTTGGAATGAATGGAAGTAGTAGTATTAATTCTGGTATACAGCAAAATATCCACTAAGGTCGCAACCCTGATGAGTGTTCGTACTTTCTACCTATGGTGATGAGTTGAGAAATTTTGGTCGGTGCTTAACAGCAAGGTCTTGTGCTCCGGTGAAGATGAAATGAGGTGACTGTGGAGCAGTGACAAAATGCACTGGCAGGGGAAGTGGTAGAGCCCCAAGAAAACTTGTCAGCCAATGCAATACGTACTACGTTTTCCACGTGCGAAAATCCGAGTTACCTGGGACCCTGCCAGGAATCTAGCATGGTTAACTTCAGTTGGAAGCATGCAGTCTGACTGCGACATTGAAACACCCTTCATCCCCCTCCCCCCATCTTCCCTAACATGTGCTTCAGTTATTGAAATTCAGTGTGTTTTTATCACAGAAAATGCCAAAATTACCTGTTTTATATAACAAGTTTGTAATACATATGTTTTGCATATATTCTATGATAAGTCATTGATTAATAACTTGTATTTTGAACTATGTTATTGTTCATACAGTGACTGAAATGTTTTAATACAGTTTCTGTAATTGTACAAGATACAGCCTTTTTGTAACTGTGGGTGAGAAAGTTTGAACGTGCTGAACAGTGTACAGTAGATAGTGTGCTTGGGGGCGGAACGAGTAGGAAAATGGAACATTGTTTGAGTAGGGCAAGGGAAATGGGAGTATCCCCAACCCCAAGGAAACTTTTCAGCCAACTGCAATGTCTTCCATGTTTCACCCATGTAATAGTCATTTGTGACTGCACCAGAAATCAAACCTAGATTGTGTTTTTGGTGGAGGTTGGTGCACTAGCTGCACTATACAACAGTGCCCTGTCTTGTAATGAATGTAATACAGTATATACTGTATATTGAAGTTAAGTTGCATTAATGTACCAACATACTAAGTCTTTATTTTGTGTTGTAGGTTCCTCTGTACAGCCTATGTTACTGAGAGTACGGAGAGCTTTGGATTACCAAGAAATGCCATGGCAGTTGCGATACATTGGTCAGAATGAGCTTGGTAATTTTTTTTTTTTATTATTATTCTTGTAGTCTAAGTTCTGTTGGGAAATATTGGTGGGCAGAACAATTCAGAGGGATGAATCCATTTGTTTGGATAAGTAGTGAAATGATTCATTCAAAATAATAGTTTATTTCATTATTTTCATTACGTACTGCTGTTCTTTGAGTCATGACTAATTCTCAATTTTGAGTATTTCTTAGCTCTCCTTCTTCCTCTTGGCTCTTGTGGCACCTGCATTGTCTTTATCTGTTATTCTTTTAGTTAGCACAATTGCTAAAGGACTTTTTATTTTATTTTCACAGAAGGTTTTGTGAACTGTGAAATTCTATACTACTACTCAGCATTGGCAAGTATTAAGTTACAACGCGATACACATGCAGGCAGTATCCTCAAAGAGAGCTAGTAGTAACTTGTTGTGGAGGCCTTCTCCCTGTCTCCCCACCTTTTGTACAAGCTTAGTTGACTCTAGACTTCCAATTCTTTATAGGAATGAGTGTGATTTTCTGATTATTTCATCCTTTCCTCCCTTGTGTTCTTTTGGTTTGTGTTCTGCTTCTGAATCAGCAACTCAAAAGAATCAGTTACTCTCATAGCGAACAAATTAAACAATTTCGTTCACTCGATGGTTATTTCATTTTGAACGAATCATTCATGAATGACCCATCACTAGTGGGCAACTGTTTCAGCAGTAGGATGTCGGTCTTGTTTGTTAGTAGGGCCTGTTAATGTTGGCGTGTTACAGTACTTCCAAAGTTAAAATTGATATAGGCCTATTCTTGCCTTTATTTATCGGTGCTGTTATTTGTCTGTTGTGAGGGAGCATTTTCAGCTTGATACAAGCAGTGAAGCAAATTCTCTTTCATCACATTTCACCACCCTTGATATTTCACTAGCATATATCAACACATTTGCAGAAATAAACTGTCTTCTGTGTATTACATGACAAAAGCCAAAATAGGAACATTAACCCCTAAAAATATTATTCTTTAGGTATAAGGAAAATCCAGTGAATATTTATTAGCAAATTCATGCCTGATCTAAATGTAGCAGTTAAGCCATCAGTAGGTTTAATCACTAAGGTGGTTACACTCGAGTAGTTGGAGACTACACATGTGATTGTGTTGCCAGAACACATATCATGACTCTAAATAATGAGCACTGTGCTGGTACTGAAAGTATTTAGAACCCATTACTTTCCAGAGGTTTCATCACTTTTTAGTGTGATACTGTCTGATATAAAACCGAACATTGCACAATAACCCTAGTTTTGTTGTTTTTATGCTGGTTTTCCTTTCAGGGGACAAATCTCGTCCAACCATTGTTCGAAATAGCATTGATATTGGGACCAGCTCCACTATAGTAGAATTCCTCACGGAACTGGGATGTCGAATGGACTTTGAATACATTGTCCGGGGTTATATGTTCAGGAAAGGACGAATGAAGATCACAGTTTCAAAAATATTTAAGGTTAGTGTTTTTTTCTTTTAAATCTCATGTTAGTTATTTAATCACGATGGTGGAATTGTAGCTAGTTCAGATGGGTGTTCATATCCATTTGTAAAGGTTGGCCTACATTTAAATACTCATGCAAAGTAAATTTGATGATCATTATACTCTAGTGGTTGTAGGCACATGCAGAGCTTGTGCACATGAGTTATGAAAGTAAAAATACTTTTGAGCATAATGTGTCTAGATATAAATAAGACATTTCATAGAGCTTTTGGACTGCCAGAGAAGCGAAAAATGTATTTCTGGTGACAACCAGTAATTATTTAGTAACTGTAGTCTTTTACTGTACCTGTGTGAAATTATTATGTAGCTAAATTAATTGTAATACAGTAAAAAAAGGTAGTAAAAGTTAACTATTTTAACGGTTATATGGAAAGTAACTGTTGTTTGCATGTGGCCAATAACTAGAGGTGGGACGAACCCAGATTTTGGCATCGAACCGAACTAGAACTTAACCTAGAATATTTTTATTGATTTAAACTTGAACCGAACCTTTAAAACTGTTCACGAACCGAACGCGAACCAAACCATGCTATAATTAATCTAACTCGAACCTAACTCGAACCAAACTAAAAAAAAAAAAATGCCTTGTCCACACGTCTTCACAATTCAGCTCTTACCTGTTTAATGATATAACAAAACACAAACATGTAGAACCACCTTAATAATTCCATCTCTAATAGATCAACATGTAGCCATACAAACTTCACAGCTCAACCCTATTTGTTCACGCATATAACAGAAACAAACATGTATAACCACGTTCACAATTTGACCCCTAATTGTTTAACATATACTATGAACACACACATGTACAACCTGCACAGTTCCACCACTAATAGTTCCAAAATGTAATTGCAGAATTCTTTCTAATTTGGAAAAAAAAAATACCAAATCAATCTACTATTAACTTTTTGTTTTTATAGATTTGACTGGTACAATTGTTCATTAAAACACTGAGAAATGTATCATTCTTTTCTTTTTATAAGTATGTAATCACAAATTAGCAACACAAAATATGTTCATTGATTTTTTTTTTCTTCCAGAAATTCAAGCAAATCACTTATTTTGTGTACAATGATTTTTTAATTTAAAATGTCATAAGTTAATAAAGGAAAGTATCTGGTTGTACACACCATATAGTTTAAGATACAATACTGTCATCACTGTTACGAAAGAAAAAAAGAAACAAATATGACTCGTTCAGTATTTTTTGTTGTTTTGCATCCTATGTGTGTAATTTTTCAATGTCTTTGAGGTGAAGTAAGTTTGTTAATGTTGTTAGTTTCTGGAGAATTTTCAAACCGAACTAGAACCAATCTATTACAAGGCAATCAATTTTGAACTGAACTGAACATAATCATAAAGTTCAAGTTTGGTTGAATGTTTTGCCCATCTTTACCCACAACCTTTTGTATAGTCTTTTCATGGTTACTTTAAACTTTTCTGAAGCCCTGCTTAAGTTCTACTTCGAGGATATTCCTCCGCCTCATGCAAAGAAAGCAGCTTAACAGAGTCTAGAAAATTACACCAGAGAGAGATAGCACACTGTATCTGTGCACACTCATTTTAATTATATTTTCATAGTAACTATTTCTTACTCGACATTGCCAACACACCTATTTTCTCCCTGTTTCAGTTCATATTAGTTATAAGTGAAATATTATCCTTACTACTATATAAATGCAAAAGCATGTTTGTTGGTTTGTTTGTTTGTCCTTTCACATCAAAATTTAGCAACGGATCGACGTGATTTTTTTTTCAAAGCTAGTTGGAGGTCGAGAGAGTGACATAGGCTACTTTTTACCCCAGGAAAATATCTTAAAATGGTTCCAAAAAAATTATGATTAGGGATGTACATAGGTATAGTCCATTCCTGATTGGAAGCGACTTATGAAAATCAACCTTTGAAAAAACACTCTGGCGACTTCTAAAAATCAACCTTTGGAAAAACACTCTAGGGATAGCATGTCACCTGTTTTTTCAATAACCTGTATTCCACAAATATATAACACTGTGGTTAACTTTTGAATTATTGAATAAATGAACCTTTACTACCTTAATATCTTCTATAACTTGTAATATTTATTTCTTTTTTAAATATGAATTAACAACAGTGAGTGCAGCGATGTTTTGGCAACGACCGGTAGGAAATAGTTCAGTTATAATATTATTTTAACCTCGTTTTTTTAGTATACTATTTGTAAATTAAACGGTGCCTATCAAAATATTTAAGTAGCCCCAATGGCAACATATCTCATTTCTACAGTTTAAAATAACAGCGGAAAATATCGTGAGTAGGCTGTAATGATACGGTGTTGTTCTATCGAGCGAGAAAACAATTGAAAACCTGTCTGCTGGCGAGGCTTGTCGCACTCTTTCTCTTTCTTCGTATCTTTCAAACTCGGGAAATTTCACTTCGCTAGTAAGTAGAAACCTTTATACATGTTTTCATTTGTAGCATATTTCATACTTATTACAGAAAATTATAATTTTTGAATTTGTAATTTACAACTCAAAGAAATTTTAATGTTTGAGTACGTATTTTAATATATTTAGATATGATGGGGCAGTTACCTAGTGAAGTTGGCAGACGTGGCGAGCTATGACATAGCGTGTTGCTTTTTGTCAAACGAAACGTAAATTATTCTTACTCCGAAAAATACTACAAATTAATACATCACGTTTGTAAATGTTGTGTTTTTAAACCTACCTAGACAAGTTACGATGTGATAAATCTACTGTGACGTGTGTTTTGTTAATCATAGCGTCTGTAAAATGGCGTGCCTTTGTGCATCATGGTCGATACGCTGGCCCTATGTGTGCGTGATTTCAAATATTTGATTATCACTATTTACACGTTTTCAATGTGAACTGTTTTTATGACGAAGTTATTTATTTACATCCATGTCTGCTTATTTATCACAACATTGTACCTTTGCCCTATGGGGTTTGAAACACAGTCATGTAACGTAATTTACCACAATCCCAGAAGAAAAATGCTAAGCCCAGCCCGATAAATTTTAATAAACATAATAAACAGTAAGTAGCAATACATAGAAATATGAGCGGAATAAAAGATATCGTAGGCTTATTTGTTTGCATGTTCACCGCTATATTTTAAAGTTTGTATGACAAAAATGAGCAACATGAGTTGTGTGCTTGAATTTATAGTGCCTTTTTCACTGGTTGTTCCTTCGTTTTAATATTTATTCCAACTGAGGCCGTCCTTTAAGAGAAATGACTCAACACATATCAGTAACAAAATAATTACAATTAGTACAGCCCTTTACCTAGAAAAGTAAACATTTTACAAATCTTCTCATTTTTACACTTCAATGCATAAAAAAAAGCAGAAAGAGAAAGAAATAATTTAAATTATCTCAAATTGTTACCCAAAACTTTTAATTCAACATTAATATATGGAACTACTTCCCATCCATCATTACCAACTTTACTGGGCGCATGTCACTCAGTGTGCCCGTTAAAATATATGGAGGTGGTGGCAGTGATTTTTTTTCTAAGATTGATTTCATTAGTGTTCACTTTATCGTGAACAGCCTGTACTGTGTGCTGTTGAGGAATGTCTGTTGATATTGATGTATGACGTCTTTGCAACAATGGTTTTATACCGACTTCAGCTCATCAGTAAGCAATAGCTGTGCATCTGATTTCGATAGAGTTTTTATTGTTGACCACCACAAGATGTCAAGATTTTACTGTTTACTACAGCAAGAATGACTGTTCCAGCCAGCTTTTTATTATTCACCTGCCCATCGAGACTATGCTACAAGGCACCAAGTTCCACTGCACGCCACTAAATGGCTACACCAGTACGCTTCGCTACCTTCCCATCTCCAAGCCGATCAGTGATGTTACAGCCTCCAAGCAGCTATGCTATCGCATCCCCCCCCCTCTCCAGCAGCCACCCCTCTACCACGAACTACCCAGCCAATGAGTGAAGAGGACATGCCCAGCAGAGTATAAATAGCAGTTCATGATCAGTCTTCAGTCATCCACCGCATCAGTTGCCGGATACACTGACCAGCATGCCTCACTTTGGCCCTCACGGTCCGCCATCAAGCTAACCTAGCTTTTCAGTTCCTCAATGTTACCTGCCCTTCCTTCACCACATTCGTGCCAAAGGAAACTCCTTTCCTTGGTCTCCACTGCTCTTGTCACCAGAGACATCCGTCTGACCTGCTTAGTCTTCCCTGAAGATTGTCTACCATAACGTCATCTACACACATAGACACTGTGGCCCCTTCTGGCAACAATTGCATAGGGTGTTAGATCAGTTTATTTTACTTGGTCGTCTACTCCTTTTCTTGTAGCTTAGAAACAGGTCACCTCTACCTGGAATACATAGGTGGAAGCTTGCTTCAGCTCCTGCTTGCGTTAGGAGGTAGTGTGACACCATGTATTTATTTCCCGTCAAATGGAATAAACAACATTTTACCTGTCTCATGAGTATCCCCTTTCCTGTAGAGATAGAACCTCTCTGTGTACCTCTCACCAAGCAGGGGATTGCAGGTTATCGGCAAAGTTACTCAAAGGAGCCAAAACACTCTAGCATACCCACACGCACTAGTGACGGCCAACCTTTCTGCATACCATGGTAGGCAGAAAGGTAGAGCCCCACCAGGTACACAGTCTCATAGGACAGTTTGCAGATTCGATGCTCCCTCTCCACCACATTTAGGCGCCAGAGGATTCATTCCCGAGTTGGGAAGACTGAACTTGGCACCTACACCGACGTGCAGGGACTGCCAATGGTGAGGCCTCACGCCCAGTGCTCACTGCGTTTAGGCACCGAGCAATGTGGTAGTGTTTCCATTACATCGGCAGATATTCCACCCTGCAATCACTTCACGGATGTGAGAGTGTCTTTGAGTCCAAATGGCTTACTCCTGTGTGAATGGTATTCGTGAGAAGGCAAAACAGGCGTTAACCACCCCAGGCTGATCCCCTCCCTCCTCGCTGCTTTCAATCAGCTTGCTCCCAGGGAACAGGCACAGGCTCTGCGTCATCTTCTAGTACCAGTCACTCCAGAGATTCCACGAGTTTTATTTGAGGCTCAAACCCGTCTGAACCAAGAAGTTCACTCTTGGATTGCAGAGTATCTCAGCCAGCCAGATCAACTCGCGACTGTCCCCACTACAACTTACTTTTGACTCGAGCCAGTTACTCAGTCCTAGCAATCTCAATCACATCTCCGAAGCCAGAGTGACAGTTTACCTGCAGCTCACGTACGTCCCATCGAAACCCCCAAGGCTAAGCCAGCACTCGATATTACGTGTTGTCCAGGTATACCTCCAAAAGCAAACTGTCTGAAACATAAGACCGTCCTGATAGAACCTGACTTTGTTACCTACTGCAAAGCTACCAGGCCAGTTCTCTACACTGGACGGGCACCAGTGCCACGTAGAGACTAGATTTTAACCTATATTAATGCCAGAAAGGTTCATCTGGCTTAGCACTCGACCAAACCACCCCCTCGTTGACGTAGTCATTGACCAGTCAGCCGAGGCATAATATAATAAACAGTGCTATGTGTTGGTGAATTGACGATATTCTTTGATATAACATCTTGTTAACACAGTTCTATTGTATTTACAAGGTTTTTGCACCACATGTTTGTACTTGGATTCTTGCAATTTTTTTGCATGAGATTTGTTTAGCAAGAGTTACTTTTTCTTTTTAGATGGGTCAAGGCAAACCCTTGGAAAGTGTAGAGCCGATGTCACAGTCGTACTTGGTGGAGCTGAGTGTACTTGCCCCAAGTGGTCAGGATGCCATCGCTGAAGATATGCGTAGCTTCGCAGAGCAGCTAAGACCCTTGGTCCAGCTAGAGAAATTGGATTACAAGAGGCTTCAGCATGTTGCATAGTAATTATTATATGTAACGGAAGTTCCTCAGTTTCAAGACTTACATATTGCATCTGTGGCTGAGTTGGCTACTCGTGCTTATGATTGGTAATCACATGAGAGTTCTTATGTGATGCAATTATCATGGTAATACTGTATGTATTTATTTTGTCAACATGTTTAAAAATAGTGTTTTTATTATAGTTTTATGAACTGGTACATTTTTTTTATGAACATTTTTTCAATAAAGTTATTATTGTAAAAAGTTACTGAAATTATTTCACTTGCTGTAAATTGCATTTATTCCTCAAGTAAGGATCACAAAAATTTAAAAACATGTAACCAAATTTTTTTGTGTTGATTTTGAAAAAAAGTCAACATTTATACAGAATAGGTAAATAACAGTGTTTGAATTTTCTTCATTGTACAGTATCACATCAGAAATAAAGAACATAAATTAAATTTCTGTTATAGAATGTGAGGGAGTCCTTTGTGAACATATTTTCTGTCCCACTTCAAGGCCGTTCTGTCATCAGGTTTTCTACGAAATTCCACATCAATAAATGCTCTATGGTGTGGAACAGTTTACAAATTTTTACCTTCACACCTAGCTTGCTCCCTTGTCTATTCCTTTTTAAGGAGTTACTCGTCTTACTGCTGCTGTTTCTGGAATAGTTCTTGTGGAATTGTATTTGTACGTGCTTCGTGATATTATTTTAATTTCCACTGTTTAATGGATGCTTAATCTGCCACAAATTCTTTCCTTGAGCTACCTGTTAGGTATCATTTAGAGCCTGCTGGTATGTTACGCCTTACTTACATTAACAAATGATGTATAATATGACTCATTTCAAATTTTAATGTTATGAATGTACCACTGGCACATATTTTCTCAGAAAAAAAAATTTGAAAAGTAGGGGTGCTGTGTTTTACATGGAGATTAAGGTTTTGAAGAAAAAAGGAACAAACTGTCCATAACATAAATTACTTTTATCCCTCACCTATTAATGCATAACTATGGCAGAGATTATATGTCAGCTGCTACTTGATGTGTATAGAAACAGCAAATTTTGTTTTGTAAGGTGGGGTGAGAGCATGACTTTCCTGTCCAGCAGGTAGCAGTGTATGTTGCTGGGTGGTAAAAACTGCCTAAATCTCATAATATAACACTGTTTTTGTGTTGAAAATATTAGACTTCATAATATAAAAATTTGTAACAAAATGGCCAGAGTGATTTTAAATATTGGTTCGTTTGGGTTTAAAACATTAATTCTCGCAAAAGCCTGTATAAATATGTTAACACAGTACAAAAGTAAAAATAAATTATATACAATATCGGAGGCAGGCATGTACATTTACTCTAGTTTAGAGAATTAATTTACAGCAACAATTAAAACTAAGACCACAAAATGTAATCATCTTTATGTGTTATACATTGAGCTTGTTTGGTACTGGTAAACAAATTTATTTTGAAATAAATTTTAGTTCATTGTACAAAAGAATTGCAAGCTGAAAATAATTATCTTCAATATGACCTTGTTTTAAAAAGAGAAAATTTTTTTTTTTCAAAACTAAAAATATTTTCAATTGGCTTATATGACAGCAATCCAGAGTTGAATATTATGAAAACAAATTTTTATATTTGGAAAGTGTAAAAAGACATCTTAAGTTGTCAGTGTGTGCATTGTATTTGGAAACTTAGGTGTTGTCATTTTTATAGGCTTTATAGACTGAAAGAAAAAACTTTCTCCTCTGGCATTTTACTTGACACAGTAGTTAAAATAATTACAGCTCCATTGCAAGTCAATACAGCTTCCTCATATAGCAAGTAATGGACATAATTTCGTTTAGTAACATTGAAGATTCATGCAACTTCAGAGAGGGTATTAGACCTTCATCAAGAGGTTGTCTTTGGTTCTGCAAAATCTTTCCAAATATTTTGTTTACTCCTTCTAGCAGAACCTTTGCAAGGAGTCTGCAGTACATTAGCAGTGTGTCTCATTTTCATCTCAAGTTTTTTTTTGCACACACTTGATGATGGGCTGCAGGTAACTAGTATACATGAACTAAAATAATAATTTAGGCCAAATGCTGTTGTAAAGGGATAGTTTTGCCGCAACACTCAAAAATTTAACAGTTACTGAAATGTAATGATTACTGTTAAAATGCTTTGAGTAGATTACAAGTAAAAATCTAAAAAATCTGAAATGTAATGATTACTGCTCTAATAACATGAGATGTAATAGTTACAGGTAATTAAATTAATTGTAGTGAATTAGACCTCAACAATGAGGACAATATAACTTACTGATATATATATATATATATTAATAATATTAATAATAATATTATTATTAATAATAATATTAGTAATAAGATAATAATAAAATAATAATATTAATAATAAAATAATAATAATAAAATACTGGATGCTCGAAATTTCCCTTACAAACTCCTAGGACGTGTAGAGGGGACTGAGTAAACAATCTTTTGAATAGAAACCCATGTCTGTAAACGTACAGTTACCATACTACAATAATTTTAAATCAGGTGTATTACTCATCCACTTTCGCTGAGTGAAAGAGCAATTTCTTGGATTTGCCTGTGTTGATATGCAAGCGGGTAGGCAGTACACAACGTCAGACGATCAACCCGATGGCACGTGATGTCTACCCTGCCTCTGTATCTTGTTTTGAGCCCCATTCACGTGCCTTTGCATCTCCGATTAACATGGTTAAGAATAAATTTGCAGAATACACAGACATGATTCTTGTGTATAGCGCAGCTGAAGGTAATTGAAGAGCAGCTCGTCGGCTGTATCAAAATCTTTATCCACAACATGCAATGCTATTGCATACACTTTTTGCCACAATTACGCAACAGCTCAGAGAACGAGGTAACTTCACCGCCGACAGGAACTACTGTGGTGCTCCAAAGAGACGCCGCACCCCCGAATTGGAAAAGGCTGTATTGCAGCATGTTGAACAGAGCCCATCAATGAGTTCATGAACATTTGCACGTGCAATGGGTGTTGCTCCCAGCATTGTCTGGGAGGTTCTGCGTGAGCAACAACTACATCCTTACTGCCCAAAAGGTTCCGTCTTTGGGTCCAGCCAATTTTGCACCACTTGTTGAATTCTGCGTGTGGTTCTTGTACCAATGAGCCACTATTTCCGTGTCACTTTCTGTTCACAGATGAATGTAAATTCACGAAGGACAGTGTTCTCAATTCTTGAAATAGCCATGTCTGGGCAGACAAAAACCCTAATGCAATGCATTTCCAGGTATTCCAGCACAGATTTTCTATCAGTGTGTGGACAGTATTCTGGACGACCATATGATTGGACCGTACCATCTTCCACCCAGGCTAATGGGTGTAACGTACTTGATCTTCCTACAAGAAGTATTGGCCCTGTTCTTGGATGCTGTGCCATTACATGCCCGTCAAGTAGTGTGGTTTCAGCACGATGGTGCACCACCTCACTTTACACGTGACATTCGGAGACGCCTTAACCGCACATTCTGGCAAAGATGGATAAGCCAAAGTGGTCCAACCGCGTGGCTCCCAGGATCGCCAGATATAACTCTATTGAACTATTTCTTGTGGGGTTATGAAGAGTATGGTGTACGAGAAACCTGTAGATACAGAGGAAGATCTGCTGGCACGAGTTATGGTCACTGCACAACAGATTGGCGGGACACCAGGTGTCGTGGAGCGAGTGTACCGGAACACAATTCGTAGGTATAATGTGTGTAACAACGTTGGCGGTCGCCACATCGAGCTGCTGTTGTAGTGGATCATTAATGTATGCTACACATCCTTTGCCGAAGACAGAAACAGATTGTTGCATTTAACTGTAGACAAAAGTGTTATTGTGTTAAATGAATAAGTTTTGTTAGTGTTCCCTTGGCATTGTTACGTAATGAATATGGTTGTTAGAAGTGTAATGCATGGAGTCATACCTAATTAAATTACGTATGCCGAAGTGGATGCGTGAAACACCTGATTTGAAATAGTTGTAGCACGGTAACTGTACATTTCCGGACATGGGTTCCCATTCAAAAGTTAGTTTACACAGTCCCCTCCACAAGTCCTAGGCGTTTGCAAGGGGAATTACTGAGCATCCTGGATAGTTATATATTTTTATATATTATAATAATTATTTTTATATTCTATATTATTATATTTTATATATTATATGCTTTTATTTTATATATGATATGCTTTTATTTTATATATTATATTTGTATATATACTATTATATATTTATATATTGTATTAATTTAATTTATATAATATATATTGCCCACTAACACACGTGTTGACGTGAAACCCACGGCTATGCCCCCGACACAGCCACACCCCAATTTTGTACATTCTCAATTGTCGTGTATGACTGCTTGTGGAACCATTTTCTTTCACTAAATAAGAGTGCCTTAATATTAATATTTTTTTAACGTAATGTAATGCTATATCAGGACTAATAACCAATAGGTACAATTTTTTTAGGGTGAACTCACATTTTGAAAGCTATCCTTTCAAGTTGCTCCCTTTCAAATAATCTTGCAGAAAATGCCCGAGTGAGGTCATGATACACTGCAAAAGCCCTTAATCAATTGTCTGACCTCTTCCATTATATACTCTCGTTTTGTGAGGTCTGTGGGCATGGTTTCAGACATGTCTATGAAAAGTAGTTGGCTGCTTGAGAACTGGGTAGCAAGATACCAGTTAATGTTGCTGATCCTTTAATCAAATGCTATGGAAAAATTTGCTGCAAAAATACTGGTTGTGTCTGTGTTGTGTAAATCAGCATACAATGTTATAATTTGCTGCGTTTGGCATTTTTGTTGACACACTAAACTACCTACATTTTGTACAAATGGAAATGTTCAGTGTTTAGAAGATGTCAGGAGATTGGATGTTAGATGTTCAATGCAGCAAATGTTTGGGGGATGTCATTCAATGCTATAGTTGAGCCAAAATCGTCTTGGTACCTCCACCTTCAAATTATAGCAATGATTGTTTTTTTGCTATGAACACATGTCATGGCACCAAACTGACCAGTTTCCCTTGCCTCCTATGCACCAGGCTTTGTCATTGTTACACTTGAGGGTTTTGCAAGTCACACAGAGTCTTTACACTACAAACTGGCTTCCCAAAAACTGAATACAGTGCTGTGGTCATGTAAAATAATCAAAATAAAAAGTTTCATCACTACATCTACAATGCTGTTACTGCATTTTTTTACAAACAGTGTTCATTCTTACTGTTACCAGCATTTTAAGAAAATAGATTATACCAGCTTGTTAGGTAAATATATATAATATATATATATATATATATATATATATATATATGTATGTATTTATTCTAGGATGAGACCAGTTCAGGACTTGCAGACAGTGGTATTTTTTGCCATGTCTGTGTCATGCGTGTTGTGATTGTCCTAGAACATTGAGTGGCATCTTCACCCTCCCTCTATTGGGAATAACAGCTAGGACACTATTCTGTAACTTTTTACTGTCATTATATAGAGACATTTATCGCTTAACAATCTTTATGGGGTGAAATGGTATTCTGTAACTCATTATGTCTCCATAATAGTCTTTTGAATGCCTCGTGGATGTCTTTAAAGACAGATAAACAAGATGTCTTTATGAGCAAAAGTGGGAAGTAAGGGTCCGATGTATTGAGATTAATTCTAGCAAATAAGTCTTACAAGAAAAAAAGTTTTAAAATGACCGAAAAATGTGAAATATATTCTGTTATATTTCCACACAAATAAACAATGTCTGGAATACATTTGACGCGTGACAGTCCCGGCTGTTTAGCTGCCCATTTCTCTGGGTTACTTGTTTGACCCAGACGAGTCACATCTCTCGGTAGCTATTCGTCTCTGGGCACTGGAGTCCGACCAGAGTACAGTACTGGCCTAGTCTGTCGGCTTGGCACAGAGTCCGGCTCTGACAGTTTTACTCTGCGTGGTGCAGGCTTGGCGGTATGGAGTTAATGCTAGTGGGGCGACGTGTCTCTCCTGCAGGTGACTTTACTTTCACTGTTCCCTAATTGCGCTTGACTGGAGGGTGGGGCGTACGTGTGTGGTGATAGGGTTCATTATTGGCGTAAAGTTGCTAGGCATGGCGGTACCCGGTACCGGCCTAGCAGGACCAGTGAGGCTGCAGATGTTGACGAGGCAGGAACTCTTGTGCGGGCTCGCCGTTGCCCATGGTCCAGAACTGACAGGCTCACTGTCCGATGTTGACGCCAGTGAGGTAGCAGTCAGAGGTAGTGGTTCGGCTGGTGCTATTGTCTCTGACAGACTGCGTTGTGTTTGTGGGCTCTGTAAACACCTCTCCCTACGTTTGCTGGCTGTAGCTCTTCCTCTGGGGTGGACGCGGTACCCCAGGTGTCTGCCTCAGCATGAGGAAACACCGGGGCTGCTGGCACCGTAAGGAGCAGGCCTTGGCTTGGGGTAGACCATCTTCTTCTGAACCTCTGGTAAGAATTGGAGAAAGGCCCCTTGTGTCTATGGGCGACACTGGGGCTGCAGGTTTCTTCTGGGGCAGGCCGTGTGATAGGATATCTTCTTCATCCTCTCCAGCTGAAGCAGTAGCATCTCCATTTCGCAACGTGGAGGACGCTTCCGTAGTTGTGGTTGCTCCAGACTCAAGTGCAGTACCTAGAGTGAACGGCGGTTCTTCCAAGTACTGCGCGGCCACCGGCACAAGCTCAATGAGGGCCCTCATGATGGACTCATTTAAATAGGGAGAGCTGAACTGACCCTTGCTGTCAGGCGGGGCGGTTGGGGACTTTCCACCGGCTCCTCCGGGAGTGGCCGGGAGTTCCCTTTGAGACTGTTTGTGGTTTGTTTCAATGTAGAGGAAAGCGTTCTTAATTCCTTAGCCTGTGACTGGATGCCCGGCGTTTCTCCCCTTTCGTAAATGGGGTTCGGCAGTGGCTACAGTGGTCGTTTCTTCCGATATAGCAGAATGCGCCAGGATATCTTACTGGCATTTGGGGTCTACTTTCCTCCCCTTGGTTTTCCATCATATTTTTTAGTTCAGTGCAGGTTGATGTCAGCGTAAAACTCGTAGGCCCCAATATTCTTGGCGGCTCCTTAGGCCAAGCTGGTGGAAGACAGCTTTTTCCTTGGCTGGCTGTGGTTGCAGCTGGGGGCACCAACTTTTTCGCTGGACCCGTGGGCGGGATAAACATGGTGATAAGTTCTTCCAAACCTCTTAAGACTTAGGAGGTTATAGAAGTGGCTCTTTGCACTTCAGGTTCAGTGCTATTACAGATATCAGCATGGAGGGCTTTGGGTACCCACATCCTCCATTTGGCCCCAGGTTGACCATTAGGGGACCACCTCACGTCGTTCTGGACCTCAAAGCGCTTCGAGTGCGTCCTGAGTAGCCCATGTTTTTCTGGGTCTCTTTGTTGGTGGGTGGCGATCTGGTCCCAGGGTTGATTTGCCGCTGTAGCAGACGGATCTACTCTTCCGGGCTGACTTCCAGTGGTTGGGGTGGCACTAAGCGATTCCAGTTGACTGAGACTTGGTGTTTGCAGCCTAAGTAGACTCTACACTTGCTGTGGTCCATTACACATTTCTTTTGGTGGAGCCAGGGGAGGCAAAGGATGACATTTTCCTGGAGGTCGAGTGCCACAATAAATTCAGCAGTGCTGGTTATTTTCTGATCTGTTAAACTCAGGGTTATCCATCCATCCACGGCAAGAGTGCAGTCTGGTTTAGCCATGGGAATGGTTTTAGTTATGGTTGTACGATTTTTCATTGTTCTATGGTAAGAAGTTCACTACGTACGAAGTTTCCGATGGTGGCGGAATCGAGCAGTGCTACGACCCTTTGGTTTATAATGACTTCGACGTGTGGTGCCTCCGTGATTCCCATTCCTTCATACAAAGACTGGATAAGGGGCCCTTTGGACCCTTTCTAGTTGGCAGGAGTTTGCATTTTCCAGCCTGGGAGGATCCCCTCAGCTGGTTGGGAGTGGGTCTGGACCACCAATTGCGTCCCCATTTCTCTGTGCATGCGCGTGGCTCCGGCCGTGCCATGCAATCCTTGTGAAAGTGATAACAGGGCAGAACCAACACTCCGGGAGATTACTCACTGGCGGCATCTGTGTCAGTGCCTTGACCTTCTTTTCTTGGAGTTTCTCTGCTTCTTTTGGCTTTCTCTTTTTCGGGTGTTCTAGGTGGGTTTGCACCTTCAGATTTCACTCAATCTCATGTTCCCGGTCTACCAACTCTTCTACGTCTTGTGGCTTGGGTGCAATCAGGAAGTGTCGTAATTGTGGCAGAAGCATCAGTTATATATATTGTACACAGGTTTCCTCATATCTTCCAGGAAGATCTGCTGCAACATTTGCACTTTGTGGCGAATTAAAATTTCAGTTTCTTCTCCGAGGTTCTGGGTACAACTGTAAAATTCCATGGTGTGGTTGGCTAGCTTCTCTTCTCCGGTGAATTCCATAGCTAGTCTGTTCTGTAATTGCGTCCATTCTGTGATGAACTCCCCGTATTTTCCCCACCAGTCGAGTGCTTTGTGTTTAAGGCTTCCTTGGGTTAGTTTGATCCACTGTTTTGGTGGTACCTCATGCGGACGGCGCACAAATTCAGTAATATCTGGTTCCCCGTCGAACAGCTGGATTCAGTTTTCTGACTGTGTCCAGGGTTGTGTGTGGTCGGTATTCGGCGGAACGCTGACAGATTTTTCACCTGTATATCATTCCCGGACGTGTTACCTGCTCATCAGACCATCCGATGCATAGGTGATGAAATGTTTCGGCACAGACAATACATCACAAGGTGTGTTGCTCTTGTCCTTGGTAGGTCCCCAGCTACAGTAGGCCGCCTGTCTTATCAGGCAGTCTTCGCAGCAGTACTCTAGACCATCGGTGTGGCAAATTATACTGTCCCAGTCTAGACAGGCATAGCGGAACTGGCGCTGGCAATGTGCGCACTCAATTTGGTGAATCCCTTCTCCAAGGTATTCTGCCTTGGCGCAGTGGTTTCTTATAGGCGAGTCCATGGTTTCTTAGGCACGCTTGTTCTATACCTTATTGATGTCTGACATTTTTGGGAGTATTGAGAGCCATGAGGTGTTTACAGACTCCCGAAGTCTGGTTTGCATTTCTCTAAGTGAGCCCCAGCTAGTTCTCTCGCCTCGGGGTCGTGCTGGCCTGGTTCAGCCTAACTCTTTTAAAATTACATCGGATGCTCCACGTTGGGCGCCAAAAAGTACCCTCCCTTGACATGTGACAGTCCTGGCTGATTGGTTGCCCGTGTCTCTGGGTTATTTGTTTGACACTAGGCGAGTCTCATATTTGGGTGGCTATTCATCTCTGGGCACTGGAGCCCAACTGTAGTACAGTACTGGCCAAGTAGTCCATCGAATGGGCACAAAGTCCAGCTCTGACAGTTTTACTCTGCCTGATGCAGGTTTAGGTGGCAGCACAGAGTTAACGCTAGCAGGGCGACGTCTCTCCTGCAGGTAACTACTTGTACTGTACCCTTTCAGCCCTAATTGCACTTGACTGGAGGGTAGGGGGTACATGTGAGGTGCTAGGGTTCGTTATTAGCATGGAGTTACTAGGTACAGTTGGAGCGTAGGCGGACCCTTTGCCGAACAGGATCTCCTGAACCACTGGATGGTATCCTTCCGCAACATGGCTGGGCAGCTCAAACAAGGTGGTAGGCGTGACAGTTGGTACTGGAACAGTGAGCCATCGCAGTAAAGCAGCGTGTTCATGTGGACTCATTAGCCCGGACCCACTGGAAGGATGCTAAGCTCTTGTGGATTCTTAGAGATAGCCCTCGCCTTCTTAATCTTTCTCTCAACACCACCCCTACGGGTGTAAGGTATCAGGCTCTAACCTAAGATCGGGTCTGCAGGAGGTAGGCAGTCGACGTGCCAGAGTTCAGGTGTAGGTGCCAATCGCTACCATCAACACTACACCTCTCTCTTGACTTCCCCACCAGTGGTGAGGAAGACTCAAGCTGCAAATTGTTAGTTGCAGGAACCGTACGGTGTTGTCCCAATGGGGTTGGTCTCCCCTGCACCAGAGTATAAACCCTCTCGGCACCATGAGGTGAGCGGTGAGAGAAGTTCACCCCAGGCGCAAGCCAATCCCACCAGAAGCGTACCTAGTGTCGTAGCTTTGCCATTCTTCCCACCTGGGTGCAAGGATTGCGTTACCTTCCAATATTGGTGAGGCGAGGGTCACGGGTCTCCTCAGGTTCAAAGAAGTTCCCCTTCTCTGCACCACTAAGTGAGGGGTGAGGCGGGGGCGACTTCAAACTGGCAAGCCACCTTCCAATGAATGGTATCCTAGTGTCATGGCTCTACCGCACTGCACGGGGAAGAGAATGGGTGGCCTTCCAAGGATGTTTTGATGTGTTGGTATAGTTTCAGAATGAGCAAACCCAGTCTCCTGCTGTCTCCGTCAGATCCAATGATAAGAGGTAGGAGGTCAGAGTGATACTCAAGAGGTTAGGTCAATGTTTATTTACCGAGAAGGAAATAAAGATGATGGAAGTACTATCTCCTATCCACACGGGCTTGGCGGAAGGTAAACACCCTAGGGTAAACAGGGGAAGGCGCCCTGTGCAAATCTACAGGAGTAGGCAGTTATTAGTGCATGTTTTAAGTTTACTCCTCGTGGTGCGAGCTCTACTCTCTGGTGTCAGTAAGGGACTAAACGTGTCTTAGTGTGCTGTTTTATTGGTTCTTATGTGCAAGTAGGAGAGGATCTTCAGCCCCATGAGGAAGCAGTGAAATAAACTGGAGAGGTGCAGGCCTTGGCACCAATCTCTTGCGCGCTGAGAGCCCAGGAGAGCAGTCAGAAAACTTGATAGAGAACTGAAGCAGAACTGATGATCAGTAGGCCAGGGTGCCCTCTCATTTTATACTCCTAGGACAGCCCTTCTTTCACTGACATAGCGTCTGGAGAGAGGGTTAGCAGGTGCATGCCTAGCGCCTACATTCTTTGTGCGAGTGGCATAGTGAAGAGCTGTGGGATCTAGGCATCATACTTTTGGCGGCATACCGCGGCACACTGCTGTTCTTGCCACGGGACTCTCGCATGGTCCCGGTGGCTCATCGGGCGAAAATAAAATTCCATTATTGAGACGTCAGTCCCAGTCCAACAATCTTGTAGGTGGCTGCAACGACTCAACTCCGTTGATAACTGCTAGTGACAAGGTTGCACTGATGAGTAGCAGTCATTTATTAATATGTATTGAAAGATGTCATGTGTCACATTTAAGCAGTATATTTTATAATTCACTAGTGATATCTCACTTTAATGTAACTACGAAGTGATGTATTCAGCCACAGGTCAGTGTTTGTATCTCATAATGCTCAAAATGAACTAGGCCAATCTCAAATCTTGTGTCCATAGAAAGAAGTAATTTATTTTAGATGCATTACTCGAAAATGTTTTAAAATAAATTTCAATTGTAGTTCAAATTTACTTTAATAACAAAATTGTGACACCAGAAGCTCTGTAACAACAGAAAAAAAATTCAGCAAGCAGGTCATTTATTTCAGAACACAGCCCACTGCGTTGCCAAACGTACATCTCTGCACAAAGATATCAATAAAGATATGGCTTACAGAGTACCACATAAAGATGCTTACGAGTAACCTTCATAATGGCCCTCTTTATCATACAGTTGCATTGACTGTGTTTGAGCAAGTTCAAGTTAGAAAATAGGGTCCCAAATCAGTTGACAAAAACAGTACACCAAAAAACAAAACATAAGTGTAAATGTTAATAAAATAAAATCTACATTTAGCACAACCATTAAAACATTTTTCAACAGGAACCAACAGAAAAAACAACAGAGAAATTTTGTTGGTTTCTGTTTTAACTTCTGTTGTATTTAATATGGGATTTGGCCTCGTTCCATTGGATTCTATTAGGTTGCTCGCTGTTGGTTTTTATTGTATCCTAATGATTTCCATTGTTTTCTTTGTGTTACATTGGTTTCTATTGCACTATAGTGTGTTGGGTTTTGTTGTATTCTAGTGGTTTCTGTTGCATTTTGTTGATTTAAATTGTGTTGTGGCCAGTTGGTTTCTGTTGTATTGTAGTGTTATACATTAATTTCTGTTGTTTTTTTGTTGGTTTCTATGGTATTATAGTGGTTTCTACTGTGTTGTAGCCAGTTATTTTCTGTAGTATTCTAGTGTTTTACATTGCTTTCTGTTGAATGCTAGTGGTTTGCATTGTTTTCTGTTGTATTTGTGACTTTCATTGTTTTCTGTTCCTATTGCAACCTGGTTTTTTTTTCCTCCAGTGGTTTTTGATAGGTTTACGTTGTGTTCTGTTGGTTTTTATTGAATTTCATCCTATTTCATCCTATCTGTTTCTGTTGTCTTTCCACTAGTTTTATGTGTTAGTTGTTGTTATTTATTGGCTTCTGTTGTATTATCAGTGATTTTTGGTTGGTTTCTGGTTCTTTCTGTTGTATCATGACTTTAGCTTCAGTAATAAGTTTGAAAATGAATATTTTGAGTAGTGGCATTTTCATTTCCAAATGTGTGCAGAAAATAATAAATGTTAGAAAATTAAATTATTCGTGTACTGTAATAGAATTCTATTAATAACTAAAAGAAGAAATAAAATTGTTTGTGAGTTTTATCTATCGAAGCATAAATAAGTCAGAGTGAACTCTAATGGAGAGATTTCAAAGTGGTAGCACACATTGGTTTCTGTTGTATTTAGTTGGTTGCATTTTATTCTGTTGTATCTGATGTCAGAGGTTTTTTTTTTTTTTTTTTTTTCTCCTGTTGTGTTACTAGTGATTTCCATTGGTTTCTGTTGTATTTTGTTGGTTTCTGTCACATTTCAATTTACTGTATCCTGATGTAGTCCCAGAAATTTTTATTGGTTTCGGTTGTGTGGTTTTTTTTGTAGTCCTAGTGGTTTCCATTGGTTTCTGTTGTATTTGTAATTTTCTTTCGCAGCTCATTTTGCTGGATTCTAATGTAGTTTCAGTAATTTCTATTGGTTTCTGCTGCATCTTGTAGTTTTCTGTTATGATGTAGCTCCAGTACGTAGTTTTTATTGGTTTCTGTTAAATTTATAGTCGTGCCCATTGGTTTCTGTTGTATTTTGTTGGTTTCTGTCTTATTTCATTCTGTTGTATGCTGATGTAGTCTCAGTAATTTCTGTTGGTTTACAGTATGTTGTGTTACTTTGGTTTTTAATGCTTTTCACTCTTGGTTTCTCGTGAATTCCTATTGATCTACTTTAATTTTTTTGAAGTTTTCAGTTGTATATCTAGTGGTTTCCAGTAATTTTTTTTTTTTTTTTGTCAATTCATTTGATTAAATTCGGTTGTAGTGTCACCGGTTTTCATTGTTTTCTGTTTTTACTGCACTTGTCCTGTTGGATTGTGAAATAATAGTACTGTACCCCTTAGTTTCTGTTGTGTTTTGTTTGTTTATACTCTGTTTATTATTCTTATTGAAATCGGGAAACCATAAAGCACAGCAGAAGCTAAGGTAAAACAGTAGGATTTCATCAGAAACCAACATTGTGAAATATGTAGAATAAAAACTAACAGACCACAACAGAAAACCATGGAAACATTAGAAAATACAAAAGAAACCTACAAAACATAGAGTACCTAATACAATAGATATAGTAGGAAATGCAACAAAAATCAACAGATAGGCATACACCACAATAGAAACCAACAAACCACAGCAGAAACCAACTCACTACAGCACAAAAGAAACCAACAAAACACAACAGAAGTCAATGGAAATCACTACCAACTGGGTTTATCAGAATAGAAATAAACAAAACATAATAGAAATAATCAATCACAATGGAAACCAATGAAACACAACAGAAACCAATTGAAACCACTAGAATACAACAGACACCAACTGGCTTCAGCACAACAGAATCCAACAAAACACTACTGAAATCAGTGTAAATCACTAAAATACAATAGAAACCAACTATAGGCTGTTCATGGTAAAGTGGTCACCTCTGAGGCCCTACCCAGCAAACACAACCTGTCGGTAAAGTGTCAGCAAATTGTCGGCCTGATACCTGTACTGTCGGCAACTGTTGTTTCAATGCCAGAAAATAGCCATCTGACAATGGCATGGTGTCTTTATTGAGACAGATTACTAGCCGTTAGAAAAAAAGACAATGACCCGCTGTATTTTTAGGGTAACAGATGGATATCATTGAAAATATGTCGGCATGATATTGCAGAGTAAACATGTTGCAAACAACTTAAAAAATTTTCTGTGCCGATTCCCATAAAGAATCTTTGTCTTTTCGATAAGCTGGCCATTATCTTATTTATTCCGGCCCGGTAACATTTTCGAGACAAGGCTCTTTATCACAATAAAGATATACATATAATGTCTTTTTTTTTTTTTGACAAACTTTTAGAAAGCATTTTGTTTAGGCAAGAGGTTAGCTAGCTGTTAATGGCATGATGTCTTTTTTGAGACCATGTAACCGTTAGCATGTTTTTTTTTTTATTATATATGTGTCGTGTAGTAGCCTATGGCATTTCTTGACTTGGAAATTTTTTTTTTTTTGGTACAACTATTAAAAACTAACAAAAAATATTTTGTTTGCAAGTCTCTGAAGAAATAGTTTTTAAATAGTCTGTATAAAAATTATTTGTTATGTTGTCATGGAATTTATACATTCATTTATAGTATTTTTGTCGTATCATTTAAATTACTGGAGAGTATCAGGAATTTATCCTGTGGTGTATAGATTAGCATGCTGGACTATCAACTCAAGGGTCTTAGGATCGAATCCCTCACTCGGCAAAGCAAAACATTTTCATATTATATAATGTGTTGAGTAGTAAATGAAATGAACATATGTAAAGAGGAAATAATTATTATTACTATAATTTTTAATCGAAAAGATAAGGTTTTTTTTAAATTGTTATATACTGCTTGTTTCTGGACATCATGCCACTGTAGACTTGGCATCGTAACGACATCCAGCCATTGCAGGCTCACCATTGTAACAACATCCAGCCATTGCAGGCTCACCATTGTAACAACATCCAGCCATTGCAGGCTCACCATTGTAACAACATCCAGCCATCGCAGGCTCACCATTGTAACAACATCCAGCCATCGCAGGCTCACCATTGTAACAACATCCAGCCATTGCATGCCTGGCATCGTAACAACACCCAGCATCGTAACAACACCCAGCCGTCGCAGGCCCAGCATTGTAGTGACACCCAGCCTTCGCAGGCCCAGCATTGTAGTGACACCCAGCCTTCGCAGGCCCAGCATTGTAGTGACACCCAGCCGTCGCAGGCCCGGCATTGTAGCGACATCCAGCCGTCGCAGGCCCGGCATTGTAGCGACATCCAGCCGTCGCAGGCCCGGCATTGTAGTGACATCCAGCCATCGCAGGCCCGGCATTGTAGCGACATCCAGCCGTCGCAGGCCCGGCATCGTAGCGACATCCAGCCATCGCAGCAACATCCAGCCATCGTAGCGACATCCAGCCGTCGCAAGCCTGGCATCGTAGTGACATCCAGCCGTCGCAGGCCCGGGATCGTAGCGACATCCAGCCATCGCAGGCCCGACACTGTCGGCTAACAGTTAGCCGCCAGTCCATATTTCCATCGGGCCGCTTCCGGCATAAGACACAGCAAGCCGGTATTGCTGGCTGGAGTTTATCGGCTAGCTTTTACCGGCCCGATACTGGCCCGTATTTTCCGTGTTTGCTGGGTAGTTGCTTTTTCCTTTCAACCATATTATATCCTTAAACTATTTTTAAAATGAATATTGCAATGTAAGTAATAAACAGTGTGTATTCCACCGCACTCGTAAGTTAACATCCGAGGCCAAAATAAAATATATTTATTAGCTATTATCCAGATGAGAGGGCTTTCAAAAGTGCTCACTTTACCGTGAATAGCCTATAGCTGCAGCACAACAGAAACCAACAAAACACAATAGAAACTAATGAAAACCACTAGAATCTCAAAAAAAAAAAAAAAACTACATCACAACAGACGACAACAAAACACAACAAATTATAATGGTAATGATTATAATACATTAGCAGTCAACAGGTTATGGTACAACATAAACCAACAGAAGTCTATGGATTCTACTAGAATACAACACAAAACAACAGAATAATTTTCAGTAGAAACCAACCAAATCTACTAGAAGTAGTTGTATCCGAATGCAAAACAATTAACACCAATGGTTTCAGTGTATTCTAACAAAAGAAACCGCTAGAATTCAATAATAAAAGTTATTGTCTCACCAATGGTAAACAACAGATTCCAGTAAAATACATTAGAATAATAATTTCACACAACAGAAACCAACTGAATTTTCTGTTGTATTTTATAGGTTTGCGTTGTAAATTTTTGGTATGGAACAGGACAAATCCTTGGTATAACGTCCAAGCAAACCTCACTCACATGTGGAAAACTTTTACATAAAAAAGAAGAGGCATTTCTAATAACCATTTGTGGTTTAGTGTTGATAATCTGGTACTTTAAAGTAAGTCACTGAAACTTGAGCAGTGCACCAATTAGGTGTGTCCATTGTGGGGTATTCATGTGACTTCACTCAACTCCTGTGGCAAGAAAAACCAAATGGTACACTTGCAGCCGCCTGTCACGTAGTTTTAGAAATTCTGCTAAATGTAGGTATTTATCTTCCTGTCCATGTTAAGTAATATTGGCTGTATTCAGTTGCTTTTGAGTGTGCGAGTTTGGTACATTAGAGCTATATTATTCGGGCATATAGATTTGGAAATGGTCTCTACAAGGGTGGCCTGTTATAGACGTAACATTGCTCTCCTCGACCACTTCACCATGATCTGGAAGACCATCAAGGACAGCCAGGCAGTTTGTCACACTTAGGGCCTAGTGGTGCCGCCGAGTCTGCGCTTAACAGCGAGGCCTTCAGTGTTGTTAGAGTAAAATGAGGTGGTGATGGAGTAGCGGCAGAATACATGGGTGGGGGAAACGGGCACGCCAATGAAAAGGACCGAAGGGTTAAGTATGCCCTAAGCACAATAAGTATAGTTGGCTGTAATTTTCTAACAGTCACGTAACAAACAGTAAAGGACTGGTGTATATACATATAAACAAGTACTGTACATCATGAGCATAATGTCGTGCAATATATAAAATTTCCCGATGGAGCCTCAGTCCATAATAGTGATATCAGTGTTGCTATCATGCCAAGAAGTTTAGTTAAATCTAGAATGCATGCCGATGTGAGAAAGCACGAATTATCACAATTACCAACCTCAAAAATTACAATGCGTCAAGTCTGTTACACATCATGCGACTTGTAAAGACTGTGTTCCTTTTGCTTGTCACAAAACACGATGTGCATTTGAACCATTAGTCATGTAAGAGAGATGTCACTGCTACATGCTCATGTATACCAATATTTTAAAAAATTATTATAAAAGCAAACAGCTGAGGTATTCAACAACCTGTGTATATTGTGCAAGCATCGAATGCTTGTAACTTCTTGTAATTAAAAATAAAACCATTCAATCAGAAGTAAATAAAATGTGGGTGCCACAAATAAACAACCAAGTTACAATTTAATGTTACATGATTACAAACAGTGCAAAATAATCTGAAATAACTGTGACCGGTAAATGTAGCTATTTTGATGTGTCACAATAAAATAATATTTTCTGGAGGCAAAGTCTCTGCTATCACTAATGAAGTCCACTGCTCACAATGAGTCAAAATTAAAACTGAAACTGATTAAAATGTTGTAATGTTTGTGTTTCATTTTATTTCAACATTTTTGATAGGTAGAAACTCGTATACTACATATCCATATTATCAAAAAGTTTGAGTTTCTTTCTGCATTTTCTCGAGGCAAAGTCGTCAATTACATCATTAAAGTCCAGTGCTCTTGGTAAATCATGTTCAGTGTGAAGAATGCTTACATTATTCATCCATTTCTGTTGCAAAGCACTTCTTTTAACATTTATGATGACCATCAGTTATGAAAATTATAGTTCACCAGAAGCATTTGTCACCATCATTTATATGAACTTTCTCACATTCCACATTGGGAAATTCTGGCAACAGCCTATTTTCAAAAAGATAAAAGTATAGGATTCTTCAACCCCTTCCAAATTTTTGTCCACATCTTGGAGTTTAACTTCTGCTTCAACATGATTTTCATTGTAAGAATCGTCGTTAACGTGCAGAAGCTCCAAATTGTCTTTGTTTTCTTTAAGACAGCTCTTCAGAAGAAGGCATTCTCCGGTTAGCTCTGACCTGCTAACATATTTTTCGTAGACAGAGACGAAACCTTCACAACAAATCCCTGTTGGCCCTCTTGTAGATCAATTAAGTCTTCCAGAAATTTAAATTCCTCAAAACTGTAATTTTGATAGAATGTAAAAGCCATGTTACATTGGGTTGATGGTGTGCAGTGCAGTACAGTGCCGACACATTTTTGTGATTGTCTCACATGACCTGTGACGTCAGCGCCGATGTGTAGAGCAGTGCTGTTCAGTGCAGTGCTGACCAAGTTTACCAACTTTTAACTCGGGATTGGCAGCTGATCAACAGTCCAACGGCAGGGCATACGTGATTGGCTACCATTAAATAAGTCACAATGAACAAGTGAATGAATTGCATCCCAGGCGGAAATAGTAAAAAAAAACTCGTCGATTTTAAACATTTAAAATAGTCTCTACATGGCATGTCAGCCTACTGACTTCACTCTCGCTTCCAACAACAGAGCGTACAGAGACCATGTTGCATCCCTTGCTGTTGGTGCAAACTCAGTTGGTATCGGTTGCTCGTTTCTGTGTAGTATCCAATATCGTGCACGAGTAATGAGATATGTGTTTCCGTTCTTTCATTGTATCCAGTAAGTACTGCTTTCCTATGTAGCATTGTGTTTAGATGATAATAGGGCAAGAATCATTACAATAACTAGATATTTTAAGAACAAATACATGTAGGGCAAGCCATACAATGGCATTTTGTGATTGTAAGGCCATGCTACAATCGGTGTAAGAAATGCATGTAAAAAATTGAACATACAAGTGTCAATGATGCCTGCTACACAGCACAAGACGATGGCTAATGTGTCCAAAAAGTATTTGTACGTTTATGTGAACAGTTGTTCTAAATGCAGTTTTTTAAATTCCCATTAGTAATAAATAGTACCACACAGGATATACACAGCATAGGAGATATTAAAAACAATAAATAATTCTTCAGAAGCGATGTTTACTTTCTACGAACAGTACCTATCATAACTAGTTTAAGGTAGCTGTATTTACTATTTTTTGGTTAATAGAAGGGAATTAATTGATATACAAATTGTTATTGACCATCCCAGTTTCAATAGCCACATGCGAAAGAAGTTTCAGCAAGCCGAAACTCATCAAAAAACTATTTACGATCCACTATATCCCAAGAACGGTTATCTGGACTGGCGATACTCCGCTAATAGAAAGTGACATTGCTCGCAACCTCTCTTTTGATGCAGTTGTAGAACAGTTTGCAGCTATTAAGGCACATTGCACGTTTGTTTTCCAGTTTATGTTCAAAGATAGGGTTTAAAATAAAGTTCATTTACTATTGAAGAATGTTAAGATAGGTTTAAAATAAAGTTTATCTACTGCCTATTGAAGAATGTTAAGATAAGTATAATATAAATTTTATCTACTATTTAAGAAAGTTTCAAAATAAAGTTTATCTACTATTAAAGAATAATGCTTTCAATTAAAACAAAAGGGAGGCACGGCAAAATGTTATATTCCCCCTCCCCAGATGTTTTAAGGCTGTGTGCGGCTTCCTTCCAGGTGATCGGCTCTCAACACCTCGCTGTTAAGAGCCTTCCAAATCTCTTCACTCACTCACTTCCAGGCAATGCCCCCATCGCCAACCAGGTCCATCCTTACGTTAATCCGCCCCTGTTTGTGTAAATGTCGAAATTTCATTAGAATTATTTTAGCAGTATCATTGTTTTGCATTACTACCACGGTTAATTTATTACATGTCATAAGTAGTTAGAAATAGGGGGTTCTGCAGCACGTGGCTCCTGGCTGCGGAGCCACGCTCGCCATCTTGGATGACATCAGCATCAACCTCTTGCTGTCGTTTTCCGATGGCAGCCATCTTGGATTCCACTTAATGGAATTGCATTCCTTCCCACCATATGCCCCAACTTCATGCTCTTGCATTCCTCTCCAACATCAGCCATATTGAACTCCAATTCATGCTCTTGTATGCCTTCCTACCGAATGGCCCAATTTAATGCTCTTGCATTCTGGATGTGTGTGTGTGGTTTTCTCAGAGTCCTCCCTGATTTTTTGTACTTGCTTGACAGTGGTGGCCATCTTGGATTCCACTCCACACACTCTAATTCCTTCCTGCCAGATGTGCATGGGGTTTCCTCGGAGTTCTGTTTTGTTTTTTTCTCTTGCATTACATCCTTTTCATCTTAAGCTCTCGTTCAGTCCTCTTGTCCATCCTATCCCTCAGGTAGTTTTCTCATATTACTCTTTGGTGTCCTTTATTTTCTCTCATCAATTTCCCCTTTGTCTTGTTTGTTGTCGCCTGCTGCAGGCATACATCTTGAATTCCTACTGCTATATTTTACTCCTGCACTTACCACCAAAGTGTGTGTTTGAAGTTCTACAGGTGGTGGCTAGGGGCCCTGGTATGGACACGGCCATGTTGGGTTCACTCGTCTGCAAAGGCGTTCTAGCATCGAGTTGTATAGTTCAGGTGGTGGCCACAAGGAGCACTGGCAATTTATTTTAGGTGTTTTTGGGAACTCAAAAAATGCAGGAAGCATGCAGGATCATTCTGGCGACCCTTGAGGCACCTGGCCGATACCTTGACCACACAACCATCATTGCATGTAGAGTTATAGGAGATGAAATAGCATATATGTATATATATATATATATCTTCCCTTGCAATAATGATCTTTTTTCATGAAAACTAGTTTATTATCTGGTTTATATATATATATATATATATATATATATATATATATATATATGTATGGGAAGAAATACTCGCATCGGCCTACACTCTCCAGACAACAGAATAATTGCATAAAATGTACCGCATGTGCACATGCACACATACACTCCTTATATGTATAAAATAGATATGTAAATTTATAGTGAGAAAAATGTCATAAAATTCAAGCAATATATATGTGTGTGTGTGTGCGCGCGCATTCAGCTGGCAGCCTGGTGGGGACGAGTCTCATGCTCTGTCATCTCAATGGGGTTTCCTCATATTCCTTTCAGGATCCTTTAATCTGGCATCCTGGTGGGGACAAGTTGCATGTTGTCATTCCAATGGGGATTTCTCACATTCCTTATGGGATCCTTTCACCTGGTGTCCTCAAAGGGAACGAGTCCCATGCTCTGTCATTTCAATGGGGTTTTCTCATATTCCCTCCAGTATCCTTTCACCTGGCATCCTAGCATGCTCTGCTGTTCCAACAAGGTTTACTCATTCCTTCCAGGATCCATTCACCTGGCATCCTGGCAGAGGCCAAGCCCCATGCTCTGTCATTCCACCTGTACAACATGGAGCGAAGTCTGCCCACGCACTCCGGCCTATAGTCGCACCACGCACATCAAGTATGTCCTATGCATACTTATAAGCATAATTGGCTGTAAGTTCCTAACCGTTTAACAGATATACACCAAATTCATAACATAGACATCACCCCTGACAACAAAAAGGACCGAAAGGTCAAGTATACCCTAAACACACTTATAAGCATAGTTGTGTGTAACTTCCGAACCATTTAAGATATAGTCACCAATAATTCTAACTTAACTTTAAGGTAACTTTTCACTCATGCGGTACACATTCTACTCGGCAAACAATACTGTTCATTATAAGAAATCAACTCGTTGGCTAGTAAAACCAAGATGTTTGGAAGCGCTGTAAGTAATACTTTCAGGAGGTAAGTGGTCGCAGGTGGTGGCAGGGTAGGAAAACCGCCCGCACAACACAAATCGTATTGTTTTTATTAAAGTTAGTTTGATGCTGAGAATGTTATACATATTCGTGCGCGATGTATACACTACATAAAAATTATGAAATTACAGTGTGAGACTGAAAACCGAGTATATAGAATGAGTGCAATAGAATCGTTTGGATGTTAGTGTGTTTGTGGATTACGAGTGAAGCATTTTTCCAGCAGTGCTTTCACTTTTCAGGAAAGATGTGACATCATAACAGAGGGTAGGCCGACACCTGAACTTACGATCATGACAACACACAAGATGTTGAAGTATGTTATGCATCAGTTGCCACATTACTTTTTTTTGTTTAAAGTTGTATACACCCAAGCCTGTAGATGTGCTTATGTAATGGCGGGCGCTTTGTTATTATTCTTCTGATGCGGAGTTATTTGGACTTTATTAATGATAGGCTGATACTCAAACTTTTATTTCTAACAGGTTTTGGGCCCAGAAATAGCTGATGGCGCTTTTTATGTTTTGGTCTAAAATTAAAACACATAAGTAATATGTCTATGATGTAACTGGAGCCATGTCGTAGATAGAAGAATTTAAGTTATCACTGTTAAATACAGACAATTATTTTCGGTGGTCAGTGCGAGTGTCGGCAGCACTCAAACAGAAAGACTGTTGGGAAGCTGTTGAGCCAGGTTATAATGAGGCCGATACCAAGAATCTATCTGTTAAAAAAAGAAGGAAAAATGACAAAGCATTAAGGTTATTGACCTTGGTGGTGAGTGATACCTATCTTGATGATATAGGAAGGTGTGAACTAGCAAGCGAAGCATGGGAAATTCTTGAAGGCATTCACACAAATGGTGAACACTACAAAAGCAGATGATGGTACAATGCAGGAATATATATCTAAACCTAAAACGAAACCTAATCAAAGGGAAGCTGCATTTCACGGATAAGTCACTGGCATGTTCTTGTTGATGGGGCTCTCATTAGAAAAATATGATGGGTTAGTGAGAGCTATGGAAAAAGACAAAGATAACCTCACTCCAGCAGTTTTGAAGTCCAAACTGCTCCATGAAGAGAAGAGGATAAATAGAGATGAAGATCAAAAGGCGAATATGGAAAGGGCCAAAGCCATGGCAGTAAAACAATTCCTTAACAGGTACCCCAATTTTGACATGAAGAGAAAGTTTGACTACAAACCAAGAGATCAAAGAAACATTATTTGTTTTGCATATAATGAGCCAGGACACATAACTCGGTTTTGCACCAAGGTCGCCAGGCAGGATAATGCTACAAAAACTGAAGATCAGAAACAAGGACCAGGATATGGCTACCAGGGGCGTCAACTAGGCTGGTAGTACAGGGATTTGGACAGGTACCAGGAAAGTATTTCGGGGAAACATATAGTCCTGTTGTCAAAAAGGAGACCATACGGCTGTTGATGGCTGTGTGCGTTGAAAGGAACTGGGATCAAGAACACCTAGATGTGACGGCAGCATACCTTCACAGTCCCTTGAAAGAAGAGGTTTTCATGGAACAACCAGAATGTTTTGTGGAAAATTCGAGAGAAGCGTATGTGTAGAAGCTAGAGAAAGGCTTATATGGCCTGCACCAGGCAGGAAGAAACTGGAACACACATCTAGACACATGTCTTAAGAAATTTGGCCTTAATCAGTCTGAAAATGGTCCATGTGTCTATTTTGACAAAATTGGCGGTCTGGTACTTGGAGTATATGTTGATAACATACCTGTGTGGGGAGAGAGAGAGAGACAATATTGAAAAGCTAAAAGTGTATTTGGGAGAGAAAATGGACATCTGATAGAATGCATTCAAAACATTGTGTTAGCTGAAATTAAAAATGAAATTGAAAAATCAGTTTTGGTTTCAATTTGACTTGAAGAGACGTTGGACTGTGCCAAACTTTCTCAGTTGTCCACTGTTTTTAGATTTGTGATGAGTGATGGAGAGATCAATGAATGGTTGTATGGATTCACTATTATTAGCAATGATAGGTCTGCGGGAGCCATAGCAAGTCATGCTATTGAATTTGGTAGGACAACCAACTCTGGCAGTAAACTTGTCGCGCAGTCTTATGATGGAGCTGCAGTAATGGCGGGAGATTTAAATGGTGTACAGAAACTGGTACGTGACAAATTTCCCAGTGCATTGTTTGTACTGTACATTGTGCAGCACATGTTTTGAACCTCGTCTTAATCTAGTCCGTAAATATCATTAGCAAGTGTAGCGTGTAGTACCCTTTCTGGTCTGTCTGCTTTTCTTTTTCGCATTCTTCTAAGCGGGTAGCTTTGCTAGATCCGATAGTCGGGAAACGGCTTCCAGGTATTGCGCCAACAAGATGGAATTATAATGACAGACTTGTTCAAAGTTCATTGCACAATCGGGATTCCCTCATAGAAGTGTTTTCCACAGGAATGGGATTAGTGACATAATTTTTTTCAGCAAAAGGTTTCATCAGTTTTCCAGAAACTTTGAGAAACTTTTGAGAACGTGTTTTTCCTATTTTTGGTTTCTAAGATTTTTTGATAGCACTGGACACCTATATAGCGTAATGCAGACCTAACAACTGGACATCAGTTTCTGTATTCAGGAGATACAGGAAAGGAAAGTATTTCTATGTAAACTCAGACACGATTTTGAAAATGTTTTCTCTGACACGCTAAAATTTGGTCAGGAACCAGAAAAAAAACGTCGGAAATGCAAAGACGAAATAGACCCAAAGCGAGAGTATTCCAGGCTACACGCCGAAGTATTAGACAACATCATAACACAAATAGAAACACGTTTCGAAAACATGAACAAATTAAGATTTTTAGAACTTGTAAATACTACAAATTCTAGGAGGTTTCTAATATTTTTCCTGGTGTCCAGTTGAAGTCCCTAATCGAGTATTATGGCAGTTACTTTGACCTTGATAAGCTTCGGTCTGAACTAAATGTTGTGTATAGTCGAGGTGCCATGAAAACCATAAGAGTTAAGAATTTTTTTCTTAAATACATTCATATGCTCTTACGGAACACAATGGGGCAAAATAGACTCTCTGGTCTTGCACATCTCTCCATTGAAAATAAACTTTTGTCAAAAATGAAACTCGCCGTCGATTTTTATGAACGTGTCACAGCGTAAAAAAAAAAAGGAGAAGAATTGATTTTGTGTACAAAAATTAGGGTTGTTCGTTGTTCCAAATCCCCTACTCTCTCTACAGTATACCATCAATGCAAATACTTGTGAAGAGTGTATATTGCTTTGAGCGACATGGTAGTGATTCAAACAGCTGGGATGTTGCGTATTGTAGGTGAGTTTGTAAACATTTCTGTAAAAATATTAATTAAAATTTGTCATTTACTGTTTGTGTAATATACTTTTACGTTGAAATATTAATTTACTGCATATTAATCGTGACGTGAATGTTTGCAGATATAATTACAAGTGTAATTTGTGCTCCTGATCTTTCGCGTTGACTGCTTTCCATCTTTACACAAACGAATAATCATTTTCTTCCTGTCTACACTTCTGTACAAACAAAATACCTCACTGTCGACGGGTATTAAAATAATTATGATTTTGAGTGGACAAGGTTTCGGGTTTGATGAAGGTATCTTTGTAATATTTTTCACTCGGGCAAATTTTATGTTAAAAAATATTAATATCTTTACAAGCGGTGTATTTTATATTTAGATACGAAGAAATGTTTCAATGGCACAATTTTGTACCTCAAAATCCAAGAAGGACCTCCGGACCCCCCCCCCCCCCCATCCACCCATGTATTGGGGTGATCAATGCCAATACTGCCCCCTGCACACAGTAACTTGCCCATGAAATTATAGCACGCATCGCCACTACAAAGAAAATGACCTGAGGATCAAGTAGCCTATGTCCTAAGCTCAATTATAAGCATAGTTTGTTGTAATTAAACAGTTCATAAATTGTTTTAGACTAACACGATGTGGTAAGATATGAACTTTATTAGCGTACTCCAGGCTCGATAGCCTTGTGAGGGAAGATATCATTATGGCAAGACATTAAAGTGAATGACCAGCGGGACCAGCCGACAACAAGTCTGCAAGATGTTGCTGCAACTTAGTATTTTCGGTTGTTTTTTTTTTAATTTCAAACGCTGAGATGTTATCAGGAATTTTAATTAATAGTTTTTGCAAATACATTTGGAAACGATACGCCATATTTGATCATTGAATATTGAAGTTGCTCTGACTAATTTGTATACGGAGCCCTGCCAAGATCTCATTTGTTCTTTTGACTGAGTTGGTTACAGAGAGACGTTTAATTTAATAAGATATACATTCACGAAGGCGGCTACAGTTATATAGTTACGGCTACACTGAGCAAAGCTAATTTTAAAACTTGCAGTGATTTTTCAAATGATATTTGCACAGATCCTATTGCATTATGTAGTGTCAAAATCAAAACTTTTTCATTCAAATTAAATTATTTCGCAAGCCTCTGTGTGTATTTTATTTTCTGTAGCTAGTGTCATTTTTGTATTTTGTTCCTCCCAGTGTTATGCACGCTGTTTCTAGCCTACGGAGACTGGCTGCAACTTATGTTCGTCAGTTTCACTCAGACCTACTTGGTAAGACATATCTAAGTTGTGTTACGTTGTTGCAAAATCATCGCTGTCTTGTGGAGACGGGAAAGTTCAAACCCCAGATCAGAATTCAATGTTAGTGGTGATAATTAATTTGGCCCAAGATAAAACTAATATTCTCCTCCATCCACTGCCGGAGTAATTTCACTTCCACAATATACACAGTTACAGTCTGTCTTGTCTTGTGTGTACTACAAGAGGGAGGGTTTATATTATCTTGCATTACAAGTTATTGTATTTTTTTAATACCTGCAACTGTTTCTACCTATAAAATTTATATATGTAGGCCTATACTTTTATTAGTTTTGAAGCCTGGTAATTATATTCTTTCCGTATTTTATGTCATAGGAACAAAATCATAATATTGTAATGTAGTGAAGAATGTGATGTTTGTATAAAACAATTTAAAGATCACGAACAACAGAAAAATTAGTCCGCTTACAGTAAAACTAAAATTAAAAGTTACTATATACGTCTTATACTTAGTTTCATGCTAAATACAACTTTCGGGAAAAGTTTGGAGGGTGCCTCGACCTCAGGGTAGAGCCGGGGGGCCGCCCAGCTCAGCTGTTTAATACAGGTCTGTGTACAAAAGCCGGCGCAGAAGCTAAATTTAATTAAACTGTGACTTTTGTGTTTATTCACTTTAACCATTATTATGTATGCTAGCAAAATCTAGTATTTCGAAGCTCATTATTATTAAGACGTTTTCAGACTTTTATAACTTTTTTTCTGCATAACCATATTATGTAAAACCCTAAATCGTATCCTAACACATTTTTTTTTATTTTCGGAGTTATAGACGTTCTACATAATAATATTTGCAAAGGAAATATTAACACCCGCAAATAACATTTTCGCTACAGCAAGAAAATCATCTCTAAATCGAAAACAATTTTACTTCAATCAGAAATGTAAAATAATGTTACGTGTAGTTGTAGCTCATAGCCTATAGTGGCAAAACAAATTATATATAAATTAAAGAAATTACATGTTTCATTCGTCATTCGACTTATACGAAAATTCAAGAATAACTAATTTTTACAGCGGTTTTGTTCAAGGTAAGTTACAACCTGAAATTCAAAGTTTTTGGAAGTCAAATTCATTAATTCTTTAAAATTTTCTCGCAAGAATAAAATAATGTGTGTTTTTTTGTGTAAGATGTCCACAAAGGGTTCATAAAACATTTTTTCCTCAAAATTTTAAGGTATAGGTTATTCGTTTTAGATATTATGTCATGTTGATATTTTTCGGAAATGAGTAAATAGGTAACCAACCCATTTTAAACACTGTTTTATAACGGGCCAATGACAATCAGGGTAAATCAGTATGTCATCGCGTTTTGAAAGATATTTAGAAACGGCACATCCCAAAATTGTAACATCTCTCAACGTCGAGAACCGCAGATATTCGCGAACTTTTTTTTTTGTAAATTAAACCACAATACAAAATAGCTACCATGGTACACGTTCGTGGGTGAATATAATTCCGACATGGGTGTACAAAGTGTTGTGCTGCGATACTTTTAGTACTTTAATGGCCAGAAATGTATTAAATCCTCTTATTTATATGTTAACTTTTTGAGAGTTATTATCATTCTTTTTGTTTTTTCTCAAATATCACATCTCAAATTTCTTAATTTCTTAGACATTATGTATTTACAAATACTTCTTTACAGTACAAATTTTTTATAATGTGCTTTGATTACTGTCCCTTACTATAATAGGCTATATGAGTTTGTGTTTGATAATCTTTTCCCGTCCATAAATAGCAACTCTTGCGGTTCCACTTTGACAGTAAAGTGAAGACCTAAAAAAATCTCGCTATCTCGGGAGCTCTCTAGTTTTGACGGCAAGGCGTTATTTTATACCTTTGGAATTATTTCTCGTTTATTTTACACGTTTCATAACGCCGGTAACTAATAAATATTTCAAGGTTTAAAGCAATTCTTATTTCTAAAGAATACGAATGAGAGTTCGTTCGACTACCGTGTTAACGCTGGCTGTGCACTCTAGGAAATTGTTGGGGAATTTACCATACCATTTACCATACGCTTAATGAGAAAGCAGGAATGGTAATGTTTTCTCCTATACATTCATTGTAGCCTTCTTACATTTGCTTAGGAAACAGTCAAATGCATAGGGAGTTCCCATTTTTGTATAGTAGCGCTGCCAAACATCCCTCTATCTGCAGCTTGATGTGTGGTATTGTTACCATACAGTGTATAGGTTAAAAACTTCCATTACAGTTTAGGAAGTTTACCAGAACATTTTTAAACAGTGTGTGTAGGATCTCCGACCGGTAACACTTGTGAAGTACTCTGTCATTGTTCCCAATCAAAGATTAACTAGGATTTAAATAATCCTGTTCGAGGTATCGACTCAAAAACCAATAGACTATGATGTGTGTTATCACCGTTTGACCAGCAAGAAGCCCTTTTAAAAAACGAAAACTATGTCCTCATGCTCTGATTCTCAACTCGATCTAGAATATGATGACATACCCAACTTAATTATTTCAAATAGTCGTTGCTGCAGATAATGATCGTTTTTTTTTTATATCCGCAAGCAGGAGAAGTTAATGTTTTAAACAGACAATTCCTTAATTTCCTCTGCCCCATCATTTTTTCCAAGCAGTAATTAATTCACGGATACTTAACACTTTTCTGAAGCCCTGATAAAGTTTCTCTTCCAGGATATTACTCCGCCTCGTGCAAACTAAGCTTAGCGAGGTCTGGAAAATTACACCAGAGGCCAACGCACCGAATTCGTGCGCACTCAGTTATAGTAATATTTAGCATGCGAACTATTTCTTACTAGACATTTCCAACACAAAATATTTTCTCACTGTTTTTATTCACGTTAATTATAAATTAAGCATTACAATTTATAGGTAAAATATAAATAACACTTCAATTTAACAAAAACAAGTTGTTTATAAGAACACATGTGTAAAACGCTTTTGATACACGTCATATTTAGGAAATAACTAAACACGTCATACATGGGGAGATTTTTCAAAGGTTTGATTGAAAAAAAATTGGGTTTGGCTGTGTTGGGGACACACTGCCGTTTGTTTTGCGTGAATACGTCTACGTTGACGCGCTCGGACGCCTTGATTTTTGTTTCCCGGCACCGCTTCACCCGATCGTATGGGGTTTTATGGGTATCACTGGATTGTTTTTGGGATGCTCTTTCCAACTGAATACATTTCTGTATTTCAACTTGGCTTTTTGACGAATATAGGCCGAAATTGTTGTTAAGTTTTCTTAATTTTTTTACATTAAACTCATACAATTTCACCATAACCCCGTCACACAAATGTTTTTATACAGGCAATCGATCTACGCGGAAGTTATGAGACGCGGCGAAACGAACTCGAAATTGCGCCCCCCCCCTTTTTTTTTTTCTCATCCCCGCGTTGGGTTTGATGCTTCGCAGTCTCACTCAACGTGACATATTCTGTATTCCTTTGGCAATCGAGTGGTGTAATTTAATTTTGAATGTAGACGATATATTCGGAGCTGCAACGCCAAACTGTATCCCCCAATTTTGTTATAATCGGACTTTCTGGATTGCCTCCCATTATGGTTGCAAATTTAAAGACGTATTCACGTCAAAATGCGAAGAAAAAACCGCGAACAGACTATATCGGTGTTACGAAGCACGCATGTTCCGTGTCGCTAAACAAATGGTCAGGTCTCCCTCCACACGCCATCAACGTGCGGCGAATGTTTGTCGTCTCCAAATGACACGTTAAGCACAGTCGTGCACAAAATGCCATTTATATTCTTCATCTAATTCTATGGGCGTGAGGCCGTGCCCCCCCAGAAGGGGAAGGGGGAGGTGGGTTAAGGCCCTTGACCCTAATCGTGACCTGTAATAACCACGGTCGGCGCCTGCTTCACTCTGTCATTACCGCCTTAATTTGATATCTTTGTGTTTGTGAGACTGCGTGTATGTCTTCGCCCATGCCCGCACGAAATGAGGCGTTTTCTCTGAAATATCCCGGCCAACGAAGCCTCTCTTTTCTTCCCCTTAATTGTTCGTCATTTGTCTCTGCACTGTGACGTCAATCAAGATCGCTTTTGTGTAATAAATGAGTGTGTTTGAGCTCGGCGCGACCCGTGACAAGAATTTTCTTCAACGGTCCTTCGAACGTTTTAATAACAAGGCTTTCTTGACATTCCTCGAGGCATTAAGTTGAGAGTTTTTTTTTTTTTTTTTTTTTTATCGGTTTCTAGGGAACGCGGTAGATATTCCCGTAGTAATAATCTCTGGCGCCACTCTAGACGGAGAAATTACTGGTTCACATTTCTCAGATACGTAGTATCTCCACTCCGTCACATTCTTTACGCTATCCATTTTGAAAAGAACACCTAAATTGAGCTATGGTGGACTACATAAAATGACGATACTTTGAAATAAAACAAAATAAAAATATCAACATTTAAATGACCAGTGACATTTCATACCAATTAACATAATTATTGTGCCAATGAAAAATAATATATGTGAAAACGCTATTATGTCTTTAAAATAAATAAATAAATAAATAATTAATTCGATTTTACATATGGCCCAATTTTACGACCGTTCATAAACTGCACCGCCGAAATCTTATGATGTGCAAAACTTAGCTAAGCAACAAATTTCAAAACAAAAGACTTATGCAACGTCCATAGTCAAAAATTGAAATCAAATCATTTCAACACTTACGACATTAATTGCCTTCAAGAGAAAATTCATAAAATATTTCATTTACGACATTAGAGGCAAACGCATTTCATCTCATGCAGGTTGTTCCGTACTGTCCCATCAAGCATCTCCGCGAGCGCAGACTGTTGGCAACACTTACAGTTACTAATGCATTGCTGAGATCCAGTTGAATCTACAGCTAATTTCTATGGTGTGTTTACGAGTTCGCCTTACAAGGGTCTTGTCAAGTTGAGTGTGAATATTTGAGGTAATTGTGTGTTTTTTGTAATGTGTAATCTTGCTGTTGTACATTTTAAAAATAGAGAATATTTTTTTTCATGAGATAAATAAATCATTCCGGTAGGCCTACATCTGTTGCAAATACAGTCATTGAAAATAATTAGTTATGTACGACACAAACTAAGCATATTTTGTGCATCTTAAATGGCTTTAATTCTACTGAAATTTCAAATAAGAAAGTCATTATCCTAAAATAATCTTATTATTCCAAAAATATTTTATATAAACTTTAATTATCTTTATCTCCCAATTGTTACATCTTTGTCAAACTGCAAAAATCGTATTATTCTTTGAAAAACTCACTATTTACTGGTAACTAGCTATAAGTAATATTTATTTAGCATTTATAAATTTTACAGTAATCATTCGTCTACTAGGAGTCAGCAAGTGTTGCCGGCAATACCTCTCTTACTACATCGATTTGTATCGATTCGAAAGGCGATTATGATGAGACAGTTAATGCTAAAGACGGAATGAGTGCAGTAGAGTTGGTTTGTGTGGAATGTATGCACACTTGCAAGACTTTCGCGTGAAATTGACGAACTTAAAAATAAGTGACCATCAGCTCTAAATACTGATAAACACACAACTCCTGCTACGAAGAAAAGTAAATTTAATATTGAGGATGAAACAGGAAGTGATGATAATTACCGAAACAGCATAGATTAAATTGAACATGAAGACAGTGATAAGTGTTGAAGACGATTACGGGGATTTTCTTGATGCATTGACAACCCCCCCCCCCCCCCCCAAATCACATACCTATTTCCTGAAGATCCGAAAAAAACTTGTTGATAGCCTCAGGTCAAGGTCACCTGAGTTCAACATGGGTATTGGGTTATGTTATAACATGGTGGCTGGTCTTTTACATTATCTCGCCACCTCTGAGCCCGAATATTTAAGGTATTAATTTTATGGTGTTAATTAATTTGGTGTTAATTATTATTTTTGTGGCATTTTTATGAATTTTTGGGTTTAAGATCACTGGGGTCAAGGTCACCTCTATCCAATATGGCGGACAAGATGTCTGACAGAACCAAGATGGCTGAGAGGGTGCCAGGTCTACTGATCTTGCTCAGTATGCTGGACCAGGCTCGGCGTCTCGAATCCTCCTATACTGCTCTGAGGATCGCTAAGAGTCTCTAATCCTCTTGCTTGCCTGAGGATTTTTCGGCTCTTGTTTCTGGTCCGCTTTCCTCATTTACCTACTTTTTTTTTTTGGAAATTTTTGGTGAAAAAGGGAAATTTTGAGGAATAAGGGGAAATTTTTAAAGGAAAAAGGGAAGTTTTGGGGGGAAAAGGACATTCCAACATGGCGGCCGGCCAGCACCTGGCACCTATCCGGATCCCGTTGCCCCCGACTTCCCATTTCTCTACTACTATCTGAAACAAAACATGGCTGCAGTAAGACAATTTTATAGGTTAGCCTAATGAAGAACGCATCAGTTCGGTCCCTGCTTCCCGTTACTTAAGAATGTAGTCCTTGCAAATAAAATATATTTAACTACCGCTACTGCAAAATTAATATAGTGTGTATCTCTTTTGAGGCCGGTGACTAAAGTCCAAGTTGTAGTATGCTCGTCTGACTTCTGCCTTTAGCCGGGAACTAGTGCGGCACGTCCCAAGGTAGCTTTAAGTGGGAGATACCCTCACCATCTCGGATTTCCGTATATACATACCTCCATAACATAATTCCTTGACTAAATATTAAAAATAGCTTGTCAAAGCACAGGGATTATCTTAGCAGTTACTTTTAAATCATACTCTTTTTCTCCCGTTTCTCGTTTCACACCTGCAACATCCAAGGTTCCCTCACTATTGAATAATTTTTGTCCCACAAGAGGAAGTATGGATATAACTGAAAGCTTACAGACTTTAAAAGTTCTGGTAAGTACTACTCTGTGCCATGTCAAAGTTTGATTTGTATATAAAAAAATCCAAGATGGATTGTAAGCAAACAGTAAAGGCTCAACGGTTGAGCAGCCCATCGTTTCCAGTAAAGCGGCCGCACTGGTTTATGATACCTTGTAGCTGCCAGTAGTCAATGAAATAACGAATTGCACTCAAACAAATTTTGGGCGGTGAATTTTTGGCATGTTACTAAACAATAACGCTAGTTTTAAATGTCTCTATCTATGGTTGATCATTTCCGAGCTATAAGAAACTCGCAGAAGGAAACTTGTCGGTTGCCCCTCGTAGAGTGCATATGGGGTAGAGTGATCACGCTTGCTGCACAATACCAGTCTCCGTATTCCAACATTGAACTTATTTTCTGCCAATACGAATGTCATAAACGACATGGGTGGGATTTGAGTTTATAACACTATTATTTTTATACACTGTTACATGTGTCTGAGTTCGTAAGGGATGGAGGTTTTAATAAAAAATAAATAAAAGAAACTAAATTTGATTTCTGATTCATTCACTCGCTACTATCTACAACATTAGCATTATGTTTCCACTTTTACTATTTTTTTTTAAACAGTAAGCGCAATATTTAATGTAAATTTCAACTCTAATTAACGTCCTTCTTAATTTTCTCTGTGGGTTACAGGCAATTAACTCATACTCATTATCAGCACGTGTTCAGTCTATCTGCTGTCATCATTTGTAATGTCTTTCACTCACGCATTTAGTCCAATAGTCCAACCTGCCAGCCGCACACTTCACTGCTTAATACCCGCAATCGCAGACTTCCCTTCTACTGGTCCACTGGTTCTTCCGCTGCTCGTCTTCTATCACTCGGAACTCAGATACTCATTCATTCATCAACTCCAACGGGACTACTCAACTGTCAGCCCGGAAGCCTGTCACACTTACATAAGCGTTACCCTTACCATCTCGAAGGTTCAATACACCCCGAGTTACGCTGAGAGAACAAGGTAAGTAATCCAGAGCATTCTTCAGATACACGCATAAATCAGTACCGCCAGTATCAGCAGTGTGCGAGGGATTATCGTGTAGGTTCAATTCGTAACTGATACGGCCTAATCGCTTGCGCTGCCATTCAAAAACTTTACACTGACGTGTTGCCCCATTATCACATAACGACTCTCCGTCCTCTTATCTCGGTCGGGCAAGACGGTCAACGTCAGCAGCGCGGACCAGCGGCATGTAACAATACTTCCTCTGACCAATTTGTAATGAAATTTGACTAAAATCAAACTAGTAAAAGAATTTTATTCATAAAATAAAAGCTCGGCTTTTTAAAATTAAGATATAAACAAACCCGTTCATCACTTTTCACCATGAGACTTTGACAGTTGTATTCGTTTGGTGTTGTATGTAAATGTCGGATACTTGTGCAGATGACGAAGAATCGATCTACTTCGTCTTATGCCCGGTTGCACCATCGTGGTTCGAAACTCGATACGAGATTTGATCTAAGATCGACACAGAAAACTATTGCACCATTCGAGTTCAGAGCTGGACTGGAGATCGAGATTAAGTTCATTTCGAACCGCCGAAATTGGTGGTTTGAAATCTCGATCCGAGATCAGCAGCCATCGTCTAAAGAATGTAGTTCGAAAATACACCAACAGATAGAACTACGTTCGATAATTTCCTTGGGAAATTAAAACAACATTATACGCACTTGAATATTAATCAGTAAAATTTGTACAACAATAATTCACTTAAAACAGATAGGCCTAAATCCTCTCAAATCTAGTTCTTTCTATAGTGAAAAATACGTCTACTTCCATGACGTCATATATTACGAACAAATAGCAAAATTTGTCTCGTACTTAATCTCGATCTCTAACTTTGGAACCAAGATCGACGAATCGGAAATCCAGAATCATGAAATTTCATTGGTGCAACACGTTTACATTGAAACCAAGATCAAACTGGATCCAGGTTTGGAACTAGGATCATTCGATCTCGGATCGGGGAAGATGTTGGTGCAACCGTGCATTAGGTGTATGATGGACCCTCGCGCCTTACAACTTTGGTCACCCATGTTCCCTGCTCGCACAGTCTCGTCGCTGCCTCGTACAATATACGAACTCCAGTCCTTTTTATCGCCTCGACGGGCTGCGCGCCCAGCCTATTACACTAATGTTCCAAAAATGCAGATGTCAGGCTCGGCGGCAAATTGATTTCTAAACGAAGGCGGGCCGCGTGGAACACGCTCCACGCAACAATGAGATTACCTGACTTGTGATTTGGCTCGTGTCGAGCGGCCTAGATGGACGGTCGTCATTTATAACCCGGTGGGGAGAGAGCCCGGGCCTGTTTGTATTTCTTCATAAATAAACTCGCCTCGGGTTCAAGAGGTCAAGGGGGGGGGGGGGGTATTTGTTTAAGAACCATTTGGTGTCACGGAGCACCGGCATACAAATTGCCATATTCAGCGGGAGAAACCAATATTCCGTAATTAATAATTAGAGATGCGGGGTTGGGTGTGGGTGTGGTGGCGTGCCACATCAACAGGGGCCAGCAGGACTGAGTGGAGCGGAGAGGTCTGGCCGGCTATCGAAGAGTACAGGACCCGAGAATTTTTTTTTTATTTCGCGCTAGAAGCACAGCGCTACGGACGACAATAACACGCGCCATCGCTCATACGCACTGTAACGGCTGTGGTTGAATGACTTTATTATGCGTTACGCCACCTACAATTATTTATACACTGTTGCTAATCTGAATTAATTTTATTTGATTTAAATATTGTCTACTGTGTGTAGTAATATTTATTTTCACGTCATGTTTAACTACATTATTTATTTCATATATATTTCATTATGTAATTATTAATATTTCATATATTTTGCTGTTATAAGTGTTTCCAGTTGATATGTGTTGATTGTCAGTCACGTGGCAGTAAACAGGAGCCGTTCTTGAGGGTTGCCAGTGCAACATCGTGACGTACTGGAGTAGCCCCACCACGATTGGAGAGCCGAATTAAGCTAGGTCTTATGAGGTAGCGTTAGAGGAAGACATTTTGCAATTGATTGGAACCGTCAGGAGGTTTGCGACGGTGTCATATACCCGGTAGAATTTTTATTTATTTTGAGAGGAAAATGTCCGAGTTTCGCCATCGAGGTGTAGCACGTCTGCACGAACTTCATACGTGCGTAGAATAATAATTTAGTTTCGACGCCCGCGATTTCGAGTGGTACTAAAGGTAGACTGTAATATCGGAGTACCAGGGTTCGATGACCCAAAAGTGAGGGAGCTTTTGGGGTTGCACCGAGGACCAGCGACATCGCAGAACTTCAGGACGACGCCCGGAGGAGGATCGGCGAGACCACTACTGAATTTGAAAGATCTAATCAATTTTTGGAAAGATGACCGCGGATTAATGCTAACGGAGTGACGCTACCCGGAAGCCATTTTGTGCAAGCTATAGACGCTTAGTATTTTCAAGCCCAATACGACCCAATGGTTGAGAAATGGCAAGTTTTACCGGGTTCGGCTACTTCAGTTGCGGTCACTACAAATAATTATTTAATTTTTTTAAAATTTATGATTCAATTCTATTTCAAACTGCCACGTCTTGGTTTTAAACCTACTCACTTTCCAAACGTAAATTAATTTATTCAATTTTTTTGAACATTGAGAGTATTTACAGATCTTATTGTATAAGGCAGATGCCAGATGATGGTTTAATTTTTCTTGAAGATTTGAATAAAATCGAAGTAGTATTTTCATGGCCAGTATTTCTTTTAGTAGCATTTGGAAATTGAGTTATGGTTTTCTATTAACTATACTAGAGTGCTGATATGTCCTCTAACATTTCTCTCTAAGGTAAGAGTTTGTTAAAGAGAGAACATGAGAACGAGTATTTCAGAGGAACGGAGTTCCTGGCCTAGAGGAGCCTACAGGGTTTGTGTAAGATGGTAATTAATCCCACACTGAAAGTGTCTCAGGCCTGTCATCACACCTAACCTATACTTACTATCTGAACACCGGGCATGTACATCAGTTTTGATCATAACAAATTACCTTATCCCCATTTTTTTTCTTGTGTATAATTTAGTGATGGATGACTAGAAAGAAAATATTTGAATCGTTTAAAATTGTACTACATATATATTTTGATCTATTGCAGAGAACTGTTGTGTGTACGCAATACAAGCATATTTAATATACATTATGTCCAAACTTTCTCGGTGTCACTATATATCACCATTTTACATCATGTGTTAATATTATCGGGTACACGTTGAGTAAACTGAATTTTTTCCTTCTTTCTATTTACATTTATTTCCATTTATTACATTAAATTAATTTTTTTTTATCTTTACCACATATAAAATAACCTTTTCCTTTTCCCTTTTTACACATCATATCTTGGCGCTGCAACGTGGAGGCCGAGATAGGTAAATAATTTGTCTCGAAATTCGTTAGCTAGGAGGTATGGATAAGAAATAGGGAGGTTATTTCCTCTGAAGTGCCCATCGAGAACCATCGGACATGGAGCAAACTCAAATACTATTGTCTAGTTAGGAAACAAATATGAACACCCCACCGACAGAAGTAGATCTATCTTCGCTTACTGTAGCAGCATCTGATGACAGTCCACAAGCAGTTGGTGCCAGTAACACTAATCAGTTCAAAATAATGGTAACACTCAAGCTAGCATTACGCAGTTGGTCCGCATGATGCAACTAAAGCAGACTTCAATACAGAGTAATATGCAAGCTTCAATACAGCAGTTGCAAACTGAAATGCAAAACTAGCACAGTAAGTTGCGAACTGAAATGCAAAACTCACGCAGTAAACTAAGTAGTGACATGCGGCAGATTAATTGTGATATGCAACAAACACAAAACAAAATAATTAATTTGTAAACTGATATACAGCAGACAAAAATTGATTTGCAAACTGATATGCAATTGTTAGGCTCTAAGCTTAAGTCGGAACTCAGTACAGATGTGGAAAATATTATCTGCTAGGAAATTGAGCAGGTTAAAGATGATTAACAGAGTGTACAATTAAATGTAAGATCACGAAGTGTCCAGTTGTACAAGTTAACTCAAAGCTTAACCTGCATGGATATGCAGCAACTGGAAATTGACATATCGACAGAAACGCAAATTATAGGCCCTGAAAATAATTTGGATTTGTTTAAAATTGTGGGAAAACATTTTCTGCCAAGAGGTAACCCAGGTTAAGGAGAAATTACACATTGCACATCTAAGTGCATGTTCGCAAGATACATTAGTAAACCACCTGACACTAGCCTTAACATGCATGCCATCCGAAATCAATACACTTGAATTGCAGAGTCAAATCTACTCTGATGACTTGACCAGTGTGCAGACACATTTGAGTGATTTGGAGATTACTGTAAACACACAAAACAGTGACATGCACTCAACTGTAAAATGTAAATATTGTAATCTGTGAATAAAAATCTGTTCACTATCCTAAAAAATATCACTTCGACATACAGACATTTGCAGAGTGAAACTCAAAAACTGTTTGTCTGTTTGAATACATTTGCCAGAAATTGTAATTGTGCCATTGTAAATAATGTACTCAATATTCAAATGTATGTACCATATGATAGAGGAAAAGTTTATATGTGAGTACAGCAGCGCTCGGAACCACTAACTTAGCCATTAAATGAGTAATGAAGAAGTGCAACGGATATATAGTAATCCAGACCAGGTTAAAGATGAAATCTTTGACCTAGCTAATACAAGATTGTATCATGCTGCAGAAACGAGGAAAAAATATCAAAATGTTTCTGAAAGAAGATATTTTACTGTAGGAGATCTCGTATTAAGGAAATCTTGTAATATCAGTTAATTTTGGGAGAATGTAACACGAAAACTATTCTTGCTATATGAAGGTCCACTTCGAGTGAAAGCGATAATTCACTAGAATTGTTATGAACTCGAACATTTAGACGGCAAACCAGCGGGGAAATAAAGCATTACACAGTTAAGGAACTATAACATACCAAAAGTTAAAATACGATTTGTCAAAAAGATTCAACAATATTCTGTGGCTGACTAGTGAGGTAATTATTATAGTAATGCACCAATAAAGAACAGAATGCGATTATGCCAATGATCAAGTAAGAAATATAGACTTCCACGACTATTGTAATTTATGTGTCTTATATATTGAGTGTTTGTGTATTTGTGTTACTATGTCTTTTTTTAGTGAGGCCGATTGCTCCTATGTTATTGTGTTTGTGCTATATTTCGTCGTTGGAAGCTGTTTGAATTCGCACATGCATCAAGAGAAAACATTCAAAGTTAATGGCTAACTATATACAGGAGGTTAAAGAACTACTTCATGTCAATGATGAATATGTTTCGTTTGAATCATCAGCCGAAACCCAAAAGGCATGTAAAACTACCTAAAAGAATGTTATTATTTCAAGATTAGAACCTGAGAATATCTGCCATACTTGTGCGATCATGGAAATGCAACTACTTTACAAGTCGAAATTCACACAATATTCTAGATGAAGTAATGGCAAGAATAGTTATGAATATTTATTATCCCATAATAATTACATGAATCTCAATAATTTACAATGTTACAAGATTCCCAAATTCCCCAATACAATTTTAAAAGGTAGAAGAGAGAAGAGAGGAGTACTCTACAGAACATAAGTAACTTTCTCTCTTCGTACTCTAACTACCTAAGTCCTACTGAAGTCATCCAAATTTTGATTTTCTTATGTGGATCTAGTTCACATACATGTAAATGAACTCATTTTAGTTGCGGTATAGTTGATCATATTCATGAATGTTTAATGAATATAATGTGTTGCTGATATTTTGTTTTTAGATACTGTGTTAGATTTGGAATATGTTCATAACTCAATTTTCCTTCCTTATTCTTCGAGTAAATGTTTTCTTTGGAAGCCAATCTTTCATTATGATTGTTGTTATTTATATAGGCCTATTACATAAATTTTTTTTTGAGATAATGACTCATTAAGATACTGTCAGATTGCTCAGATGATCACTTATTGAATATTTTTAATGATATGAATTGATCCAAATGTGGTTGTGTTGAATTTAATCAATATAATATTATTAAGGATTGTGTTTAACAACTCATGACGTTTACTATCATTATTCAAAGGTAATGATCATCCTTTGTTTATTCAATGTCTCGACTTTTGACTACATTTGTATGTCAAATGTTTGAACCACTTTGATGCAAATATTGTAAGGATATTTGATTTGTGTGATTGTTATTATAATTCTATTATTTTATTAAACTCATTATTATTATTATGAAATCGTTAACTTTCTTAGGGTAAATTGGTGATATTTTGCTTGTTTAGATTCATTAGATATTTTCTGTTCGGCGTTGTTTACACTCTATTATATTTAATAAAGTATTCTTATTGAACAAATATTTTATACCATATCCAAAATTTATTAAATATGCTGCAGAAATAATTTTGGACATTTGGACAGTATGTTGCAATGCCTTAAATCTGTAATGAATTTAAAAAGATGGCACGAACGTGATGAGAAATCAGTCTGGAAACGAGAAGACATTAATTTAATGCAAATGATTTAACTGAGTACAATACGGCAGTGAGCTGCATATATTCACAGTATATTATTTAATTTTACTAGCTTCAAAAGCCGTGAAGCAAAACAATAGCCGCTTGCTAGATGCACATTAGAAAGCTGAACGCTCGGGCGTTTCGACACTTATACCCACATGCCCTTCTTTCTGAAAACAATGGACACGCTAGGTCCGTAATTACTAGCGTTACTTTATACATTTTTCGTTACTGGTGGCAATCATATTTTTATTTCTCTGTTTATTCATAGTGACATTTTCTGAGGTCTGGTAATTTGCGATTTAATTTTCGAATGTAAATATATTTAACTTCACGTATTTTTGTGTTATTTACCTTTATACAACTTGAGTAGATTGATTCCCCGCTAATTCAAATTGATTAAAGTAATTCTTATTCGTACCGAAGTATAAATGTAACCTGCATCAAAAGATTGGCAAGTGTTTGATTCGGAATAGACGATACACACACACACTCACACATACGGAAAACAAATTATGCTTTAGTCGCGAAGCTGTAGGCGCGTGAATGACGTAATTTTCATATTATCGAGTCGAAAGTGCTATAAAGTGTGCATACAGTATACTGAACGAGCCTTTCATAAAATTCGGACTCGCACAAAAATGCCAAGTTATTCAGGTTTGAACCGATTTTTATGAACAGCCAACGTTTGCTCTAAGCACGATTAAGCAAATAGGACAAATACAAGAGCAAAAATATTTTTATTACCTCCGAAAGCTAGCCAGGATCTCGACCTAATAGGCGAATAATTACGAACGTTCATATTTAAGGTATTGCATGGTCAACCGTCTGGAACCGAAATGGAAACTCACTTATGTAAATCTCCTTAGTGCAGCCAACTGAGACTAAAGCCCCGTCGACAATTTACTTGGCGATACTAAAGCGTTACGGCAAGTCCTTAATGGGTGCGGCTACAACATCGCGTTAAAGGCAGATACACATTGAAGTTAATATGCAGCTCGTTGCTTTAACTTTGTTTTATCGCTATGTTCAAATATAGATCCCGCAGTTGTGTATTCACATTGAATTAATAGGGACGTAAAGTAAATATTTTCATTCGAGAAGTTAACCCAACTTTAACATACCGAGAATATAACATACTTCAAGACAGTCAGAGTCAAGGGACGATTCTTTTTTTTTTTTTTTTTTTTTTGTTTTCTGTATTTATTTTTATTCCCATCTATTCTCCATTTAACTGTTTATTATGTATCATATAGCGATTGCAAAATATGTAACAGTTTCGTTTTTACATATTTTAATGATAAACAAATCAACCATTTGAAAACTCTTGAATTAATCAAAATATTTGTGTGCGAATTGGCTTCAGTTTATGTGAGACATGAGATTATTATAGTCAAGTAGAGGAGGATGGTTTAAATATTATAACAGGTGCTCACGTGTGCTAAATTGCAAATATACACAAGCACATATATCCTAGCCATATTTTTTAGAAACCAAATAAAGCATATTTGGTAGTACTGAATTACAACTTATCAAAGACAATCCTTTCTTAACTACAATGTTAACATAAGCATGGCTATTTACAAAATGTTGACACAGAGTTAGTCCCGTGTTAACTTCAATGTGAATAATTAGGGATGCCTGTTTTTTCTCAAAAATATTTCCGCACATGCTAGATTTCAATACCCTACGGGCACACCAGCAGTATTTTTCTTATTGGTGGCATGTCTCTGTGAGAAGACATTTTCTTACTTGACTGGCCAATCAGAATGAGGATACTCCGATGCTGTACGTCTGTGATTCGCGGGTAGACACCTAAGATGCGTGCGAGTTAAAACCATCCAACAGCGATACTGGTTCTCAACTAACGAGTGTTGTAGTACAACTAGTCATTGAATCTTTCCGCGAAAAACAGTTGGCCTTATGAATAGGCCTTCCAAAGCTGGCCCACTTCCAAGTCTTTCCGTTTAACGTTTTCCGCCAAACAATCACGATTCATGACATTACAGACAAGCGCAAACCAACAGTGTGCACTGCTATCAGATAGAACTACAAACGTCATATGTTTGTATTCTATTCAATTATGTACACGAAATCAAGTAACAAATAACATAAAAAGCAATTTATCGTACCATAATTACGAAGTATGTAAGTATTTTTATACATTACCGACATAATTCAAAATATATTCCTCGCTACAAAACTTACCCTCTATTTATTTCTCTACCTTCTAACATCTTTTGTAGACGTGCCAGTTTTCTTATGGTAACGTTTAACATGTAACGTTTAGCGTGAAGAAGATTGTAGACGAGCCTTTAGTGCTCGAACTCAAGATCGTCGGTCAGAACAAGGCAAAGATAGGGCCACCTGTTTTTCGCAGAAAGATTTCAGGACAAGTTGTGTTCCAACGCACTTTAGTTCAGAACCACTTTTGTGATTAGATGATTTGAATTATTACGCATCTTACGTGCCTAGCCGCGAATCACGGACAGTCAGTATCGGAGACACTTAACTCTGATTGGCTTACTCATGTAACAGACTGTCTTCACGCAAAGACAAGCGGCCAATAATCAAATGAAGACTGCAAGTTTACACATAGGAAGAGATGATGGAAAATCGCGAAAATTTTTTGAGTCAACATATCATCTATGACACCTAGGTAGTTAATTCTTTAATGATTGGATAAACAAGGTTTTGATTCGGCTAAGTTGTTTGCAGACCAATCACGAACGTTCTGCCCTATATTACGAGAATCCTCATTGGCCCAATGAAATAGTGTTGTAGCTTCATACATGTATGACAGCCAATAAGGACAGAAAACTGCCGGGCATGTGTACAGTACGTTGAATCCTAGCAAACAGTCAATTTTTCCCGCTATGAACCATCATATGTGCACATAGGATATTGACGTCTAGCCCTCGCGTAAATCTTTTCGCACAAAACAGGTGGCACAGGGTAAAGACCTTCATTCATTTCTGTCGCTATTGCGGCTCTCAATAACTTTGTTTTCTGTGTTTCTTATCGGCTTAATTTGTGAAAGAAAGCTAGAACTGGATACATTTGTGAAGAAGGCACGTCTTTGCCACCAAACAATGGAGTCTTAATCACCTCTGGGGTTACTAGCATGTTAATAGAAACTATTAACAATTTGTGAGTTAACGAGGAATTCTAAGTCCTTGCTTTAGTTGTATTATTGCGAAAAAATAAGAGTACGCGTTTGTTTTTATATAAAATGTAAAAAATAGTAAGAAATAATTTTTGTTACAAACTACTATGGTCTGAATGGAATCAAATATTCACAAAATGTTAAAACGCCTCTTCTTTATTGCAATTGTTTCTGTATACACATCTGTTTTGCGATCATAAAGGTTCAATGAGTGTGTCCGTTTTTTCATGCTGGAGAATACATGAGAGCCCGTAACTACTGAACAATGAAAAATTAATAAAAGGAACAATAATTTATATGTGTTTTTCAAAAGAGAAGCAAAATTCACTCGTGCGTCTGCAAAATTCAACACCGTGCAAATGAAAGGAAGCTCACAGGAAACGGATAACAGGTTGTGATACGTAAATTATTAAAATTTAAGAACGATTGCACACGCCTTGACGCAGCAACACCCTTTTAACTGACGTGTGGAAGCGCATAGGCTTAAATAGCATGACTGTTGAGGATCAGGGCAAGTATAGTTGTTCAACGTCAGTGAGCTTAAACATATCTACTGGAGTCAATATGCGTCGACGATGCAAGAGAGCAAATTTTAAGCACGTCACGGAGATTGAGTGGAGCCGAGTGATCGGCTTGCGCAAAGAAGTATTTTCATACCGCGAAGTTGCTGTTCATACAGGGCGTAATGCCACGACAGTAATGCGAGTCTGGAAGCAGTGGGCTGAAAATAACAGGACGAGTGGAAAACCCGGAACTGGACCACGAAATGTGACGACACCACGGGATTGCATACATCTAGGGAAAGGTGTGCTTCGCGAAAATACTTCAAGACCAGTTGTACTCCAAAACACTTTTATTCATGTGCACTTTCGTTGTTGGATGATTTTTAAATGTCAGGTGCCTCAAGTGTCTGTCAGCGAATCATGGACGTTCAGTATCGGAGTACTTTACTATGATTGGCCCAGTCAAATAAGAACTTGTCTTCTAACGTAGACACGCGGCCAATAACCAAAGGAAGTTGTGGATGTGGACGTAGGATATTGAAATCTAGCATGACCATAAATATTTTCGCGAAATACACCTGTCCCTACAGATAGCTCATCTGCATGGCAGTGACGGACTGTTCAGCTCCCTTTCAAGTGTAAGCAAAACTCCGGAACACTGCAACCGGTCTGACATTGTCTGCTTCTACGTTTCGATGGCGTCTTGTTATGATGTGATCATGCCTTAGCTGAACGGCCGGCCTGATCACACCTTCAAACACTGAATCAGGGCACGAGCGTGATTGCAATAACACCTTGCGAAAGACAGTTGCAGAGACCCCTTCCACCGACCAGTAAACGGGACCAAAAGTATCAAACAACGCGCCCGATATAGGCCGACGTAACAATGGAAGCGAGGACTTTTGACATTGGGGCAGCGGACCAAGATAACATGGAGATGGGTATGTCCGACCATCATTAACCGCCTCCTAGAATCAGCATCCGGCAACATGAACAAGGTGGGGACGTTCCAATTAGATTGAAATAGCAGTGGCGTGTGGTAATAAAACTTAATATAATTAACCATCATCTTGGTATTCCATTTAAGCTCCCCCGATAAATAGTCACGTAAATAGTTATGTATAATCCTTATGTTCAATAAACCCCATCTTATACTGTCCTGCTCTACCTAATCATTACTCACTATTTAGCTGCGCCCACAGTCCTTTTTAGATATGAATTGACTTAAAAGCTAATTGGTAACAATCTGCTTCGCAGAGAACTGTGTGCACGCATTCCTTTGCGGAGGATTCCTTTGAGACTGGATCACAGACGCCTCGGGCTGTAGTGAGCTCACAGACACACTCACTGGTGCGTATGAGTGGCAATATTTTGTGTTTTCGGACGAGTCCCGCTTAAAGCTCGATTATAATTACGTCGTCAAACGCAATTGGCTACCATGAAGAAGATCTCGGCTACTACGAATTGTGGACAGTCTCTCAACAGCAACCGCTACATCAGGTGAGTTATTGAGGCCCGAAGTCGTAGCCTTTCTTCAGCACACTCATGAAGCCATATTCCAAACAATACGACGCCCGACCACACTTTGCAAGAATCTCCAGGCAGTCTTCGAAGCAATGCAGATACCGATTACTTCCTAACTTGCATGTTTTCTCTACATGCCACCTGTTGAACATGTCTGGGATATGGTCACTCGGCAACCATAATCCGTTCACGGTTACTTCAACCTTTTCTGAAGCCCTGGTGATGTTCTATTTCCAGGGTATTCCTCCGCCTCGTGCAAACTAAGCATAATTAAGCCTCGAGAATTACACCAAAGGACAACGCACCAAATCCGTGCGCACTCAGTGTAGCAATATTTTGTATAAGAACTATTTCTCACTATGCGCTACCAACATACCCATTTTCTCCCTGTGTTTTATTCAAATTATTTATAAACGAAGCGTTATAATTTATAGATAAAATATGAATGACATTCCAATTATAACAGAAAAAATAAGTAACTTTTATGAACACAAGTATAAAACGCTTGTGATACAGAGCGTATGTTGGAAATAACTAAATACGTTATACATGGGGAGTTGTTTCAAAGGTTTGATTCAAAAAGGGTGAAGAAACCGTGAATGGACTATAGCACGTCATTCTCATACCACAACCAATACCGATGAATTATGGACTCTGGTAGAAGCAGCTTGGCAGGTGATTCCCCAGAAACATATCCAAGGCTTGTTTGATTCGATGCCACGATGTGTATCAGCTCTTACTACAGCTAGCGGAGGCTCTTCAACATACCGACTTTTTTTTGGTTGTGAATACGTCTTTAAATTTGCGATCATAATAGGAGTCAATCCAGAAAATCCGATGATAACAAAATCGTGGGATACCGTTTGGCATTGCAGCTCCGAATCTATCGTCTACAGTCAAAATTCAATTACCCCACACTCGATTTCCAAAGGATCAAAGAATATGTTACGTTGAGTGAGGACTTCGAAGCATCGCGCGCTCGGAGGGAGGGAAGAAGGGAGGGGGGGGGGGCAATTTTGAGTTCGTTTCGCCGCGTCTCATAACTTCGACACTCGTTTAATTTTCGGTCGACAGCTCTCGTCAAGATTAATCGATTGCGTGTATAAAAACATTTGTGTGGCTTGGTTATGGTGGAATTATATGAGTTTAATGTAAAAAATTAAGAAAACTGAACACAATATTGCCCTATACTCGTCAAAAAGCCAAATCTTATGCGGTTGGAAAGAGCATATCACAAGAAATCCAGTGATACCCATGAAAACCCATATAATCGAGTGAAGCGGTGCCGGGAACGTAAAAAATACATCAAGCCGTCGGAGCTCGTCAACGTAGACGTATTCACGCAAAACAAACGGCCGTGTCCCCAACACAACCACGCCCAATTTTTTACAAGTAATTTTGCTGCATTGTTTGAAACTGCAATCGTTTGCAATGCTATTAGTTACTAAGTATTAAATTTTCCGTTCTGATTGCTCATTCGTGGTGTTGCATTTCTCACGAACATGAATTTATGTTCTAACGTAAGAATTTTGTGGCGTAGCATGATTTTATATTGTTATACTTTGCTCGCATCTATTTTATTTGAACGTTTAGAATATTTCGCCGGCGTGGCATTGATTGACTTCGAAAGAAAAACTAATTATTGCTCCAAAAGAACCATTAATTTCACGTGCCTCTAAAGTGTGTTCATTTTACCATTAAGCTTATGTAACTTCATGGTCGTCATTTACCACTCGATATACGTACTAATAGCTGGATGGTCCATATCGTTCCTTCCAAGATGTCAAAGATCAATAGCCCCATCACGCATACTCGTTTTTTAAGATCACGTTCGTGGAAGGAACTTTCCTGTATATTTATAGCCCCAAGGTCCATAATATAGATGTACCAGTGATAGAACCATTAAAATAATCACTATTTTACACAACCACGTTGTTAATGTTGATATTTAGCCTCTTTAATTATTTAGATGGGAAAAATTCTACTGTGATTTTCTGAATGAAATGTGTTAATTTGTCCTAAAGTATTTAATGTCTTAAAAACACTTCTTTCTAAGAAGTTATAATTGCACTGGGAATAGACACGATAATGTAGGCCTATAGAATTTTCTCAACTTCACTAATTAATGACCACTGTTTCTATTTGCTTTCTTCACTATAAAAAACAATGGGAAAATTTTCCTGACACGTGTAAGTTAATATTCGCTAACTTGTGTGGGAAATGTAGTTTTCCTTACGGGTAAGACAAAATTACCGCACTCTGAAGTAAAATTCACGAACATGGTAGCGGAAAATTCCATACATGTATGGGAAAATTACCTGACAACGTGTGTATCTCTTCAGCATTATCTTCCAGCTAAGTGAGAGGACGAGCGGAAAAACCATCATTTAATACGCTAAATTTCACGGATACTGTCACGCTGTAGTGGTATAATGGATAGCGCTTCGGCCATGGTTCGCACCCACCCACCAGCATGTGTCAAGGATTTTAAAGTTGAGGATTCGTTTACTGTTCGTCAGAAGTTATATGAAATAAAAAAATTTACAGTACTAATACTCGGGGGGAATTTTTATACAAATTTATTATACAATATAGTTAATGTTCTCTTACTTTCATGGGGTTTTCCCTTAGTTGTATGGGGTTTCCCCCTACTTTTGTCAGGTACTTTTCCCGTACGATTAGGGAATAGTACTTTACATGTTGTGTAAATTTACTATACATTTAATAGGTAATTTTACCTTACATGTAGAGGTAATTATCTTCCCAAACATGTAAAGGAACTTTACCTCAATTTTTTTTAGTGTAGTCTACAAATAATAAAGAATTATTGAAATAATTCTTAGAACTCAATTCCTTAAAGATATGTGTTAATAACGTTCCCATTCCAGGAAAATTAACGCACTACTGGCGTCAGTAGTCCATACTCTGATTCCTGCCCTTCCCCTACACAAGAATTTGTGCTCTGCATTGGGCATTTAAAGCTTATTTTTACGTTTCATTGAGAACCCTGTGTTGATGGAGGTAGTTCACCGGCCCGTCATAAGGTAGCTTTGCTGCTTTTACAGTGCGTCAATTTTAAGGATTTTTATTGCGCGGAAACGAACACATTTTCCAGGAATTGAAAACGAACCTTTCCAGTTTTACTTAAACGCTGGTACTGTATAATAAAATCCTTAAAGGCCGCCTTTCCAAACGGACGTCATTGAGGCGCACAGTTGCGCGAAAACGAACACATTTTCAGCAACTGGTTAGGCTGCCTTTACAATATCACTTCGACTTTAGAAGTGTCTAATAAAGTCACGAAAGGCTGCCTCTCCAAGGGGAAACAATCCAGTTCCCCTGCTCTGTAATCGCTCCCGTCCCCCGTGGCGCCATAGTGCAGCGGGTCAGTTTAACGCTGTAGTGATTCAGTGTTTCTTCCAACTTTCCTGTTAAAGTTATACTTTCGGAACTTAAGTATTCTTTCGCCTCGCCACATGTAACCCAAACGTACGTAAGTCTAGGGAAAAAATTCCGAAGGGAAAACAACGTACTCACCGTATCGATGCGCTGGACAGGCAGTCAAAAGAAAATATTTTCATATTTAGGCCAGACAATTAAATGTATTTCCAACAGTTTTACTTGAAAACTTAAATATTTTTACGAATAACTTAACTCAAAACAACGATATCGTTTCTGAGAGCAATTTCCTACTAACTATTATCAACATACATGTTTTATTGCTGTCTTAAACGCGCGTTAAATATTATGCGCTCATTTTTAGAAAAAATTAAAAACCATGAAGAGGTTGCCAGAAAGGAAGTAGATTTATTTAAAAATTATTTATGGAATTACAAACAAACGAGTACAGTTACAGAGCAAAGCAACAATATTACTTACAAAAAAAGTCAGTATGTTGTAAAACTTCCATGAGCTGCAGTAACAGCTGCTCCCTGCTAAAGTTCTACTTCCAGGATATTCCTCCGCCTAAAGCAAACAAAGTTTAACCGAGTAGAAAATTGCACCAAAGGGACAACGCACCGTATTCGTGCACACTAAGTTGTAATAATATATTGCATAAGAACTACTTGTTACTAGGCATTGCCAAGACACATATTTCTTCACAATTATTATTCTTATAAATTATTAATTAAACATTATAATTTATGTATATAATACAATTAAAATGCCAATTTAACGAAAAATAAGGTTCTTTTACGTTAACAGAAGTATAAAACGCTTGTGATACATTGCATATTTAGGAAAGGACCAAACACGTCATATAAGGGACGATTTTTCAAAGGTTTCAGACCCCTGCTGCTTCCTTGACCCAGGAAGGCAGCAAGGCTGAACCCCAAAATCCCTAAATGGGTCTGAGCAAAAAGTAAACAACTGGCAAAAGTCAACAAGAATGGTTTTCCCAAGAAGGTCAGGAATATCAATTACTGAGCTAAGTTCAAAAACATGAAGTGTGTAGAATGTTATTTTTATTCAGTTCCTTTTTCTTTTCCTTGGTATTCAAAACATAGATTTATATGAATAAGATATAGTTTACACTCATTCTGAGAAAAAAACATTAGGATATCAAAAATATATTGTGATAATACATATCCTTTGAAAAACTACAGTTCCTTAATTATTCTCTGTTAAAAATACAGATCCTTTGAAAATACTATGATTTCAGAGTAATGGTCTCTGTTATAATACAAGTTCTTCAAAAATACTACCCACTTATTAGAACATATACGAAAAATTTTTATACAAACTTTCAAGCCCATTTTCAATTAATAAAACTCCATAAAAAGGGCACTTTAAAAACCATAACGCCTTTGTAATTATCATCAATATTTTCAAAATGGAAGTGTGTGTATATATATATATATATTATTTATTATATATATATATATTTATTATATATATATATTCTTATTTTTGTGAAATACAATTCTCTGGCTATATAGGGCCAACCTAAGGCCAATGAAAAATGTTTAACCTGAATTCTGAATTCATTCACCTAACCTTCATTTTAATGGGACTTGCTTGACAAAAACTCTCTTTAAAACTTGCGTTAAATTTCCACAAGAAATTGTTATGTGATTTTCACCATCTTGCCATTCATTGCAATTTGAAGAAATATGGCAATATAAAAGCATATTAAAAAATTTTAAAACTCCAGGCTGAGTTTAACTTGCCTGCCATTGAATTACATACTTAGCGAAATTAGATTTCAATTTTTCTCCCCTCGTCCACAGACCAAAGCAACTGCTCGCAATTAGAAAGCCTTAACTTCCGAGGAGAAAAATGCAAATATATTTTCTTAGAGTGTCATCAAAAGTACCATTTGCAAGCAAAATTGATCTTAAAGAAAGTTTGAGCCCATGTTAGGGCGTCTAGCCTTGCGTCAAATTCACGTCATGACCTACTGCTCGAAGAGCCTATCAAGTGATAGAAAGTAACGTGATAAATTACATAACTTCTGATGTAAAGATGCTCCCTCGAGGCCGAAAATGTATGACCCCGAACAAGCAGAAGGACAAAGCATATATACTGTTACATTTCAATTAATTCCTAGCAGGGTGAACAAATTCCAAACCCCAATGAAAATCGTTATTCGACTCTGAAAATACAAGATCCAATGGATGTAATTATTACCGTATTAGAAGATACCGTCTTTATAGTTGGTAGTGGGAAATATCTAAATACAATATGCCTTAAAGGTGTATAAGTATTGATCGGCGAATGATAGTTCATATCTGCCAACATGTCCAAATAAGGACGACCCTGCGTCACGCAAACGGCCGTTTGAACGGTGCGCCGGCCTTCTGCGCAGATGACGAACGCACCCCCACCACGAGGGGAGGGTGACGGCAGCGCTCCACTTCGCCAGCAGGAGGAGTAGAAACTACGGGCGCCATAATGCCACTTGTTGATCCAAGCGCCGGGAGCACAACATTATTCTTTCGCAAGTGCCGTGAAAAGTTTGATTTTACTGTCGTGTCGGGCCACAACAACACCAGCATGCAGCACAAAGGTAGAAAAATATTGTAGACTGTAAGAATATTTAAAATGTTCATCAGTATGGTCCAAATATATTTTTCACTTCCAGCAAAATTTCCACGTTCGTATAACGGACTGCATACGTTGTCTAGTTGAATGGTTGAGTAGGGACCAGGCCAGAGACAACACAATCGCGTAGATTTTCTTGCAGTTGTCTCAGGTTTGATTCGAAAAGTGTGAATAAACCGAGAATAGACTATATACTACGCGTCGTGTTCTTGGACGGGTTCCTGAGGAATCGCCTGGTAGACTGCTCTTACGAAGTCCACAGTCCATCCATACTGGTCGCTGGATGAGAATGGCGTGCTAGTTGGCGAATGACCGTATCCCAGATATGTTCAATAAGTGACATGTCGGATAATTATGCCGGTTGGAGACTAAGCGGTAGCTGCCTTGCTTCGAAAGCGGTATGAACATTTCTAGTAACAAATTGACAAGTCAGGCGTTGTCTTGTTATAATACGGCTCCAGAGGTGGGTTGAAGGAAAGGTACGATTTAAGCCTATAGGCTGTTCACAGTAAAATGAGCACTTTTGAAAGCCCTGCTTGAGATCTACTTGTATGCACGTTGTGTATTCTTCCGCCTTATGTAAAACTAACATTACCATGGGCCACATCACTTTAGTCATGCGTCGGTCAAGTGAAACTGAGAAATTATCATGAACGTAAATATTTTAAAAAATCTGGTTATTTTTCACTTCTATGCTTTAAAAATACAGAAAGCGCAAGAAATAATTGAAGTTATCACAAATGGTTAGCTAACCCTTTTTATTCGACGTTTAGATACGGAACTACTTTCCCTCCATCGTTACTAACTTTACTGGGCGCATGCCACTCATTGCGCCCGTTAAAATATATGCAGGTAGGGACAGTGACTTATTGCTAAGGTTGATTTTAAAAGTGCTCACTTTATCGTGAACAGCCTTTTCAAAACTTCCCCGATGTAGAGGTTAATGTTGAGATTGTCCACAGTTCGAAGCAGCCGAGATCACTTATGATACCCGATTACTGCTTATGCCATCAATCTCATCAGTCGAGCAGTGTGGCCCTTGACAGTGTATTCTGGAAGATGGAGCTCACCTTTATATCGTTGAACGCTTTTGTGGTCATCATTGAAATGGAAGTTAAAGCGGGACTCATCCGAAAACGCATGCTGCCACTCTACATGCCAGAGGGTATATGAGTGAGCCCATTGTATTCTGAGGAGTCAATGGTACAGGCTTGAGAGAAATCTCCACAAAGGGAATGCATGCACGCAGTCCTCTTGCGAAGCAGATGCCCCCGTCAAACCGTGGAAGCAGACGATGTCAAACTTGTTGCATTCTTTTAAAACTCGAGGAGAAGCTGAACGGACGAGGTCTCTGTAACCCGCTGGTGTCGTTACATTTCGTCAGACAGTTCAGTTTTCTATACTTGTTCAGCTCTCTTCTGTCCACTGCTTCACCTCTCGCATCACTGTTGTGGCGTTATGCACCGTACGAACAGCACTTTCGCGGTGTGAAAATACTCCGCTCAAGCCGAGCATTCGGCCTCGTTAAGACTCTGTAGTGTGCTTAAAAGGTGTCATTTCAATTAGACGAAGCTTAGGCCTACTGAAAGCAGAATGAACGTTTACAGTTCATTATCAGATGAACATCTCTGTTTGTCTGGATCCTTAACATCCTCTATTTAAACACTTTTAAAAGTCAGTTCACAGGTTACGTCCGCATCTATGTTTGCGCAATCATTCTCAAATTCTAATAATAAACAACTTAAGAAATCTCCTCTTTCATCTACCTGAAGACGACGAGAGTACAGTTGGAGCAAAGCAAGGTAGTTGTTAGACAGAGGAGATATCTCCTGACGTAGTATTTATCAGAGCCTTCAGGTATTCTTCAGAGACTTTGCCTCCAGCCTCACAACATGGAGTACAGATAACAAGTTCTCCAGTAACGATGGGAGTAGTTACAACTAATCCAATTCTACCAGGAAGTTTCATCCATCATCACAAGTGTTCTATAATTCCATTAACAATAAACTATAATATTTTAACTTTCACCTGTATTTTACCTACGAATTATAGGTATAATTTTTATTTCATTTTATTTATATTCCGTCTACAATTTTTAATACTTATTTATACAACAGTGTGTGTAAAAAATGTAACATTATGAAGGAAACATGCAAATGAACTGAAATTTACATGAATGAAATCAGGGCATGATGCAATTTTTTGCACGCGTGATTGTATAAATAGTACAATTTGTAGACGAGATATAAGTAAAATAAGTGAGATAAATATTATAGTTTGTAGGTAAAATACAAGTGAAAGTTAAAATGATATACTTCTAATGTCAATGGAATTATAAAACACTTGTGCTAGGTATATTATTTATTTAGGAAACCACGAAACGTGTTGCACCGGTTGGTTTCAGAGCGTGAAGTTCCAGTGAAACGATTTCAGAACTCGCATCTTCCCTTTGTAAGAGAGTTGAACACATACATCAATACGGCATGTCAGAGAGGAGGGAAGAGGAAAGGCTTGATGGGGAGCCGCACGATGGCGTCACGGGCATGGAAAGACTCTAAAACGTGGGCATGATGTCGTACGACTACTGTTTATGATCAGTGCTGTGGCAGGTACGTTGACATCAGTTGACGTACACGAGAGTCAATATGGAGTGTCAGGGAGAAGGGAGAAGAAGAGATTAGGGCGGCTCTTTGACACCGAGGTCTTGAGAGCCGATGAGGGCGAAGCGAGGCGAGTATGGAGCAGCGCCAGAATGAAAGGGCGCGGGAGACGGGGGATCCCGAGTAAACCTGACAGCGCCGTCGTCCGGCACGATTCCCGCATGCAAAAATCCGGGAGCGACTCGCCGGCAATCGAACCCAGTTCACCTTGGTGGGAGGCGAGCAATGTAACCACTACACCACCGCAGCCGCCGGGGGAAAGGCGTGATGTAGGGCAGCACGATATTGCCACGGGATCCAGGAAATTCTCAGTACCCTCTGTCTCATATAACTTGGTAAGAAAATGACAGTGAGTGGCAACTTGACGGAACCGAAACAAACAAAGTGCTGTTTACAAATTCCTGTATCAGTTGATGCACGAACGAACAAAAGTTAATATTGAGTGGGCTATTCTGAGTACACTGGCGACGCACATCAGACAAACAGAAAATACGCGGCAAGAAAGAGTTCCTAGATTAATTAATACATTTTATTTGACGTGGTCACAAAACAGCGGTTGTAAGTGTTGAAAACTAAACTTCGTTCTAAAGTAGTAATGTATTGGTGTTCAAAATTAAATGCACAATAAAACGATACATATACAAATGAAACGCAACTTAAAACCTTAGATCTTTTCATGTCGTATTCCACTCTCCATCCATGCTTTCCATCTATGCATGATATTAATTCCAAAAGCCTACAGAAATATTGCATGGTGGTATTGAATTATTTTTTCAAATAAGTAATTTGACGAAATATATTTCAAATTCGTGTCTTTTTGAGACAGTAATATGAGAAAGGTCAAGTTTTCAAAAGGCAGAATCTAGAGGCAGGCGAACCTGCTGATATCTGTTGCTCAGCTCACAAGAACACGCTTTACCATGTCATGCGCGCCATCTGTCTGCTCTTTGCCAAACCTAACCAGCCAGAAGGATCAAAGGAATAGGTTCCGTGTGTAAAATAACAAATTTACGAACATATACCGATAGTTTTATTTTTCCGCGAACTCTGCAGCGATTTTGCATACTAGAAATTTCTATTGGGCCGGTAATGGTCCACATCATTAGACGCCATATTTTTCTCCCGCAGACCCATTGTGTTGTTACTATCTTGTATGAATGAAACGAGGAAAGTGTGAAGTGTGAGAAGTTTTTAAACAATTCTAACGTTTTTCCACGCTAAATATTTCCAACTTGAACAGTTTAGTAAGTGTGATAAGAACTACAATTACCGTCTCGCAAATATGTTAACCCAAACTCGGTGTCTCGGACAAATTAAAAACGAGCTAGCAAATATTTAATTTTTTGCAAAGTTTTATATTTTTACGTTTATAACCTACGAATTTTTTAGACAGATGTCAGTCTAAAATACCTTAAAATTTGTTTAGCATGACAGCACACTGGCAAGTGGGTTAGCTGACAGCGTGTTGATAAAATATACAGCCTCCACTTGACCCACCGGCCGATGGCGAAAGGATACATAAACGAAAAGTACGAAAAGTAAACATTGGCGCTACTTTCGTCGAATTTTCGAAATCTCGCCAAGTTACATGAGACAGAGAGTAAACGCGGAGATGACCTGTTCTGATGTGAATGGTACGAAAGGAAGAGCTGAGGTGTGCGGCAGTGAGGGCAGCCAGTGTGGTGGTGAAGAAGGGGGGGGGGGGACGCCACTGTGGCCCGGAGCCCGCGCGGGCCTGCCATAAGAAGCGGCAGTTTATGTGGCTGGCGGCGGAGTTGTGTGTGGGGCGCCCCGCTGGCCCGCGGCGTTACGACACTTGCTCGTCCGCGGCAGTGAACCGCGGACTACACGCTCCCCCCCCCCCCTTCGTCCACTCAAACAAATAATTACTGCGGCCCGCGGGGGTGCTCGGCCCGGGATCAAGGAACTGCTCCACAGCTGCCAACGTACTCATTCTCTCACCAGCACGTTTGGTGGTTTCACAACACGCTCTGACCGCAGAGTACCTGACAACACTGAGGTGGAACCTCCAACTCGAACCGCACACGCCAACAAAATGTTGGAACGCCGTTCACCAATCAAAACCTGGTAACCTACACTCGCCATCTGGTGGCCCAGCCAATAGGGAACCTTCCACAGCACGTAATAGCCAATCAGACACAAGGCTAGTTCCCAGAGACTCACGCAGCCAATCAGAGAACGGGAACGTCGGAACCTTTCTATGTTGGAGGGGGGGGGGGGCTAGGTCTTGTAGAGTATCTGGCGCCCCTGCTGCTAGAAAATGTGGCTCTTCCCAAAATTTTGTTTTGAAATAAATAACTTCAATATTTGCTCACAAACTGTTTCCTTTTCACGTACTCGTATTTTACACAAAATTCTTACCATACTGCGATAAACATTACCATTTAATATTATGATTAATCTCCGTTCTTAGTGTGTAGCCTATATGTGTGTGTGTGTGTGTGTGTGTGTGTAAAATATATATATATATATAATATATATATATATAAAGAATACACACATTCACACACAAGGCGTATTTTAATAACATGTCGAAATTGAAACCACAGCATCTATGGACTAATAGAAATAACGAATCTTAGTAACAAAATGTTTGAAAAAGTCATCTAGTATTTTTAAAGTTGAAGTTAGACAAAACAACACAGAGAGGCCGTATCTTTACGTACATGCGTGCAAAACAAGTTGCATACAACATAGGCAAACGAAACTGGCACGCCAACCTGAAAGCGCCTGCACAGACACCTTAAATGGGGGATTAGCAATTGAGTAGCAAAGGCTGCCTGAAGTGATTACATTTTATTTCCAACTACACACAGACATCAGTATTGGCGACGTAGGATCTTCAAGTATTTTTAAGGTGACCTATGTACAGGCGGTTGCCACATGACGCGCTAAGTCCGTTCGCCTTCGTGGTATGCTATTTGTTGTGCTCGCATGTGTTTGAAGTTACGGACTCCCAGCGTTGTTTTGCTAACTTCAATTAAAATTTAAAAATGCTACACGACCTTTCCAAAAATTGTGTTACAAGGATTTGTTGTTTACATTAGTACATAGATGCCGTTGTTTGAATGAGGTCATTTAAAAACATCTTGTATAGTTGCAAGACGTCAGAGGGGCGTATCCTAGTTAGTGAGGTATAATAACAAAATTAGCTTTTTAATTTATTTACACGACTATTATTTACAACATCAAACTCTCTCCGCTATTACTTTTCTTGTTCTCAGTAAGCACGATATTTAATGCCTATCTCAATTCTAATTAAAGTCCTTATCGATATCTTTATATTGATTACAGCCGAAACTTTATAACTGCCTGCTGTTTGTGAAAACGAACCTCAGTCATTCTTTTCATAGGCCTCATTACGTATGTGACTATTAGATCATAATTATTACTAGTCAGACCACAAATTCCTTCTTTCGTAACAGTTGAAATGAGAAATTAGTATGAACGTTTAGGACTTTAAAAATCAAAAAAATCGGTATTTCCGTTTCTGGTTTGATCTCGACCAAGGGTAATCGGAGAAAAGTCAACAGGATAGAACGACACCAACTCATTGCTGCTACCACCAAAATCTCAAATAAGATTTCGAAGTTTACGAGGTTCCACTAAGAGTGCGATGTCACGCGTCCACGTAACGCACTGTGTGTTTTTTTCTTTCTTTCTTTTTTAAGCGAAGGCGAGAGACGTTAGGATGCTTTAGTTTATTCTGCTCCGGGAGGAGGTGCAGGTTGATAGCGCACAGCGGCACAGTTCAGAGCTGCCAACGTTTTTTAGGGGAAAGTATCTAAATCCACAAAGAAAAAACACCAGATTGTAATCTTAGTCCCCATCCATATCATAGTTAAACCAAATATCTATAATATTTTTTTCCTCAGCTTGAAATCTTTTATTTAACACTGCTCGCTACAGTTGCTTACCACTATATATAATATGTATTATATATATATATATATATATATATAATATATATATATATATTATATATATACATATCTTGTTCAGAATTGGTTTCCCTCGCTGCGTGGCACCAATTGAAAATCTAGCGATAAACTTGTTGGTTTTACGGCGACGCTTGAATTATAGGAACGGGGATATAGTATCATTTTATTGCGGGTACGAGGGGTCTCCGAATTGGTGCTGATTCCTGAACGCACATAGCACCGATCATGATTTTACCTTTTATGCAGCATGCTGCAAGTAAACGAGTGTACTCTGAAGAGTGTGTCAAGAGGTTAACATGGCTACGATGTCTGCGGCTCGTACCAACGCGGAAATTTATTATTCGTGCTCAAGGGGAAAATTTTCACTCCCGAGGTTGCATGTTTGAGAAACGCTTTTACTGCTCTTAAAATATTTACACTGCTATGAAGTACGTCAAACGGGCCAATAATCTTTCAGTGTTTACAAATGGTGTTGTATAGAAATAAAGAAATATTTCGAAATATAGCATATTGCATGTGTTTTTCTGAGTTGTGAAGATATAACGTAATAATGTGGGAAACTGGAGTACTCCGAGAAAACACACCTGCCAACAGCAAAGTTAGCCACGTTCTCCGCGTGCGAAAGTCTTGTATGAACCCATCCGGGAGGCTAGTGGCCTGATAATCTCATATTAACTATACTGGTGCGTGCGGCGTGATAGAGCTACAATTGTGCGGGAGAGACCTAAAGTTCATTTGGCTTCCTCTCGGGTTAGAGACCGGGAAAGGAAATATCGCAAGCTCAAGTGGCGATGATGAGACACTTGTACTTTGTACATTCTTGTTACTTTCGTGAATGAGCCACTCAGTTTATGGCACCCTGCATGACAATAAATCAGTTATACAAGTGTAAAAGGGTGACTGAGCGAACCACATGCAATCTAGTCCATAAGGAGAAGTGTTCATCTTGAGCGCCTTTTCTTATGGACTAGCCAAGTTTTGCCTAGCCGTCGAATTAACTCGAGAAAATTTTCAGGTCTCTATCTGATGTTTGAAGGAGTAAAAATATTTCGCCGATAAATATTTCACGATATAGTGAGCCCTTTGACATCAACCTTAGGAACACGTCTCTGCCCCTACCTGCATATATTTTAATGGGCACACTGAGTGACATTCGGCCAGTAAAGTTGGTAACGATGATTAGAAAGCATTTCCATATTTTAACGTCGAATAAAAAGTGTTAGCTAACCATTTGTGGTAGCTTAAATTTAATTTTCACATTTTGTTTTTTTTAATGCATCGAAGTGTAAAAATTAGCAGATTTGTAAAGTATTTACTTTCCTAATAATTTTACAGCTTCACTTGACCGACGCATGAATAAAGTGATGAGGCCCGTGGTAATGTTAATTTTACATAAGGCGGAGTAATACATTACGTGTATACAAGTATATCTCAAGCAGGGCTTTAAAAAGGGCTCATTTTATCGTGAACAGCTTATAGCAACAATGCATGCTTGCACCCAGCTCTCCATGTTACAGAAGGTAACCACCAACTTATCAGGAATCACAGCGTCAATTTCCCGCCTGATGCCTCATCATTTCATAACATTGGCGGAGGCGCCTTGTATCGATCCCGGTACCTCTCGCAATGTTATTATATGATTTATGAGTATTTCGTACCAAAAAAGGGTTATATGGATGCAACTAGTTACTGATGAGAGTTATGTAATGAACACTATATAAAAGGGGTCTATTTAACATTAAGGTTGTACAATATTATTTCAATATAAACATTATGAAGTATGTGCAGGGTGAGATATACAAATATACTGAAGTATTAATTTATATTATATTATAAAGATGTAACCACCCACATTCTTAGTAAAGTCTAATTGGGGAGTCCCCACTTTGTTTATGATTCCGGAGGTTGATTAAGACGGCGGAAGTCGACGCTCGGACATACCCATCTTCAGTGACTTTCTCGTTCCAGTGGCCTGATGACATAAAACACCGCCCACGTGATACACCGCCCTATATCGGTTGCGCTGTCACCGTTTACTGGCCTGTAGAGGGTGTTTCTGTGGTTTGCAATTTGATAATTAATTTCAGCCATCACGACCCGTGTTCTGGATAAATATGTGAAGGTGTGATCAAACAGGCCGCTCAGCTAAGGCCTGATCACTACTCGTAACAGTCTGTATAAGTCAGAAAAAACGGCTTGCAAAACATTAATGAAAAATGTTTTGTTAATGATAAAATCTGTTTGATATATGAGTGACGAATGCTTACCTTATGCAAGTGTACTTGTAAGTGCCTGTTTCTTGGCTTTTTACTAAATTTGCCTTTTTTTTCTTTCGAGAGTGGTGATTTTTCAACCAATTTTAGGTAGAAAAATTATAGTACAGTAGTATCTTTAAAATAATACGGGCATTAGTAGTGCACTTTTACCTTCATTGTAATGCCTGAAAATAACAAGGTGACCTCGGAAATTATGTTACTGCAGGCGTAAAGTCGACATCTTTATTCAGTGTCTCGCTCAGTGGCGGCCAGCAATTGAAACGAACCCCGTGATATGAATGTAGTCAGCTTCAATTACCCCCCCCCCCCCCCCGGTTCACTTTTTTTTCCATTTTTTCAGCATATGGGTAAGTAGAGATCACCCCCCCCCCCCCAACATTTCCAAATATGATATTTTGTGGGCTGCAATATAGTCGTCTAAATATATTTTATGAAACTTTTTTGCACATCCAGCTGTCTTCTTAGTAAAACAACATTTATCGACCCAAATTAATCTCATAAACTTTACGGTATGCCGGATAGTTTTATCTTTACAAACAATATTTTTCTATTGAATGTCTGATCATTTAACTGGTTTCATTTTGCAAATTTACAAGTTATTATTATAAAATAACACCTTGCGACACATTTTCGCACATAACATGTTACAATATTCATCTCTTATTTCGTTGGGATCAAACAAACTGGCAGTGGAGTCATACAGACAAAGCCCGGTGTCATTCTAAAAACTTACTGGTTTATGAGATGCTGGAAAACGTATTTGGAACAGTATGTATCTATATGTCAGATTTCAGCACTGATAACAGCAATTTTTATATTCTGCCACCAAATTCAAAACTCGTTTACAAATCCAAGATGTAGTAGAACAGAAAAGCATCAGAACTCACGCCATACTGTTTTTCTTCCAAAGATATAAAAGGATGTAGGATAATAGAAGTTCATTAATTGAAATGGAAATAAGTGATTTTTAAATGCAAACCAAAATTCGAGCATTATTTTTTATTAACGTTACTAAGAGCTATAGAAAAATGTTTTTCTTTGTAACCTTGGCAATACTCTCCGACTTTTCTCGAGACACGCAGCAGTAGTTATCAATGAATAATTTATTTGTTGGTAGTTATGCAATAGTATGGATTTGTTAATTATAATCTGTATCGTTTAGGGTTATTAAATCTATATTACTATTATTCTACAAGTAAACCATGTGATTTAACATTTTACAAAAGCTACTTTAAATTGAATGTTTCTTACAAAATGCAATAGCCATGTAAATTAAAATAAATAGTATATAACTACAATCACTGTACCGATAATTAAATACTGAGCAAGTGTTCCCCTAATAGACATTCGTTTCATTCCAGTACATAAGCTAAAGTGTAGGTTTGACATTTCTGAACCTAAGTCTGGTAGCGATATCGATACATGCTGTATTTGTTGGGGCTGTACAAGAAAATAGGGAAGAGTTTTTTCAGCTTATGTGACAGAAATGGATACTTTTTAAGACCCACATAACTTCACAGTTAGAAGTCATTACAACCAAAAAATATCTAATGAATGATGTAGTCTACAAGGCACTTGTTTAGTCAGCACAACCAGTGAACTGTAGGTAAGGTGTTGGGCTATAGCAATATGAAACATTACGACGTAGAACAGTAGCACGCAGCACGGTTTACGAATCGTTTGCGCACACAGACGATCCTTGGTTACTGAGCCTCGTCAGGGTACAGCGCCGGCCAAAAATATAATAACTTTCTTGTTCGTTGTATAAACATTTGTGGACCCCGGATCTGAATTTACCAAAGTCTTGGGCAGATGCAAAATCGTAGTATAGGCGGTTCACGGTAAAATGAACATTTTTGAAAGCCCTGCTAATGATCTTCTTATATGCGAGTTGTGTATTCTTCTGCCTTATGTAAAATTAACATTGCCATGGGCCTCATCACTTTATTCATGCCTTGGCCAAGTGAAACTGTGAAATGATTTTAAAAATTAATATTTTACAAATCTGCTCACTTGTACACTTCGATGAATTTTTTAAAAAAAGGTGAAAGAAATAATTTAAGTTATCACGAATGGTTATCTAAAACTTTTTATTCGACGTTAAGGTATTGAACTACTTTCCATCCATCGGTACTAACTTTATTGGGAGCATGTCACTCACAGCGCCAGTTAAAATATGTGCAGGCAGGGGCAGTGACTTTTTTCTAAGGTTGATTTGAAAAGCCTTCATCGGCATATCCTCTGTCGTATATCCTCTTTGTGCTTCATGTTACAGGCAGGAACTGTTTATGAGTCTACGGAAGATAATCTCGACAACAACGTGAAGTGCTGTACTTCCCGTAATGGACGCTGATCTCTGGTTTATACAGTACACACCATTAAAGTCATTTCGTGCAACTTCCCGCATTTAGCAACTAACTGAAATAACTAGAGCTAGATTTTTCCCCTCTGGGAGTTTTTAAGAAAAATAAGAAACATTAAGAAAATTAAATTTAGTTATCAGAAAATTAGATTAAAATATTTGTTTTTATTTTAACGGCTTCATTCGTAAAGAAATTTCTTATTACTCATTCTCTTCAAACTATTATATTTAACAACTCAGAAATACACACGCATTATGCTATATTTCGAAATATTTCTTTCTGTCTATGAAATACCATTACTAAACACTGAAAGATTATTGGTCCGTTTGACGTACTTCATACAAGTGTAAATATTTTAAGAGCAGTAAAAGCGTTTCTCAAACATGCAACCTCGTGAGTGAAAATTTCCCCTTGAGCACGAATAATAAATTTCCCGGTGTAGCGTAATCGTAACCAAAATGTTTCCACGTCGGTACGAGCCGCAGAGGAAGCTTCGCAGCTGGACAACGTAAGAATGAGAAACAGAGCGATTTGCCGGACGTCTCGGGGTCTTAAATAAACGGACGCGAGTTAGCGCCCAAAACGGAGACCCCTCGTACCCGCAATAAAATTATATTATATCCCCGTTCCTATAATTCAAGCGTCGCGGTAAAACCAACGAGTTTATCGCTAGATTTTCAATTGGCACCACGCAGCGAGGGGAAACCAATTCTGAAGAAGTTAACATTTCGTTTAGAAAAAAAAGGAGGGAAATAATATTTAAAAAAAAAACCATGTATCCATAAAAGCGTGCGCGCCGTTTCATCTGTCGGTTTATTTATCGCCTCCGCGACTGTGGCCAATGAGGGGGAGGGGAAGAGGGATGCTGAGGAATAAAAATAACGCGCGCGGGTCCCAACCCACGATTAAGAACGGCGCTGGGTAAATAATGTTTCATTGAAACATGTTGACAAGAAAAGTCCGGTGCAAGTGAAGCACAATCAACTCAAAACGGCGTTTATATTACAAGTGCCACGATCTACGAGCGGCGCAGGAGGTTTTAACAAGTCGTCACCGCCCCCAACACGTCACAAGGTAACACGGCGCGGCCTGTAGCGAAAGTACGCAGGCACGCTCCCATGCAAACGCAGGAGAAGACGATCGAGTGAGCGAGCGAAGAGAGTTTGGCGGCTCTTAACAGCGAGGTCTTGAGAGCCGATGCGGGCGATTCAAGTGAATATGGAGCGGCGCCGGAATGAAGGGGTGGGGTGAAACGGGAGATCCCCGAGGAAACCCGCCGACCAGCGGCTTCGTCCGGCACGATTCCCACTTGCGAAAATCCGGTAACCCGGCCGGGGATAGGAGAAGACGAAAGGAGACAAGTATTCGAAGTATGGCGGTGGCTGAAATGACAAAATGGCCCTCACCTTTACTTCTGTGTCACGTGAGTTTGACAATATACTACTACCGTAATTCATAGGCAGTTGCGTTAAAACATTTTGCAGTCAATTATAAAGAGCCCCACTTTAGTGCCGAATGGAAAATATTTCGCGAACGGCTCGGAAACAATTTCGCCATTAAAAAAGAAACGACATATACATGTTAACAGAATAAACGATTTAGGGACCAACGCGTATTTAACGAGAATTTTTTTTCCAACGTGAAAATATGGAAGTTGGCAATCATACGGCATTTCGACGCATTCTGGAAACATTTGAAGGCACTGGGAATTGTTTAATGGCAAAATGGAGGTTCCTTATTTTTTAGAAGGGAGTAAGAATTTGTTGAAATTTAATAGTATACATGCGTGCCATCGTCTAAACCAATAAAGCCCCATTACATAGTGACAGTGGCCTATCTACGAGACGTTGCGTAAAGGAAGTGGGTTTCGTGATCTGCACTTTAGACAGTAGAAAACAGCGCTCCATAAGGCAGACCCTCTCGTGTGGGAGGTATCATTCGTTGTTGAAAGCACAGACTATATAAGGATGAGGTAGGCCGATCTCGCTGGCTGCCCACAACCAATCTGCGTGTCCCAACATTGAGCTGTTTAGCGGAAACGGCATGGTTTGGACTTAAGATTATAAAATTGATTTGCAAATAAGTGCTTTGAGATGTTTTTATACTTCCTCTAACCAATTTGTAATGCAGGTTCACTAAATTCAGATTGGTGAAAGTACTTTATTAATATAATAGTGCTTGTTATTTCATAATTAAGATGTAAATAAACATGTTAATCACTGTTGACCATGTGACTTTGACAGTTGGGTATGATTGTGGGAGGTCAATATTGGGTACATGCGCAAGACTATATTCCGCAGTCTCATAAATACATTCTCCAAATCACATCATGCGTAAACACATGTTATTCGTCTCGACATATGATGACAGTTCCGAGGAAATAAAAATTGCTCATTGCAATGTATAAAATACTATACTTATCTACAACTGAAAGGGCTGAGTCGACCATACGAAACATGTTTATCGTTTTATAGACAATTTTTCTCTGAGTATCTGTGTTCGGTTACCAGAACTGAACTATGCAATTTTTCAGGGGTTTGGTGCGAGACGCCTACTTTCGTATTTCAGAAGGGAACGACAATACAAGAATAATTCTGCTTAGTTGTCCAGGTAATGACGCTACTGCCATTACCGCGCCAATGCGTCGAGACTTTGGGCTGTCAACTCATCGTAATGCAAGTGTATACACAGATGAAGCTTGCTTTCAGATACGTAGCACTATCCGCTCCAGTGGAGTTACGGCGTTCGGCACCATCGTTTATCAAGACCGGGTATTATTGGTGTTCGCCAGAGAACGCTGACGGCACAATGAAACGTCGTTTACTTCAGTGGCGTGGGGCAATATTTTGTCTTGGGAACGCCCAACGACGTAGGTTCACGTCCAAATTAATAAAACGTGGGGGTAAATGGTTCTTATAATTGGGGAAAGACTGGCAAACTGAAGTTTAAGAAGCTGTGTAAATATTTGTGTTTGTGGTTATAACAAAGAGGAGGCATGCACTACTGCGATGGATTACTGGGTGTTTTGACACGCTACTATTGCAAAGCCCTTTCCGCGTAGCCAAGAAATTGACAAATACTCGCCACCAACAACAACCCAACAACCACGAAAGTGCCGAGACACTCCTTCATACTGAAGTGTGAGGAAACTTGAAGGCTCTCCCAAACCGGCGCGGGACCTGGTGACGCGCCAATGAGGCGGGGAATTCTGGCGGGAACTGTAGGCACCCACGCCAGCAGCAGAGCGATTCTCTTGCCAGTGCGTCGGTGGATGCATGAAATTAACAAAAAAGACTTGGTACATCCATGCCTGAATTAAGGAAATATGAGAAGCGTTTTATATATACTTTCGAATGACCATGTTTCCAACGAAATATTAAGTCTTATCGGAAAAGATATCCATGCTTAGTGATATGCTTGCTTAAGTGTAATGACAAAAACTGGTACACTTACTGGGTTCGTGAACTTCTTTCCCAATCTCTGTCCGTTCGTGGTCCTTTCTGCTGTTCTCGTAATCCGTGTGACGTACAAAACTAGATACAAGTACATGGTTTCGATTAACTACAAGTTCCCGTCTGGCAGTGCGCGGGAAACGAGTGCATGCAGCGCACTTGGCGGGATCCCGCAGCATTCCCGCTTTCGCCAGCAATCGCGAATTTCCGCCCTCGTATAGACTGTTCACGGTAAAGTGAGCATTTTTGAAGCCCTAGTTACTTTTTTTCTTTAAGCAATTTCTTATCCTTTAACCACTTTTTAAAATAAATATTTCCATGAGAGTAATAAACGCAGTGTATTCATTTCATCGGATTCGAAAGTTACAAGTCTATGGCTATGATAAATATATCTATTGACTAATATTCCAAATCAGAGGGCTTCAAAAAGTGCTCACTCTACTGTGAATAGCCTATATGAGTATTCTCATATCCCGCTAGGGCGCTGCTGTCTCGCGCGAATACCGATCCCGCTCCCGCATCCTCCCCCCCCCCCCCCCTTTTTCCGTACCTTGGGTTGGACGAGCCTTTATGCGATACCTTCATCTCTATCTAGTACGCTGGTGTTCTGCGCATCTGAACACCACGAAGAATAACTGTCCTGTGTATAGGCTGTGGTTCCCTTCCCTGCTCGCCGCGACACACACCCAGCAGCGGCTCCGCTGAACACTTGTCTGGACGTGTGTTTCGCTCGGCATCTGGAAAAACACTTATACGAGACGAAATTCAACACACGGCTTACACTTAGAAAACGTAGATATATAAATATTTAGTTATTTTTACCAAGGAACGCCGGCGTCTCGACGTCGTACGATGCTGCGCCAACAGTTCCCATTTGACGCTTCTGATACAATCTTTTATTGGTTTGTTTTCATTAACTGAGCATCACTTATTATAGCCCTGCTTAAGATCTATTTGCATGCACATTGTGTATTCATCCAACACGTGGGCCTCGTCACTATTCTTGCGTTGGTTATGTGAAACTGTGAAATTATTAGAAAAAAAAACTTAACAAACTTTTAAACTATTACACTTACATGCATTAATAATATGAAGAAAAAGAAATAATTTCAGTATTCACAAATGTTAACTTAACACTTTAAATTCAACATAAATACATGGAACATTATGGTTTCGGTAACTATAATATATCTAAGTGATGTCATCAGAGCATACTACGTTAACTTCAAGCGATAGATAAGCAGCATAAATGATCAATGACTGTCGAGAATCGATACTTTTACAAATTTTTTCATTTGAAAAATAAAATACTTATCTTTTGTCAGGCAGGCAGTTTGGGTAACATAGTAAATGCCTATGTGATGGAAATACTGTTGCAGATTGTTTCCGCAGAGCTGACGTGAAGGTGTGAACAGTCAGAGGCGGCGCCTATACTTTGGTAGTTGGCACCACACTGGAGACAAAGTACTCGGAAAGGAATCGGACGCGGCCGGAAGAATGACACTGTACCGCTCATAATTCTGATCACGTGAACAATAACGATACAAAGGGAGAGGGGAGACGCAGTATTGTTGATTCATTTATCCCCCATACCGACGCATCATCACGAAAAGGAAGCATTTACTGGCCGCAGTTCTCCCTGCTTTGTAGTGGTCATACGGCCTGCAACACTTATCATGGGGACGCCCAATAATACACTAGAGCAACTTCTGTAGATACCTTGACTCCATTGTGTTTGTACTGTAACTGAAAGCCTAGACGTTTCGCCAATTAAAAATTTTAATGCACTTATATTTGTGTACTAGGTTGTTAGCTCATGCCGTTGATGGTAAAGAATAAATATACGTTTATTGTTCTAGAAAGCATATTCCCCAATAAAAACACATTTTTACGAGGTAAGTACTTTTTTAAAAGTGCGGGAATGCTAAACAAACAGAAAAGCCTAGTAAAATAATGTTGGCTAATACAGCAGCTCTGTGTACACTTATTATTTCAGACATTGCGGTTGTCAGTTTTTTTATTTCACGACTTGCATCATATGTATACTTAGCGTTGATCGGTATATAGGCTATATCTAAACAAGTAATTGTAAGGAGTCTTCACTTCATGTACTGGTGATTTCTCGTTGTTATTTAGACGTTCGGTTTTTACCGTTTTATCGTCTCATATCCAGTAAAAATTTCAAAAGCACAGTTACAACAAAAAATTAAATTTGTGAACTTTCTATTATTAATAATACACGCCTTATCGAATGAACAGTGTAAACGGTCACTAAGATGGAACAAAATGAACCATGAATGAAGAAAAATGACAAAGTTAATTGTAATGAATACATTACATACATCATCCGACCACCTACTCATTCTCTGGATAATCATGATAAAATATTAAAACTATATGCGAAGGTTACTTCAGTGTTTATAAATTTTCTTACTGTAGTTTGTTCTCTAAACATACACTATATTTAAACGCTTATTTTCTCAGTTTATAGCTCCGATTGTGTTTTGTCTGCCATATGTGTTAATTTCAACTAAGATAGGTTTTTGTTTTGAATTGTTAATATGTTTTAAAAAGAAAAGGGGATAATACAATTTTTTTATTTAGAAGCTTGATGTTTGTTCCTTTGAACAGTGAAGAATTTAAATTAGATATCATCAAATTTGAATGTCTCGTGACTGAGGCTGGAGATCAATTAATGCCACGGAGTATCGTAAGTTGGCGTATGTGTCTGGCAATTAAGGGCGTTTGAAGTACATGAATGAGGGCGACACACGAAGAAGAGGTTCTTTTACAGTCGCTCTCGGGAGACATCTTATAGCCAAAATGAAGACGTCTACACTATCGGTGGCACGTAGGAGCGCGCCACTCGTTCTCCAGTGCCTTTGATGTTTCCTGGTGCCGTCGACGTCCACGCCAACCACAGCTCGGTAACTTGGAATAATTCATTCTCATACTGCTGCACGAGAAGAATTATTGAAGAACCCTATTAAAAAACTCAGTGGTCCTGGTAAAAACTGAGTTAGGCCGAGCAATAGTCAGAATAGATAACTGGAAGTAGATTTTAAAATTTGAAATTATTGGAAGATACTTCGCCCTTAGTTAAATTATAAATTCACACTTATGTGCAATACTAGGGAGGGTCGATGCCTATTATATAAATTTAAGGGCAGCATGTATTCCCTTGTTTTGCTAAAATGAGTATTTGTTAGATTAATTAAGTTTGTCATTATTAAAATAATTCACATTCAATGTGTTGCTTTTCTAAGTATAGCCCTATTATCGTATCTTCGATAAGAGGTACATATATATGTGCATAGGTATATGCAAATTATGAAAACCATAACGATTTTTTATATTATGTATTCCATCACAATTTATTGCGCAGAACAGAAATCGGCACCAATACACGAATCTGTATAAGACACATTTGAGCGCCCTGGCACAGAAATTGTTGCCCAATACATGGGGCAAAATTAAAGAAAAAAAAAAAAAAAGGCTACGTTTGAGTGCAGACATAATTTATTCTGGATTTAATTGGACTTTACAATTACCTTTGATAGTGCCTATAAAATAGTGCAAAAAAGAAGAAAAACTAAAAATTACGAGAAAAATACGAGCAACCAAGTGACCACACACAGATGTATTTACAAACAAAGGTTAAGGGAAGAATGTGAATACTCGTACATTTTGTTCACTGGAACAAGATGAGTGTCCAGTGAATTTTGGCCACATAGTGCACCTTATCCTGAGTGCATAATAAATTTACGTAATTTAGCAACCAGAGTCAAAACAATTATAAAACTTCCTAGGTTATAAATTAATACGTTTTACACTCAGTAGTTTTCTCCTTTTAGAAAATTGTATGCTCTGTTGACGAGTGGAGTACCTTCTCATTTCAAATATCCCCCCCCCCCGGCCCCTTCATATATGTGTGTAAGTTCGTGCACATGAATTTAACGTGAGAGCAATTACATATTCATGACTTCAAGTGACAACTCTACTGACAAATGCCCAGTTAGTACCACGCCGGGAAGACTTGTACTATGCGACTGGAAAGGTGTTTACTGCAGTCATCTACGCTGCGATCCAACACGCAAATCTTTGCAACGCGGATAACCAGTTTCCCAAACGCGAAACGTCTCGTCCTGAAAGTCAGTGGCGCCTGGTTGGTCTGCTTCATCAAGGGTCCTATGCACTGAAACGTTTTATGTGAAATCGTTGTTTGCGCGTAAACGCGTGTCTCGGGAAATAAATGTTCTGGAAATACGAAGTTTTTCTAGAAAGGATAAAAACTATTGTCTATGTCGCTATCATTTTACATTTACCATATTAAGAGTATTAATGGAGAAAAAAAATTGTGAAATTGGTCAAATATCGCATTTTTAAAGCTTGCCTATGAGAAGTTTCTTTAAGCGGTAAAAGAAAAGTACGATCATAGCAAGTAATTCGGTCTGTGTACTTCCATCGCACGTAATAAAACTCCACAGTTACAGATCTAGTTTACACAGTAAAGCGTTAGGACGGAAACACTGCACGCCTTGCGTGTAGGAGCGCTGAGGAGCTAGGCGTGCGTGTTAGTGTAGCCCGTATTGCTCCCTCGCTTCTTGATTTTTGGACTCGTAGCTACATAGTCCTCTTAAACTAAAGCTCCTGTCGATTTTCTGGCGACTAAGGCCACGGTTACACGGGATGCAAAACTAGTTCACTTAAACAAGGTCAGCTTACTGAAGATGTTACATTACCTTCGAACGAGTTCCGATCGCAGTTGTTTCTCGTTCAAAGTGAACCATTTTCATAAGTCGTTTCGAACGGCTTCTCTTCTCTGCTGCACTTATATTGGCTGCTTTGAAGTAAACAAGCAGTGTAATAAATATTGCTGAATTTGGCGGGAATTCCTGTACTTGTTGAATTAACTTAAGTTTGAGGTTGAATGTACTAATACCCACCCATTATGCCATTGCAGTAAAAGTGAATCTTTCATAAGAATTTAAAGGAACAATAATAATAAATGTTGGAGGCTATTATAATTAAATATCATACAATTTTTGTTCCATGTTTGTTGAGGTTAGAATTTCCATTGATTTCATTCGTCTTTGGGTGTGAAACCGCGAAAACACGACCTGTTTTTAAACTGGTTCAAACATGGCTACCGAATGTATTTATCTGAACGTGTTTAACAGCACTCGTGTAACCACGGCCTTGCAGAGTTGTTACCTACTGGTATTCGTCGAGAATTTCCAGGAAATTCCTGTAAAAGTGTTTGGTTCCAGAGTTACACCCGAATGAAAGTCGATGCCGAGGAAGACACTAGCGCTCCACGCCAGCGATCACGCCTGCAAAAAAAAAAATTACTCTTTCCTTGTGTAGAACAGTGTACAATAATATAGACGTCTAGGAAATGATCAGCGGGCACGCTTGGTCTTGGCGCTGCTGGAGCGTGAGACTCGCGGCGACTTTGTTGTCATTGTTGGCGAGTTCATCCAGTTTGTTTTCTTCGGGCCTCCTGGAGAGGTCGCGCCGGCGGCATTGTCTGCCGAGCTGAAGAGGGACACTTCCTGGAACTACAGCGGTCACCTGCTCTCCTTCCCGCGGGCGACGCCAATCGCCGCCGACCGCAACGAAAGCGATTCGAGGGTTGGATCACTGCCCGGGTACAGGGTGAGTCGCGGTTACATCCCCCCCGAGTCAACACACGCGCAGATTTCACTAGTCGCTTATTTCAGTAACGCTTACTGTTATTCCGACCCTAATCATCAGGGGCGTACGCAAGGGAGAGTTGAAGAGGCTGGAGCCCCCCCCCCCCCCCCCACCAAAAAATGTCATAAAACATAAATAAACATAAGCAAGGTTTTTAGAAAATCGACTAATAAATATGTACTACAAATTGAAATAAACAATTGCAAAATAGTTTTCCTTGAGTGTGTACTTGAAATTTATAAGTATATTTTAAACTGGGAAAAGGTGTTTTACTTATTATGCAAAGTGCTCACTTCAGAAATCGACGGTCAGTAACTCCTACTGTAATGACCAGAGACCTATAGACTTAAGTTATAACTATCAATTTTGTATTCAAAAGTTGTACACGATAAAAAGAACCTTTGTGAAATTAATTTTAAGTAGTAGGCGCGGGTGGGTCCTAGGCCACCTTGACTAAATTGGGATTATATATAGATTATAGATTTGATTGATTCGACCTTAATCCAATCAAATTTGAAATTCAAAAAGGTAAGTTGAAAGGGTTAAATTGATTGAAATGGTTAAATGGATTGAAGGGGTTAATTTTTAATCTGATCAAATTTTTTTCATTTATTTATTTTCTAAATTTTTTTCATTTTTTCTTTTTGGGTGGGAGTAGCAGGAGTTCTGTACGATGTTAACGGTGTGGTGTCCTTGAGGCGACTGACCAAATTGTTGGGTTGCAATGTCTTATATAGGTGTAGAATTTAGTGCAAGGGTGGACTAAGGCTCATTTAAATAATTTTTCTCATTTTGATTTGTTTGGAGTGGAATATTGGTCGTACACAGTAGACAGGTGATTTTCACGAATATATTTAACACACGAGAGAAATTCAGAGCACTTTACATATGAATAAATTACACACATCGAATCGCAAATTTCAAACGACTACGTGAATAATAAATGCAAATACTCCAGAATGGAATTAAATGTAACATGAGTCTCGAGCTAAGAAAAATAATTTACACAAGAGACAACTATAATGAACAACTATGTTTTACTGTATTAAAACGTAATCCACACATAAAAAAAATATGTGACTCTCCTAAATGAATTAATTAACGAAGCAAAAATGTCCCTATGAATTAAACGAACACAACAACAAGATATATGACACTACTTGATGCATCTTGCACATACTTTACGTGTTCGTTAGGCTGTGAGACTGGCGAGGAGGAATGTAATTCACACCTAAAAAGAAATTAATTGATTAACATGGGTAATGAAATCGCACCTCTTGTAAAACACGTCTGGCTGGCTCAGAGGAATGTGATGCACTGACTTGTATATATGACTTATGTCGACTTATAACCTACAATTGATTAATGAAAACACAAAAACGAATGTTTCCAAATAAATTTAACACTTAACAAACACAAGTACATGGAAATGACTAAACACATAGTGAAATCACACAAGGAGCTCTCCCAAGACACTTCTGTTCGTGTATGAGGGCAGTCAAGGAATGGTGTCAGTGTATGACGTGTGGCAGCTTGTAAGCAGTTACGTATGTGGAATTTGCAAGTGAGTTGAAATTACGGCAAAAACTGTGAATACTAATCCTGATTTATATCTAGAAAAAAGTATCCCTACCAACCACTGCGTACAATTTAAACTGCGAAATACACAAACAATTTTTCATAATATGGATCGATTTAGCAATTCCAGTTAACATAGATAAATAAAGATTTCCAAACTCTCATTTGAATTATAAAATTTAAATTTTAAACAGACACAATAGCATAATAGAAATACACATACACTACTTAATGCCTCTCGCACATACCTTGAGTATTTTTTAAAACATGTCTGTTTGATGTGAAGTCTGATGTATTAATGAGTCCAGCATAGCACATGCGTCGTCTTATAAGCTGTGGGTGTGTGTGGAGAGCCTGATTATATATGTGTAGCAAGGCTGGATTCTTGAAGGCAAATGAGTTGAAATTTACGAGAAAAACTCTGCCTTCATCCTACAACAGACAACGAAACGATAATTTTATAACTAAAGTTTCACTATTTTGAGAATAATTCACTTTTAACACAAATTATTTCCATCGAAGCATAGGGACGCTCGGATAACGTGAAGAAGTACCTAGAGCCTGCAAAGCGTAATTGTACAACACTTTATAGAGACATACTACAATTTTCCTGTTAAATCTGTGAAATTCACATCACTTGGTAACAAAAAAAACATGATTTGAAAATGCTGCAATGTTTCAAAGTGAGAACACAGAAACATACTTGAGACGGTCATAAAAATAATGAACTCACTATATCGAGATATCTCATGAAAATTTATATTTTCTGATAAATTAAAAAATGTATAATATTTTACACTATAGTTTATGAAGACTGTGAACGAGGTGTGAACCCCAGAGCAAATAATGTCGCTTAATGCGAATCGCTGTTAACACTCAGGTGTATGATATGCCTACAATCTCCGAAGTCTGCTGTATATGAAGGAGCTGTTGAAGTATACATCCACCTAGTCCAAGCTAAAATGAGCAACTGGAGATAGCACCGACTGGGTAGCTGAGGTCACTTTGCTCCAGAGCTCCATACACCTCCTCTCACCCCTCACGAGAGTGCGACCCCAGGCTGCTCGCGATTTTCAATTTTTTCGGCACCTAGCCATTACACCGTCACCTGCCTAGTTGCATTCACATCGAAGGAGGCTTACCTGCCACCCCCTCACACCCTAACCATCCACCCATACCCTGCATCTCTCGCCCTCAGAGCTGGCCCAAGTCCACAATGTCACCAACCCCATATTCTCCCTATGACGGCCTGCCAGAGTGTGAGGTCCTGGAGGTCATTCACACAGTCTGTCTGCGATTATCATTTTTTGTCACTGAGGCAAGATGGTGACAACTACCTACTTGTGTTCACACTGGGAGCTGGCTGCTCTTAGCCACCCCACCCTCCACCCCTCACACTCAGAACCGGCTCGAGTGCAGAGGAACACACCCCTCCCACCACTACCACCCCTAACCACGAAGCTGACTTTTCTGAAGAGTTCCGTTATCTGTCCAGCCTGGAGTTCGCAAAAATCAGTTTTATGCACCCCAGTGTCATCCCTTAGAACGCTTTTTTTTGAATTTTTTCGTGAGTTAGTTCTTCTAGTGCATTCCCACTTAAATAAAATTTTACAACTAGCACCAATAAAATTTTGTATACCTGAAATTTTATATCCCTTAAATAAAGTTTCTTTAATCCCCGATATAATCCCTAGATTTTACATCCAACAACAAGAGTATATTTTAATCAAGCAAACTATGATTTGTAAAATCACATAGAAATGCAAGACATATTTCTTTAAGTAATAAAACAAACACACGACTTTATTCAAGTTTTACTATTATGATGTAAGCAAATAGTCAAGTTAAATTTTATTTTCAACCAGTGAAAATGTATGTCAAACAAACATGCTGGAAAAGTTGATTTAGTTTCAATCCGACGTATATTTATTCGTCTAGCAGACAAAAATACGCGTTACACATATAGTTTTACCTAGGCCAGAATTTTCAGAGAATACTATCATATAGGAAAAATATTATATAATATAGCTAGAATTTATTTGGGCAAGGTTGTTGACTACAGCGACGTGTTTTTACGAAAGATACAGTGACAAGACATTTTAAAACCTCGAATACTAGCTAGCGTATAGCCGAGAATTGAGTGTATGCAGGAGCGGGCGAAATTTAGGTCTCGAAAGCTGATGAGGGGGAAAAGAGGAGAGTATGGAGCAGTGTTGGGTAGGGCCGTGCGCAGTTGGGTCGGGCGGAAGATGTGTATGGCGTAGAATAGAGGAGGGAATGAGAGAATGGCTTCAGAAAGGCATCACAGTCCATGTCGTACGCCACTATCGTTACCAAGCCGCTTCCATCCGCCCGACAACTTTCCATTCACACTGGATTATCGCTCCAATGTTAATCAAATGAAACAATAATCAAATCAAAAAAGGGATTGATTACACAATAAATTGTACATCCAATCCCTATCCAGAGGTTTTTTTATATCAAATAACACATAAAATATAATTAAAAATCTTTTATTTAGTATAAAACAATTTACAAACATTGTATTACAATCTTTTAAGGTCTTGATTCTTAACCCAGAAGTTGTGTACTTTTGAGTATCCTCTCCATCGAGCCAAGGACATATCTTTTTTTTTTTAATGAATTTACCAACTAAATATTCATTTGGAGAACTAACTTTTTGCAGTTCATGTTCGTAAAATCCACCTCTTGTTGGTTCTCTGTCATATGTTTCTATGTAATACATTCTGGGATGTGTTTGTCTAATTGAAATAATTTTAAATATTTCAAAACCAAATCACTGTAAATTTTTTCTCAGAGATTCCTTTCTGCTTCGAGATATGTATAAATCCCCTAACTTTGAACTTTGGTTTCCTTTCGTTGATGACTTTAACTTTATTATAAATAGTTTTTGTTAAACTATTATCCATAACTTCTTTGGGAGCCATCTTAATAGTTCTATGATATCTGGAATTATGACATTTAACTATTTCAGGCAAAACGTCAACAGATTTAAGTATCACTTGATGTGAAACATTTATATTTTACCTGTTTAATCGATTTGTTGTAATGTTTCACAACACTGGCTTTAAGCTCTGAATATGTCGCATAGTGATTAATACCATATTCAATCATTAGTTTCCGGAATGGTGCAAAAAATGCAGATCCTCTGTCGGTTTGGAGCAAATTTGACTTCCTCTCTTTCAAAATTATCTTCATTTTTTGCTAACCTGTTCCCCAGTTTTGTTTTTCAAAAGTATACCCCAACCATATTTCGAATAAACGTCTATTACAGTTAAAATATATTTGTATCCCTTATTTTATTTTGAAAGCAATGTCATTTCACACAAATCGGCTTGAAAAAGATCATTTAAACCATGAGTTATAACCGTTCTTCTAGGATATCTTATCCTTGCAGGAGCGTGAAGCTCTTCAGCGATCTTACTAAACTTCATTCTGTTAACGCTTCAATAATAGAAACAATTTCGTTCATATGTAAATTATTCCCAGACTCTCTCGAAGGGATGAGAAGTTTTAATCTATTGACCAATTCATTAGGATTGTTCCAACATACAGGTGAAAAGTAGTCACCAATTTTATATTTATATATTCCACTTCCGACTATGTATCCTACTAAATGTATTTTCAGGTGGTTTTCATCTCCTGAACGAATATTAGTCTTCAATTGAAGAATAAGTTCTTTATATTTCTGCAAATCAGTGTCAGAATATCCATTTGGACATTCTTAAACAAAAATTCAAATAATCCTTCACTGACATCAGTAACGTAATCACCTATTTTAATTTTATTCTCAGGCAAAATTTTAATTACCGAATCTCTCAGGAACCAATTGGTTTCATGGCGATAAACACCAAATGTCGTATCACGCAGAGGTGAAGAATGTTGTAAAGACAAATAACTAAGTGTTAAATGAAATAGGAGTTGCTTTTTATTTTAAAGCTTCTTTTTCCATTTTAATTTCCAAAAATGTTTCATTATGTTTATTCAACACAGAATGCAATGTATCTATTCTACTTGTAACAGATTTAAATATTCCTTCGTTTAAAACATCACGTTCCATACAGGCTCCTTTGACTTGTAAATAGTTATCTTTCGCAGCAGATATAGCATTGTGTAATTCTGAAGCAGAGGCAGACATGCTTTTATTAAATTACATTAAATTCAGTTTATTTGTATATGAATTAAGTTGTTGCTTTTCTAACTGTTGTAGTAGGTCGATTATTTTGCGCTTTTTCAATCTTATCCACTTTACTTAAAACTGCATCTAATGTTGTTAAAGTTTAAGCTTTCAAATCATTCATAAAATAGTTAATTCATGTTTCCAAATCATTATTTTGTTTTCTCAAATCTGTCTGCATAATAGTGTTTAAGTCTTCCACGTAACGTTTATTCACCGCATCGCTATCTTTCACAGCCATACCCATATTATGTAATATATGTATGATCAAATCACAATTCCCATCGCGATTTTTGGTTAAACAGCTATTGTAATGATTGTGATTTATACCACTACTAGCTGACCCGACAGACGTCGTTATATCAAAAGCTATTGGACTGTGGTAGTCCTATAAACTTATCTTTTCTGGTCAAGTTCTGGTGTGACCAGAACAGATAAGTTTGTGATATTATACAGTCACAAATGTGTAATTTAAATAAAAAAATAAATATAAACGTATTTCAGAGTGATCACTTTATTTATTGACCTTTTATTATTACCTTCCTTGACCAGCCGGCATCACCATTTTTAGCTGAATATGCTAACGACCCACACATCCAGCAGTTAAAGTTAGCCTTATCGGAACCGGACAAGGCCACCCCTAAATACCATCGTTTAGCCAGACGCTATACTATTTCCAGCGACGGCAAAATTTACATGAAATGGCATACCCCAGCCGAAGAACGCAAATTAACTCTTGTTCCAAAATATTATGTCCCAGAAATCATAACTGCCCACCACGATTCTCTGTTAGGTGGAGGGCACTTTGGGCAGTTAAAGACCTTAGAAAAAATAAAAACTGTGTATTACTGGGATACGATGACCAAAGATGTTAAGGAATATGTTAATAGTCCCACATGTCAGAGAATTAAAGCACCTTGCCAGAAACCGATGGGTCTGATGACCCCAATACGCCCCCCCCCCCCTTCTGCCCTAGTCAAGGGGTCTTGATGTGAAAGGGCACCTCCAGACGTTAGCACGCGGCAATAAATACGCATTAGTTATGACTGAATTTGCCTCCTGATACACGGTTGCACGTCCGATAAAAACTATTGATGCTTTCACATGCGCTAATTTTGTTAAGGATGTTATCTTAGCATTTGGTTGCCCAAAATCGATCCTCGTGGACAGAGGAACCTCATTCAATAATGAGCTCATTGCAGACTTATTGCATAAATTGCAAATAAAAAACTCCAAACCACGGCATACAATTCAGTCTGTAACGGTTTAACGGAACAAATGAACAATATTTTATCACAACACCTAACTTTATGCACCAGTGACGATCCAAAACACTGATATGAGTATGTCTCATACATAATTTTTAATTACAACACAACTGTCAACCATAGTACTAAATTCACACAGTTTTTCCTTGTGCACAGAGTTCAGGCCACTCAGTCACACGTATTCCCACCGTGAAAATGACTGGTGCGAAAAACTTAAGTAGTTACGGGAACAAGCGCGAGTTAACCTGATTGTGTCAGAGCAGCAACAAAAACGTATTTTTGACAACTCACACCGACCTAATGATTTAAAGGTAGGACAGTTTGTCTGGGTCAAAACGCGCGCCTTACAGAAAGCGTTTTTATTCTAGTATTAAGGTCCATACGAAATCGTCAAAATACTAGGCCCGTCTACATAGCAGTGCCAATACATAGACGTGATTGAAACAATCAGTACTCGGAATGTAAATCTAGTAAATGTTCGTCACTAATATCCGCCATTATGTGACAGGAAAAAGAATAGAGGACTTGTGTACTCAGGACATTGCAACTCCAGAATGTACCAGGTGGCCTACTGCGCCCTGATATAAGTGCTGAGCCTTGCAGCGACCACGACCGCCGAACTGCTCTACAAGATGCACCATGGAGTGTACTTCAGCCAGCTGAAACCGCAAGTTCACAATGAGGAAAGGGTGCCCTGCTGTTTACTCTGCATCTGCAGGAACATCGGACTCTAAACAACGTCGACGAATGGTTTGACAGTGCTTGTGTTATGCGAAACTCCACTGTCTGCCGAAATGCTGAGAAACTGTAACATATTTTTAATTCAACATATGTAAACGTAGTAAACCAGTTCACATCCAAAGTGTCCCTGCCCAAACGAAATACAAGATCCTTTACCTTCCTAGGTGACGTAGCGACGTGGTGCTGTGATATTCTGACCTTATCCCACCTTAAAGGTTTGTTGTCCAATGAGGAAATGCTAGCTGTTCAGATTTCAGAAATTGAAAATAATGTCAAATCAGCTATTATTGATTTAAATTTAACAGTAAACACAGTAGCAGAGATAAAAAACAAGTGCAGTTTCAGATTAACTCTATGTCTAGTCAAATTAAATCTTTGTGACATGACTTCAAGTCACAAGAGAACATGATTCAGAGATCACAGGTGTTAAGTCGGATGATGGTAGGCATAGTACTTGAACTGATTAATAACATCATATTAGATATAAGTTTAAATATGTACATTCAGGTGTGCCAAAATAATCTATTACCACTACAAGCAGTATCTAAATCTCTTTTAACTAGAGAATTGGTAACACTAGAATCGAAAGTTGGAAAAAGAAATTTAAAACGAAGCATTCCCATTAGCAATATTATTAATTACTATACTGTTCCTATAGCTGAATGCACTTTCTCTCCTACCAAAATAACGATCTAGGTTCAAGTGCCACTGCAGAGTTCAAAATTCAAATGGCAATTTTTCAAAGCAATTCCAACTGCATATTTTTACAAAAATGAATCTTATAATATTGCACTGCCAAAAGGTATTATAGCGATCGACATGCTTACTCATATCATCAGGGATGTGGCTGCTGAAAGGAACCAACTACAGGGTATGTATCTGATATCGAAACATACCACTGAGTCCAACGAGGTAAGATGTTTTAAAACAACTATCAAAAGGGAAAATCTTGAAAAACTTTACAAGTTTTGCAAATTTTCATGTGGCCCTAGTCAGAAACTGCAGGTTACGGCAATTCAGCAGCACCATTTTTAAATTACTAATCCATATGGTAACTTAGCTGTCAGGTGTACAAATAAGTCACTCAGTCAGAATATTGTAAAAAAAAAAAAAAAAACAAAAAAAAAGATATTGGATCCATTGAAATACAAGTCCCTTGTGTCTGCAGGGTAACAGTAGATAAAGTAACGATTATAGATGCCACACACGTCTGTGACAATTAAAGTCCAGTCACTACTGTAGCACAAACAGTGTTGCCTATTCATCAGCTTAAAACAACTCATTTTGAGGTTACTCAGTTGTCACTAAATGAAGGCATAGCTTTCTATTCCGTCAACGATTCTGTCAACAATGATTGGAAGATTTGGCATTAACCCAGAAGTTGTGTACTTTTGAGTATCCTCTCCTTCGAGCCAAGGACATTGCTTGGCTCGACGACTTCTATAATGTCACAAGACCATTTTAGTTATGCAAGTTCGTCAGTTAGTCTTGTGTTAGTGACATCTATAGAGTTGACTGCCCATACGTGTACAGTGGCGCAAACAGCGCTTTCTGCTAGCTGACCTCATAAAAGAATTCGCTCACGTTGACATATTGCACACTAGGTGTCGCCAGGAGTATGGCCTGTTGCAATTTAGTTCAAAGTTAGGCGCTAGAGCACATTAAGGCGGTAAAACACCACATGGATAGAATGGTTTCAAATTACCTTTCTTATTTAAGATTATCAGACCTGTGTAAAAATGTAAATATAAATCCCTGTTCTTACACACACTAAAATATATTGTGTGGTTCATTTTGTTAGACCAAGAGAATAAATTTTCACGTGCAAATTAGACTGAAACCAACAACAATTATACATTGATTAGGTAGAAACTTTTAAAATGTCTAAGAATATGTTGAGATTTTATATAGCACTATGGTGGATTGTATCATTCAAACTGTGCACGCAATTTATTTTTCCAAGCTCCCTTAGCGATAGGCACTGAGGATTTATTTTATTCTAGTTTCATTTTTATGGGGTTATTTTATTTAATTACGGCGCTGAACGCTACCTCCTATCTTTCCAATGATCACATGAAACCATAGTGGCTACATAAGTACTGTGCCAGCACAATCTAACAAACTATAATGTTCATTATGCTCTATATACGTCTTAAGATGTTTAATATAAACCAGAGGAACTAATAACGTTTTCCTTACGCCAAACACGCATTTAACTGTTCCAGAAATGTTAACTAACGACATAAGATGTGTAGAGGTAGTTATTGTAAATGTCATTGTATAATAGCACCAAGGAGTGTCCAGAAAAATAGCACAAGGCAACAAAACATGCATTGAGGTAAATAAATACGTAGAATCAGAACACGTTTCATTAGAGTCATTAACGAACTGGCAACGTAATATATATTTTACAGTACAAAGATATTGAAACTCACTATAAATGCAGAATGTTGCATATGTTAAATTTCAAGTATTATAAGTTTTATATATGGTATAATCACATGCTCCTTTCTTTTCATAAAATGTAAACGACACCCTAACTTCACGACTGACAGCACACTAGGGAAAAATCATAAAAGTGCGCGAAGGACACTATACAATACAAACCCTCTGAGCTGTCAAGCCAGAAGAGAGACCTCTTCCAGTGGCAGCCCTTAACCCTCCATGAAGCCACTGACTTCACCCTCCTCCGCTGATCCGCCCAACCATTCTCTGGCCTAGCCTCTACTCGCTACCTTCCACTCGTCAGATGGTGGAGCATAATCATGCAAGGACGCATAGATTTCTTGGAGAAAGGGGTCTTGCTGTGAGCAGTGTTAGCCAAGGCTGGCAGGCGACGCTCGAGCACCTGGGACGATGTGGTCACGACGAGCCAACCCGACTGTTATTAAAACACTCCCCCGCCGAGGAAAGTCGTGAGGCTAGGCGGAGTAGTATATAAGGTTGGAACAATGGCGGCTCGCGGTCATCTTGCTCCCGAGGGACCGACGAGACGCCAGCGAGGAGGACCACCAGGCAGTGGTCCCCACTTCGACGTCCAGTAGGGCGTCAGAGGTTGTGCAGAGTTAGGGTCCTCGACTCCCTCTGAGTCGAGAACACTTATTCATAAATCATTGCTACAGGTCGGCAGGACCTATTAACTTGATATGCTAGTAGCTGTGTAAAGTAATTGACTTAATTTAATGTAAAGACGAAGTGCATATTGTGTGAAATTTTATGTAAAGCTGTGAGTTAATAAAAGATAATCTTTTGTATAAGCGTGCTTCATCATCTAGTTGCCAATTTCCCCCTTCCTTGTGTGGCCTGATTCATCCTCAGGACAGGTCACAGCAACTCGTTTAATGTCATTCTGAAGTGCAGCGTTTATCCAAACCACGTACCTCAAATCATCCTTAGTCATGGTATTTTATTCTGGACCATGTTACTACCTATAGGCCGTTCACGATAAAGTGAGCACTTTTGAAGTCCTAGTTACTTTTTTCCTTCAACTAATTTATAACCTTCCCCCACTTGTTTATGTAAACCCAGCCATGTGAGTAATAAACACAGTGTATACATTCACCATACACAAAACCAAAAGTCTGGGGCCACAATGAAATGTATTTATCGGTTATTATGTCTGATGAAACAGCTTAAAAAAATGCTCACTTTGCCGTGAACGGCCTATAGTATAATATACTGTATCTATCAAAAAAGCCTGAACCCCGATAAAATATGGTTTTAGTGTGGTGAAGGGCGTTAATCCATGATCAAGGGGGTGTGGGTTCGGGTTTCGGAGCCTTAAAAGTGTGTGTGTGTGTGTCTATATAGATTTGTTACCTCTTTCTTAATTACTAAACACGGTTGTTTTTCAGCGCCAAATTTTCTTAACAGTGTAATATTAACCAGTGTGGGACAGGGGAATATATTTTGCGGTAAAATGCAGCGGGTTAATATACCATATAATGCTAGGTAGATGCTAACCTCCCGTGGCGCAGTCGGTTGGAGCGCCACCCATCTGGGGTGCGGGAGGCCTTGGGTTCGAATTCCGGGTAATGCATGGGTGGTAATTTAGGGTAGGTTATAAGTTAGTCTGTAAGCTATCAACCATAAAACCGGGGGAAGTTAAAAAGCCCTTTGCAATACAATACAATGCTAGGTAGATTAGCATAAGAAAACTACACACTACAATAACACCCACTTAAAATCAAGAGACAGTATGACAGTTACAAGACTGTAAAAATTAATTCACTTACCAGCCTTGTATGCTTATTTAGAGGACACTTCATTTGTTCACTCTCAAGGGAGACCACTCCCTTTATACTCCAGCTCTAACGCATACATGCAATTTATACAGCACATAGACACAACAGGAAATGGGTGAAAACTAGCTACATAGATATTTATTCAACGAAAAACATCCAATGGTCAAGTGAAATATTTAATACTGAAAAATATTTGACCAGATTCAAAACTAGACTTTCACCTTAAAAAAAACTGAATGTGAGAAAACCAGCACACAGCCGCTTAAAAAAAAGTGTTGACCGCCTTATGTCTGTTAAAAATAACAATGATGCAGTACGTGCCAGGTAACTGGAAACAATGTATGTAAATGTCCTTTTAAATGTAAAAATAAATAAATGTTCTGCAGTGTAAAATAAATAGTCAACCAGTGTCCCAAAAATATTCTTACACACAATGAAGTAAAATATCAGTTCGTAAGCTTGCACTTAAAATCTCCGGGCTAGCAATAAATTAAATAAGGGCAGATTAAAAATTCCTCAGGCGGCTCGTGACACTCTAGAAGATTATGTGTAATAGTGCAGCTGCTTACGTGTAATTAGAACACTTCACCGCTGGACCAACGGTCACGTAAGAAAGGGCGGTGGAAATACCTTACACATATATGACGTTTTTGCAGATAATATGCTCGCCAAACCTCTTCAGACGGCTGACACATATTCCGTCGGGTATTATACTCATTCCAAGCATGATTTTCAGGGTCGATGGAACAATTAATACTTAAATTACCACGATTATAGGTGGAGCCTCAGCCTCCCTGGCTGGCTACGTGTCGGACCCCCCGAGAATAAGATGGCGATGAGATGATTCAATTGCCATCTATAATCCGTGGCGGTTCCAGTATTCAAATTAACCTGTGCATTAAAAGGATTACGTGTAAAGTGTATTCCTTATTACTGTATAGGAGTGACGTCACAAGAAATTGCCAACTTGAGTGAACTAACATATTGCTCAAAATTTAACATTATAAAATAAATAAATAAAATATGAGGATCACAAAAAGTTAGGTGTTGCGTGTACTATAACACGTAAAATAAAATATAATTACTGAAAAATTATATTATATGTGCAAATAAAGTAATATAGCTGAGTCAGGCATAATGATTTTATAAGGCAGAAAAAAAAACAGTAATTTTTCCCATTGTTTTGGAGACTGCTATAGGAATGAATAATAAATGGGAAACGGAAGTTTTAGGAATCGGATATAGGAATCAGAGCGAGATAATATCGACAATGACCTGAGTTTTTGAAGCCTTTTTTTTTTTGGCGATGTTCCGACTTTTTTTTTTTTTTTTTTTTTGTGCTTGTTGTAGGTACCCGAGTTCAAAGCTCGGAACCATAAAAACACATTAATTTTCTCTCGGACTTCGAAAAAAGTAATTTTGCTCTGTGATGGGAAAAAGTAATATACAGCTCTGACGTAAGCAAATATCTTAGTTGATGTTCAGATGACGAGAAGTTAACATCGACATGGAAGTGCTCTCTCGCTATACAGTGAATATGAATTGCTAATACGAAGGCCTGCCTTTGTCCTCGACGATCACGGATCCGTGACCTGCATTATCGCTAACTGGTTGCCACCAGCGCCTATTCTGCCATCGAGTTTTCACCTATGTTCAAAAATGCATATCGTAATGAGAGGGCGGTCCGTACGAAGAGTCCTTTTCACGTGACGACGACCAATTGGGAAGCATAGTGGTGGCCTGTCGTAGCGCGGCATAGTTCAGTACAAAGTCCATGTTGCGCGTTGACCAATGGCGAACCGTGGCGAGAGCTTGCTGTAACTCTGGGTAATTTTATTGCAATCTGTAAATACAGTTTACCCAGGAAGCGATTAAATATACTGAGGGTCCTGGATATATACTTTTTTAAAGCGAGATTATTATATAAGATATTTGCATTTCAGCTTTTGGAGATAGGACTATATAATTTTATTTCAGAATACATGCCATTTTTTTCTACTAGTGACCCCCACACACACGCGCGCGCCACCCTTACCACACCACCACAATCAGCACAGCAATCAGCACCACAATTAGCATCGTAGCACCGCAATCAGTTCCGCAGCACCCGCAATCAGCACCGCAATTAGCACTTCAAAACCAATCCCAATCCTTCAATTAATATTTATAAATCTTTCCATCAATCTTTAGTTAACCTCGTACATTCCATTTCTCCAGGGCGTGGTAGTATTGAAATTTTAATTAATGTCAATTAGGCCTAGGCCTATAAATATGCTGATTTATACCATGATTGAAACATACTCGTGCATTTGGTCGCTACTAGTGTGATGGGCTTGGTTTAGTCACATAAACATACATTTATATAATGCCGAGTAGCATACTTATACCTAAAAAAAAAAAAAACACTCGATGCGGTGAAAAATAAGACTTGAAAGGAGAGGAGACCAGAAATGTAGTTGAGAGACTTTTTCATGTTTCAGCAATACCTGATGTACAATTTCAATACAACTTTAAGTAAATAAATAATTTTAAATTAAAAATAAATTTTAAGATCGAATAATAAACATAGATTTACACTATGAAATTCCCCTATACCTACAAAACCAATATGGTTACCAGAAATATACATATATACTTAAAGAAAATTAGTGGGTTGTAACAGCTGAACATGTTCGGGTATGTCCAACTAACCCGACTCGAAGACTGGTGAGCACCCCCTGAGTTAAACCGAATATTGCCGAGCTCGCCCGAGTCGAGTTGAAGACTGTCAGCCGCCCAACAAATTGCAGCAGTCCTGAGACCTGCTCTTCTGATCCCTGGGTCTCGGATCCCGGTCACCTGGACCACTGATCCACCTCGCCGGAGTCACGAGTCCACTTCGCCTACTCTGGGAAAAACAGGACATTTTTAAGGAAAAAAAAAAGGATATTTTTTTTAGTGATAAGGGGAAAAGTTTGAGGGGAAATGACCACAGCAACCCAGCCGCACAAATAAGCACCACAAATTAATTACACTGGGCGAAAATTGGATTTCGAGGGCCTCTTTCTACACACGAGGGGCTGTTGCCATTTTTAGGCGCTTGTACCTTTTTTTTTTTAGGGGAAAAACGGGAATTTCTTAGGGAAAGAAGTGGCGTTTTTAAGGAAAAAGGGGAATTTTTAGGGTATTTTAGTTGATTTTGAAGAAAAAAAGGAACATTTTCAAGAAAAATGGCCGTAGCCGCCAGCCCCACAAGCCGCTGGGGCTGTAATTTAAAATACATTATGTCTGACTCGGCTATAATACACTACTTATGTAACACATCACAACATTAACATCTTTATCAAAAAATAAACAAGTGTGTATTTGAATTACCACATCACTTAACGTGTTAATGTAAGCAAATGGTATGGGCAACAAACTAGAAGACGTTACAACAGTATAACTGATATTACTAGAAAGACGTTTGCTGAACTGTTGTAATGACAATGCAAGTTTATCATAGTCACTACTATATATATCAAACACATGTTACGTTTGTGGCAAGCCTACTTGGCAGTGGTTCATATCTAAACAAAATTTTCTTTGCGGCAACTAATCATGTGTTGCAGCAAAGTAAGAGGATGTTTACTGTGTATAAATTATACTATTTCATTAATAATTTATTACAATTAAAATTGAAAAAATAGTCGTATTGGCAATGCTTAGTAAAAAAATAAATGCTTGTTATGCATTATGTTATTACAGTGAGTGCGCACAAACGCAGTGCGTTGTCCCTTTGGTCTAATATTTAGACTTTGTTTGAATTGTAACCTACACCGAACTACTAGAAAAAATATTCCCTAGTGTAATAGGTTATTAAGGATCCGGCTTGGGTAAATCATTAATTTATGAAATTAAAAAGAATTGTTAATAGCTGAAATAAACTGTACTGGCTGACATAAAATGCTCTGTGTGTAAATAGGTTAGGCATTTGCACTGGAATTATGCTCGTCTTCCCACGTATGGTCTCATATAAAAAAAAAAATGTTTAAACATAAGTGTAGTGTGTACTCGAGTGGCAGATAAATAATTAACACGCAGCACAGTATAACCCTTTAAATTAAAGTACAGTTAAGGGAAAACCTACCAAGCCTCGAGTATTGTTTTTGCCCGGTCCGGAGCTTGGCTGGCAGAATATACCTTTTTACCATATGAACACCTCTCGTAGGACTGGACCACTGCTTAGTACACAATTTTTGTACATCAACAATTCAATATAGCTTAATTTATATTCAGCAACAACTGGCAAGTAACTAATAAACATAGGTAATACAGGGATAGCAACGGAAATAAGGTAGACGACCACTAAGCCACTTTAATTTTAGTCCACTATTTATTTAATAATTATTTTTATACTGATTTATGATCTTATTATTTCTGAACTGTCTAATTTAAAAAAATCTTTCAGGCAATTTGAAAATCTAAAAGACATACAACACTCCTAAAAATACACGAAAAGTGGCCGTACCTAGCCTAGCAGATCCCAGCTATTCGTTGCACTGATACGGGTGCCAAGACGAAAATAAATTATTAAAGTTGATGTACTTTTAAAAAATATATTAATAGTCAGTTTCTTCAGAACAAAATTTAACTGTGCCCAGCTCAGTGTAAGATAAAATCTATCCCGGCTTTATCGAAGGCTAAGTTTCTTTCAGCTGGAACGTTAGCTAACTTAAATTAAAATGGCGTTGTAGATAGGGCAAACACTTTTATAACATTGTGTTAGACGCCATGTTTGCCCCCTTAATAAGATACGTAGTTAGGCTTATCTGCTGAAAAAACTGACGTGCAGTTATCGTGGCTCTCATTTGACGTAGTTACTCTCAACACTGCAAACAAAAGTTGACCAGCACAGGTCTCGCAGGAAGTAGGAAAATAATCAAACCAGGTGCCTCGCCGTCGTGGAGATACACTCGAACATGTACGTGGTCTAACTTCTAGCTCCTACAAATTAGTCCTAGCAATGGGGCAGAATATGCACTCACTGTTGCTGGGTACATTTAATAATCACTATAAACACCAATGGAGCTAAAACACCCTAGATACTACGTTAAAATTCCTACCCTGCACCTACGTTCAATATAGAGTCCTAACTATACGTCTAAGTTTCACAATGGCCGGTAAGAGAGACAGACAGAGAGAGAGAGAGAGAGAGAGAGAGAGAGAGAGAGAGAGAGAGAGAGCGAGAGTTAAGTTCTTATGGCTGGGCTAGCTTAAGGGGGACCTAATGTTCCAGCCAATGGGGAGTGAGGATTCTAACCTGTGGACCAATGCGATGCTAACTTTTATCTAAACGCCTTTACGTACCACTTTCACGTCCTGTCAAAAGCTAGAATACTGGGTCTCAAGAAATACACAATAAAATTAAATAAAAGAAAACATTTACAGATACGAAACCATAAAAAAATTAACATCAAATAAACACAACAGTGTGAACTAGCCAATACCACATACTTATACATGGTAAAATTGCCACAGTACAATCTAATTAAAAATTTCCTAGCATGGTAAAATCAAATGAAAAATGAAAAAAAAAAAAATGCATGTGTTGCATGTGTAGTAAAACAATATTTGCATAGTGAGAAAAACACCTAGAATGTATCATCAAAAATTATAAATATTGACATAAAATATGTAGATTAGCTGTGTAGAAATACGTATATTTTACATGTGGTACAGAAATAGGTGGAGGAATGTCCTGGAAGCAGAACGTTAACAGGGCTTCCGTAAAGTGGCAAGTGACCGTGAATGGACTCTATGTACGGTTCAACAATATTTTCGCAATGCTGGGAAATTTTAAAACATATGTATATCCGAGGCTGTACGATAGTAGTCGCGAACTCATGGAAATTATTACTCGCACATATCGCGAAGCGGAAGAGATGGCGTTGGCGACCGGATTTTATCTCCGTGACCCTACACCACGAAGAGGTGCTTGACGGCTAGTCTCGCTATTTAGCCGCCGTAGCGTATTTTGGTATTTTATTCATTTATTGCACCTACAAGGTTCCCTAAGGTGTACCTGGCGCTAGAAATACGCTGCAGAGTGTTTGAGATACACTCTCTACCAAAAAGTGATTGGGCACCCATGGAGATAGGTAATTCAGTACGTCAGTTGACCTGTGTTTCGCGGCCTTCGGCGTAGGACCGCTGGTGTTTGTCCGAGGTAGCATGAACACAGAGGCCTATTGTAACATCCTGGATAATGAAATCCACCCAACATGTGGCGCTTTTACGGAATGGACCCGTGTTACTTCCAGGATGACAATGCCAGGTGCCATGTTTCAAGGGCTACTGTGCAGTGGTACGCCGACAACAATGTTCGCCGATTGGACTGGCCCGCCAAGAGCCCCAACTCCAACCCTATAGAACATCTTTGGGATGAATTGGTTCGCCGGGTGAGGGCTCGTCAGGCGCTGCCAAAACCCATTGCTCAACCCATGGAATGGTTACAAGAGGAATGAAGACTAATCCCCGTGGATGTCCTGCAAACTCTCGCAGAGAGCATGCCAGACAAGGTGGATGCTGTTATAGCCGCACGAGGTGGCCCTACGAGATTCTAACAGGGTGACAACCACCGAGCAAACATTCTGGACAGGTGCACAGTTACTTTTTGGTAGATAGTTTACTAGGTTTTCTATAGAACTATTAAACATGTCTCCAATATCAGAAGAGGGCTGTTGAGTGCTTTCAAAACATCACGCACATGATAAACACCATTTCAGAGCTCTCCAAAATGGCTATAGACGACTTTTTTCAAAGTGCTGTATCTCAACATATACGCTTCAGATACATAAAGGCTGATCACGATAAAGTGAGCACTTTCGAAATCAACCTTAGAAAAAAGTCACTGCTCCTGCCTGCATAATATTTTAACGGGCGCACCGAGTGATATGCGTCTAGTAGAGTTGGTGACGATAGAGGGAAAGTAATTCCATATCTTAAAGTCGAGAAAAAGTGTTATGTAACCATTTCTGACCACTTAAATTATTTCTTTTGTTTTCTGTTTTTTATGCATCGGAGTGTAAAAATGAAAAAAATTTGTAAAATATTTACTTTAATATAATTTCACAGTTCCACTCGGCCGACGCATGAATAAAGCGACGAGGCCCATGACAACGCTAATTTTACATAAGGCGGAAGACTACACAACATGCATATAAGTAGATCTAAAACAAGGCTTTCAAAAGTGCTCACTTTACTGTGGATAGCCTATGAGGAACAATCCCAGGAATCCCCTGGACTGATCTCGGAAATCCATGGAAAACAGTACTAAGGATGGACGGATAGTGATTCGAAACCAAGTTCTCCCGAATTTTTTAATAGGCTGCCGTGACAATCATGATAAGGTTAGCAAATCCAAACACAATGCAGATAAATACTACTGCGAGAATTATAAATAGCATCCATAAAAAGAGTTTAAAATGGTGAATTAAATTAAATATTGATTTTGAACACACTATTTCCGGCAATGAAACAAAGCGTAAATAAACTTTACAATTGTGTGACAACTAAACATAAAAAAACGTACTTGAGATAAAATAAACGTTATTTCAGCTGTAAACCATAATACAGCAATGTAAACAACGAACTCAGGAAAGTTTCTTTTACAAGAGGAAAAAGGAAAAAGAAATGTCATCCGGAAAGGAGTAAATCAGAGTTCGTATCACTGCAATTCTCTGACGTGTGCTGCTTGTGTCTGGCTCTTTCAGAACGAGAATGATCAAAGTCTTGCGTAGTTACTTGTCTGCTTGCACATTAGCGCCACTAGTGTATGAAGGTGATATAGGCTGTTCACTGTAAAGTGAGCACTTTTGAGGCTCTAGGTACGTTTTTCTTTCACCCATCTTTTATCATTTTACTATCTTTTAAAATAAATGTTGTCTTGTGAGTAATAAACACAATGTGTACATTCCACTTCTTATTTAATGGCTAATATTGACAATGAGAGAGTTTTCAAAAGTGCTCACTTTACCGTGAACAGCATATAATATGATTACCATGTGACGGACTAGAAAGCTGGCAGAAAACGTGGAGAAATCTTTAAATAAATAACTTTGCGTCTTTGATAGTTCTATAATTTTATGCAGCTGAGTAGGAAAACCAACGTTATCCCTAAATACAATGATGGTATATTAAAAATATTTATATATTGATAAAATTTTACAGTCAGAATATAACCCGAAAACATTTAAAAACTGTTCGGGGTGATAAAATGAGTAATTTGTAAAATTAATAATAGGTAACACGCGTAAATCTAAATACAGAATTACTAGGGACATGCAAAATTCGCGTTATTATTTTACATCATGCTGAACTTCACAATGCTGTATGCACTAGGCCAATGTAGTTTCTCCATTGGCTGTTGTATAACTGTGAATTCACGCCCTTACTGACTGAATTGCACGTGATTGGGCCACACAACTGTGAAGTATTCATTTATTTGCGCAGAATTACCCAGGTCGTGTCAGATAAAGTATGGTCCAATGATGAACGTATGGCAAAGGTACACGTGTTTGAAGTGGAACGGGTCCTCAAATAATAACGCGAATTTTGCATGTCTCTAAGTATTATATAAAAACTGTTGGACGAAGAGAAATTTCGCAGCCGAAATTTACTTATAGGCAGTTTTGTAACATGCCATTTGGGAAGAAAATTTTGAAAGCAAGCATTTGGGCGTATGTAAAGTGTCACTGAGTTAGATTATAGCTAAATATAAACGATTATAATTACTATAAAACTATTATTATGGGCATTAGCCTTTTATTTATAGCCTATTTCAGCCCATCATACTTTCAACTATTTCATATAATAGTTCTATTTCATCACTAACGTCTACTCCGTGGTTATTAAAACTTTCAGACTTCTTGTCCAAAAACAAAAAATGTCTGTTGTGTAGCCATTAAGTTCTTGTAGTATCGTAAATATTGTAAATAATCTACTCATGCATATTAGCTATTCAACATCAACATTTTATTTATTGATTTATTTTTCTGGAATTACATTTACTTGCTGTTCATGTTTAATATCTAGAAAATATTTCCTACGTTTCTAAACTTGTATTGTTTGGCAGTGATGGGCATTGTTATTTACTTCTTCACGGGTAGCAACATTTCCGTTCTTTTGACCTCTCCGTGTTTTTGTTAGTGCCCATCTTTCGTCTGGGGTAAATTTAAATTGCCATTTGTTTGGAAGCTTCACGACCACAGATCTCTTCCAGTCATGCACAAATACTTCCCCCTCCAAGATTACTCTTCGTTTCAAAGATTAAGGTTGAAATAAAGCAGCCACCTATGGAGCACTCCACCCGACTATACAACGTGAAGAACTCGTTAAAAAGTAGTACAGATGCCATTAAAATTGTCAGAAAAGTGCGTATTATGCTGCATATCAAAGAAGAATGTATATATTCTGCAACACTATAAAATATTTTACTAAAATATACTTTTTAAAAGTAAAAAAATAATCGACCGGTAGAGTCCGCATTTTTAACTAGATTCAATCGCATTTCCATTTTGGATGCTTTGGAAAGCAGCATTTGCAAGAAAATCTTCTTAAAAGAAAGATCGTCATAATGTGTACTAGAATTTTGTATAAGAAAATCATAGTAATAATGTATCATATCACTTTTATAATTAAGTTTATTTAAGTCCATTTCAGCCTTAAATGTTTGAAACAAATTCATGCACATAAAATCTATTATAAAAATTATTTCCTACATTATTATTACAGTTTCCTTACATACCATTTTAGTAAACATTATGACGATCTTTCTTTTCAGAAGATTTTCTTGCAAATTTTTCTTTCCGAAGCATCTAAAATGGAAAAGCGCTTAAATTTAGTTAGAAATGCGGACTCAACCGATCGATTATTTGTTTACATTTAAAAAGCATATTTTAGTAAAATATTTTGTAATGATGCAAAATATATACATTCTTATTTCTAGTGCAGCATAAATCGCACTTTTCTAACAATTTTCATGGCGTCTGTACTACTTTTTAATGAGTTCTTCACGTTGTATAGTCGGGTGCAGTGCTCCACAGGCAGTTACGTTACTGCAACCTCAACGTTGCATTGACAGCAATAGCATTGGAGAGCGAACCAGAAACATATGCAACGGTATAGCGACGATTACAAATAAACGCGTGCCCCACCCGGGACTCGAAACCAGTAAACCTCGTACCACAAGCTAGCGGGCAAACAATCGTATTACGGAAGTACACTGTAAATTTATTTCTGGTAAACTTCCTAAACTGTAATGGACGTTTTTAACCTATACGCTGTATGGTAATAATACCACACATCAACCTGCAGATATAGGAATGTTTAGCTCCGCTACTATACCTACAAAGATGGGAACTTCCCCATGCATTTGACTGCTTCTTGAGCAAATGCAGGAACGCTGAAATAAATGTATTGGGGAAAAATTACCATTCCTGCTTTCTCACTAAGCGTATACACTGGTATGGTAAATTTCCGAACAATTTCTTAGATTGTAAGATTCGAAGCATTTACTTCGGAAGAAATCAGTTTTGAATAATAGGGTTTACTAGCCGGAAATACTTACAGGACCATCATTTTGAAAATAAGTATTTTAGGCATTTAAAACATGTAAGTTCATATTTCCTACCTTAGCCCTATTTGTGTGAAGAATTTGGTGGAAATCGATTAATTGATTCCCGAGATATGGCCTGAAAACTTTTTTCTTATTTAATGCTGTCATACGAAATTACCAAAAAATAGATGTTATGTATACGGTGCTTCTAATAGATACACACTGTCGCACACAAATTATGGTTGAATTTGGTAAAATATTTTAATAAATATTACAAATTTATGTACATGATTTATATGGCCACCATTTTCCAAATCAATCTCTAAACCCACATAAATCATCTAAGCTTACATGCCCCTACTGTAGCACTACAAACACAACTTGCTTGAAATCTAAGATGACGGCCTTTAAGCTCTTGGACCGGAAATCCATCATGCAAAATTCGAGGTTGGTTGCAATCAAGAGAAACACTCACCTGAATCCGCGAGTCGAATATTCTTCCTTCAGATGTTCATCCGTCGATTGGCAGTGGCTCGATGAAGACGAACAACGACCAGAACCAAAATGACCAAAGTCGCAAAGTAGTAATTGAAGATTCGTGTTTGCACCACTATCACTAGAGCCTGCCGATTTATTCTTTGAAGAGAAAACCCAACATTCGTGTACGATGACACGGTAGCTGCGGCGATCACTGTGTGCGATCGTTTATTTTTAATTACGGACTTACCCATTTGTGTTACCCCAGTCCGCGATTATGCAAGCCATGTTTGTTTAACACGCTCTGAAATAACACCACTTACATGAAAAGATAAAAATACAGACTTGTTAGCGAAGCCACTTTTACAAAGTAAACACAGCCGACCATACAATACGAAGGCATGTGCGTCATTGCTCCAATATCTGGTTCCTTGAATGCCACAGAACATGTGCTACCATTTCTGTACTTTCTACAGAAACCTGTTCGAGTGTAATCGATTTTCTCGTTTGTTATCGTAGCTTATATATATATAAACGGCCGGTCTACTCCTATTTCACCCATGGCTAAGAATCAAAGAGATATGATATTATAATATTGAATAAAATTACAGCGGAAATCGGCTACCAGTATTGCCCGCAGTGTAACTGATACGACGAGGCAGCTGGGGACATAACAGTAGTGGCCGTGTTTATGTAACGTCCATGTAAATATAAATTGGCAGTATTATTTTATTTTGTTTGCGTTTATATATTCATTTACAGAATTTGCTCTATTATCAAATCTGTTGCTCATCGAAACTTGTTATCCTTACTGAGGAATTCGGCTGCATTCACAAACTTTACTGACGTAAGGGAACTCGCCTTTATCTACTATTCTAAAAAAGAAGCAATTTGAATACACAAATTAGATTGAAGGGAAAGAGGTTAGTTGTTAACGTAAACCATCCGTACTTCATTTCGTGAGGGTATATTGTGCCTTGTGTGTTAGTCAATTCGCTCAAAAAAAAAAAAAAAAAAAAGCCAATTATTGCCGCCCCCCCCTTTTTTTTTTCTCCTCGTCTCCCCCCTAACGACACCAATGCGCAAATTCTAACTTCGTATTTTCGATACGAAGATTCCGGAAGCCCGCGACAAGGAGGAAGCGTATTTCGGCCCATGCTGTAGGTCTGGTTCTTCGTCCGCGTTTATTAGTTTATCAATTCTGGGTCTGGTTCGTGGAACTGCGCCCATCTCGACTTGCTTCTTTTTCTTCTCCCTTCAGTGCGCCGCAAACCGGAGGAGGGGGAAAAAAGCCAATTTGAGTTCTTTACAACGAGCTTTACGGCGTATTGATTGAACGACGCACGCGCCCCTTTTGATCGCGATTTGAGCGGCTCGCTCTTTGCTACGCGCGCTACGTGATTTCCCGCCAGTCACCGCCGCCCCGCGCGTTGACAAAACGCTTTTTTTTTTTTTTTTTTTTTTTGTGGTGCGGGTGTACTTGATGCCACGCACCCACAGCCTCAAGGCCGTGTCACACTGTCAAATATTTTTCCGTCAAACTGTTTCCTATAAGTTTGATCAACTATAGGTGGACAATTATGATGTGATTAAAACACAATAAACGATACTGATTGAGCGAGGCCTTCAAACTTCAGAGAAATTTTAGAACCGGACCACCCTTCAAATGTTTGATGGAAACTGAAGCCATCCAACTTTCTCGGCCAAATGTGGAGGTGTTTATGATGTTCTGTTGACATCATGATTGTCCATCTGTAGTTGATCAAACTTATTGGAGGTAGTTTGTCGGCAAAATTTGATAGTGTGACAGGGGCTTCACAAAGGAGCCAAAAATAACTCATAAAACGGCATTTGGACGGTTTGGACCCTCTGTGACAATGGTTGTACTAGGGTATCAGCTTCCCGATTCCACCACGTCCGTCCGTATTTTTAAACGTTTCTGCAGGCAGGAATTGAATTGGATACCCCCCCGTCCATTGTTTTACGTTTATTAATGATATGCACTATTAAGAAACGCTTTAGTAAGCATGACATATCGGAGTAAGATTTATCCTTGTGTTATTTATCCTTGTTTGCTCATGAGAAGTGTCACACCCTTCAAAGACACCGCACTGGAAGTAATTAAACTTAAAAAAGTTCTTTGTATAGTTATATAAGTAGTTAAACTGTATGATTTTTAAGGATTACTTTTTCTACTCAGCACATATAAAAATACAGTAATTTTTAATGCTTCTTTTATTAAATAAACCGAGCGAGGTGGCGACGTGGTAACTCACTGGACTCGCATTCGGAGGACCCGTGTTCTATTCCCGGTCCGGCCATCCTGGTCTCGGTTTTCCATGGTTTTTCCGAAATCACTCCAGGCGAATGCTGGGATGGGTCCCAAACAAAGGCCATGGCCGATTCCTTCCCAGTCCTTCCCCAATCCCTTTTCCTTGTGCAACTTGCACCGTCTCTGATGACCTCGCTGTCGACGAGACGTTAAGTCCACCTACTTACCTACCTACCTTTTATTGAACAATGTGAATTAAAACAGTGAGGAAACATGACGTATGTTGGTAACAACTTGTAAGAAATAGTTCTCATGCAAAAAGTTATTACAAATGAGGGCGCACGAATGCAGTACGTCGTCCTTCGCTGTAATTTGCCAGACTTAGTTCACCTTAGTTTGCACGAGGCGGAGTGATATCCTGGAAGTAGAACTTCAGCAGGTCTTCAGAAAAGTGTGAAGTAAATTTAACCGTGGTTGGATTATAGCAACTGAATAACCACAGTAATATTTGGATACGGTCTTGGAGAAGAACACATTCCGTAGAGTAGAGGGTACGCAGAGGCGAAATGACGGGTCGGTTATCTCGATGTGGGCGGTCCCATTAGCTGACTGGCTGCGCGAGACTCCGGGGGCAGTCCTTGTGTCTGATTGGGTACTGCACGTTGCGGATAGCTCACTATTGTCTGGCCTGCCGCTGGCAATTAAGTTTCCAGACGCTTATTGGTGAACGGGTTGTAGCATGTTGCTGGCAAATGGCGTCATTTTGGTGACGTGTGCAGCTGGAGTTCGCGGTGTAAGCGACTATTTCACGACTGTTGTTAAACTTTAGCGCTGATAATGTGTGACAGGAAGAGAGAATTATTCATTTGAACAGCTGTGCGTTCATACATTTTTGTATGTACCCTATTACAGAAGTATCAACTTCATTACTTTGTAGTAATTGGGATTGTCAGAAACCAAACACGTAAATTTTGACATATGCCCATAGTAGAATGATTATGGCGGATTTGGCTCAAGGGCCGGGCACAGGAGCCAGGCGCCGTTCAGCTCTTTTTTGGGTTCCAGGTCAATAGTCATTCAAGGTCAACTGGTTAAGGTGAAAGGTCGCTGGCCCAAGGATACCGAAATCCAACATGGCGACCGGCTTACGCCTCGGTTCCTTTCCCGAGTCCCCTCTATGCCTAAACATTCTAAATTGTTATTTTAAAATATTTTTTATGTTCAAGGCCATCCAAAGTCAGGAACACAGGGTCAAGGCCAAGGTTATCTGGATACAATTTGGCTGCAGACCAACCAGAATGACAGAGAATGAACGGCGCCTGACTCCTGTACCCCGTGCCCTTGCGCCAAATCCTTCATGATCATTATACTGCTCATAAATACAATTTTAGAAAATTAATAAGAGTAGTAATCTGTGAGCACGATGTTGCAGAAGAATAAAGCGTTCTTTAAAGCACAGGCGAAGTTTATAATTATATTTTGTTTTTCTGTGTTGCAGTATACATTCTAAAGACAGAAACATGACAGCATCGCAGGCGAATGTATAGAGTTCTGCATTTTTGTACAATTTTGTATTTAACTGTACACATTATAAAATTTATTTTATAGAATTTAAATATTTTAACCGTACAAATTACGAGTCCGATAGCATCTAACAAATATCCAATGAACAATACTTTGTGAACTGATATGAGTTGAACTGAACTGTTAATGGCGCTATAGTGTCCTTGCTCCTAAAGCTCTTTCTTAACACATTGAGGTCTGCACGCATTTACTGGCATTCAAGACCTATATCCACTACTGCAAAAACACCGGTTCTGTTGGTGGCTGTGTTAGAACTCACCGTCGTCTTGTTGGTCCATACCACACCGGACACACCCTGCACTTTACAGCCTTCATTATTGGCCGGTCATCAACCAGTGGAGAACCGAGCTGATTTTGACCCAATCAAATGTACTTTATCGTCTAAAATGATTTACAATAAATCATGTCCGTTTGAGTGGCTATGAATAAAATACATTCGATCGTTAGCAATATAATTGTTACCGCTCTGTGGTGTTATTGTGAGGTCATGTTAAGCACCAGCCGAACAAAGACTGCACACCCATGCGAGTTTTAATCTGAAATTCAAAGGAATTTTCTCAATTAGCGTTGCTCGAACTACACTCGAGCATAGACTACAAAGTGTTAAAGTTACATTAGTCGATAGACTAAGTTTACAGATTTTTTAGGAAGATATAAGTAAAAAATAATCTCTAAGAACTGGGTTTATCAGCAGTTTGGGGACAAATGATTCGTTGAAAATAATATAATTATTTTATCACTTGAATCAGATGAAGCACGTGTGTAAGGCACCTCTTGAGTACACTCTAAGAAATTATTTGTAAATTTACCACATCATTGTATACGTACAGTGACAACGCGTGGATGGCAAATTATTTTTCAATACATGTGTGGTAACGTTCATGCAGTTGCTGAGGAAAGAGTCAAATGATAGGGAAGTTCCCAACTTTGTATAGTAGCAATGCTATAGGCCTATATTCCCATATTTTCAGCCTGACGTGTAATATTTCTATACACTATATAGCTTAAAAACTTCCATTATAGTTTGGGAAGCTTGCCAGATTATTTTAAATTGTAGCTCTTGGCGGTTAATTAGGGACGGGACGTTAAGTAACGCATATTAGTGACCTGCTGTGAGAACGTTCTTGCGACATACGACCTTCTTGCGAGGTGGTCCTCCACTCCAGCATCAATCCACCTCCAAATAGATTGTTGTACACTCCTGGTGATTGATTGCTCTGAGAACGGCCTCATGAACTCATTGTGTAAACCGCACGAGGGGCGGGTAATAAATGAGGATGAGGTGGCCCGAGAATACCCCGCTAATTATTAATTATTAAAGTACTTGCCCTTTTCACTTCTCGCGATGTTGAAGGGTAAGGAGTTTGTGCTGTGTTTTGGACGCCCCATAATGCGCGGCTGGGGATCATAGTTCCGAGCCTTTCAGAAATTTGTCATTGGCCTACTTTCTTTCATTCAATGCATTAACACCAGGAGGCTGCTGTTTTAAACTTTCAACATACAGTTTGTTTCAGTCATTATTTCTTAAACTTTTATTTACTAATTGGCCTTTCTTTCATCTCCACCGTAATTCGGGACTATCTTTGCAAAATTTGCAGTCAAATTAAACACAATTAAGCGGCATCAAACACTAGAAATAAACTAAGTTAAAAGAATTACACGTAATTTTTTCCCCGCGAACAAGCCTGAAATGCACATGTTTCTATACTCGAAAGTTGTTCATGATGCAAGTTGTTAGTTAGTCTGATGGGAGCTTAAATTATATTGTGTAACGTGATTTTTACTGCATATTAGCTGGCTGATGAGCATGCAGCGGCAGGTAAGAAGAAAGTATTGTCCATTTTGCAAATGGGTTCGAAAAAAAACCAACACGGATGATGTCGAAATAATATATTTTAAGTCCGACAACTTGCAAGAGGCATAAAAACCGTGAAACTTCTCGCATAATCACAAAGTGCAGGTGAAACAAACTGTCGGCACCTATAGCTAGCCCACTTAAAAAAAACTGATGTGTCTAAGAACCGCCATGTTTAACGTTTTCGATACTGAGCCATATTATGTACCAAGTTATGTACTATGGAAAGAGTTTCAATATATCCATGGCACAAGAAATAACCAATTTTTAAGAACAGTTGGTGTATCAGCAGCAACTAATAGCATTGCCCAAGAAAATGTGCGGACTGTGTTGGAGCTAGCATCTGGACCAGCAACGACTATGATTATATTTATTCGGCAACATGTCGAACATGAACGAGTACCTATACTCGGGATAACATGTTAAGGGGTTAATTGATGGCAGGGTAGTTTAGTTTACTCCACCTTTGTTTCCAAACCTGTATTTTTTTTACAAAGTTTAGCTTCACCCGCAAACATTTTTTGCATAGTTGCTCTTGACCTGTGTTCACCACAATATTAATTATATTTTATTCGTGTGTTGCAGGTTTTTTTTTTTGCTGACATCTTCAGCGTGGATGAGCAGTCCCAAACCGAAGGATGGCTAACCAACACTAAAGAAATGCCTATAATAAAAAAATATTATGTAAATAAAACCAAATCAAAAATGCAATGAATAAAGTAAGAAATAAATAATGCTTTTAAATAATTACAATTAATTTTTTTAAGTACATTTCTTCATAATTTTTTATAAGAAACAATGTAAGAAATTTGACTAAAATGATTGTTGGACTATTATTATTATTATTATTACGAATACAAAGTCTTATTCTGAAATAATCATGACAACAAAAAATACCACTTTTTTAAAACTAATTTTTTCTCTGTACACATGATATTACATATAATTCTTTTAAACTCTTGTACCAGCACATGTTCCGATACCTCAGTCAGCTAAAGTGTCCACCATACTGGCGACCCAAGGTCCAGCAGTTCGATCCCGCTCTACCATAAACAATATTTTGACCTCTTCTAAAATTAAATAAAAACAAGCCACGCCCCTAGCGACCAACTCTATAACCAACATGGCGTCCGAGTGAGAGTGCCACGAGTGTCCCTATCAGGCGACAGTTAAACGAAGGACAAGTGAAAACAAAATGGCGGACATTGGTGGCACTCTCTAGCAGCAATAAACAACATTACAGTGATCAGTGGTGAATTCTAGTGGATCGCGAGAGAACTACGGCATGTGGAGCACATGCTACAGATGCGAAGGTGAATAATTGGGAAACAAGATGGTGGTATCGAATGAAAGTGAGTAATTGTAAAACAATATGGCGGGCAAACACAAAATTATGTGCGAAAACAAAATGGCGGCCAGAACCAAGATCACCGACAAAGGTCAAGGACACAAGATAGCTGAATTTTGGATGGCGACTGTGACGTCATCCAAGATGGCGGATGGTGACACGGCGCCACAGCTCCCAGCCCTTGTCCTCGGAAATACATCATACTACTACTATTTTTTTCAACAGGTATAGTGCGAATCATCTATATGTGCCTGTAAAGACATGAACACTTCATTGGCTGTTGCACTATGATTACGTCACGTCTCCATTTTCCTCGCCCACTCAGAATTCACCAGCTGCACTGACGAATGTCTGTTATTGGAGGGTGTAGTGTGGCCAACTTCTCATGCACCTGTGATAATAGTCGTACTTGTCACTAGTGTTCAAGTTCATCGTGTTCAGGGACGTATTCTAGAGTTCAGCGGTTTTATTCGCCCGAAATATATTTTTGAAGGACAGCTATTTTATGTCGTGCTTCTTGTTTACCAACGTATATAAATAAATTGAAGAGGTAGGTAAATAACGTTTAAAAACTCGGGGATTATCATAAGATCGTTGCTTGTACGATATAAAGGCATAGTATTGAAAATGCAAACCAAGACTTGAAGGCAGCCACCACCCACTGTGACATTATTTAGAGCAGATGTCCATCTAAGATTGAATCAACGTTGTCTCTAATCCAGCGACGTAGCAAGAATTTTGGTTCGGGGGGAGGGGGGGGATACTGTGGTACATCAATCTAAAAAATAAAGTGGGTGGTCCGGGGGCCCTCCCCTGGAAAAAAATTTGGATTTCAAGGTGTGAAATGGTGCTATTTAAGCGTTTTTCGTACCGCAATATAGGATATATCCCTGGCAGAAAATGAAATATTTTTTCTGAGAAAATTTGTTTGCGTGAACAATTTTACAAGGACAACTTCATCAAACCCAGAGTCTTATCTCCTCTAAGATAAATACTTTTTTGAATACCAGGAGAAATCTGAATCCTACACAACTGCGATCTAAATAATTAGTATTTTCATGTTTATTTATAAAAGTTATTTCAACTTTTTATGACGGACGTGATGTGAAAACAAAACGAAGCACATATTTTTGTGACCATTATTCTGCTTGTTTATGAAAGAATTCTCGTATCTTAACAGGGCAAAATTAGCACAACTTTAATATATCTCGATTTACATATCACAGGCCTAAAAATAACTTTTATGAAGGAACTAATTAGTTGGACTTACGCCATTGAAAAACTTAGTTTTGTGCCGAGAAAAAAACACAATAGTAGGTAGGTACAATCACATCTTTGTGTAATATTTTACCTCCTATTGCGCCATTATGGTTTTACTCGACGCACAACAAAGTTCTGCAGTGGCGTACATCCAACGTATTGGTTTGGTTAATCGTATTACCATTGGAAAATACGTTTAATAAAAATACAAAGATCACATACGATCCAATTCATACAATTGCTATTTACAATACAATCTAAAGCTATCTTAAACAAATCAATGTGAATCAGTTTCAGTGCACATCAATTATCATTTACAGAAAAAAATGTAAATTGTATCTCCCAACATTTAAAACATTAGCTAAAATACATAATCTTCAAAGGATTAAAAATTTAAAGAAACGTGAATGGTAAATATATAGCAATCAGATGTTAGATCATAATATAAAGTCTACAATAAAAAGTTCAATTGAAATACCCAACTATAACTATACTAATAAACGAAATATCTACTAGAATTAATAAAAATTACAAATTCACAGTGAAATAAACGTTCAGAATAAAAAATTCTTAAGTACAAAATTAAACAGATATTCTTGCACAACACATAACAAAAGGCAACCGCAAAAGAAAAAGTAATGAATTGTGCAATCAATTCCAGGCATACTGTGTGGACAGAAAAGTTCTTATACCAGCCTTCGTTTGTCTTGTTTAAAAAATATGCTAGTTATCTTATCAACGCCTAAAGGCTTCCTGTGCATCACCATTAGGGCCAATCCAGTTAATCTGTCGTTCCCAGTTCTGTTTCAAATATATGTCTTCAGGCGCTTTAGGACGGAAAAAAACTTCGTTAATCTGTGGCATTTGTAACTGGCAATGTCGCAAGGATTGTAATAAAAGTGTTAATAAGTGTTTAAGTGCCTCAGTCGCATGCTTAGGCGTGTTTTCTTCATCTGACTGTTGCCCCGTAACATTTCATGCCAAATTTACTTGTTTGCTACTAAATTGTAAAGGATATCATCAAAGGCCGTATTTGTATGTATTAAATTACGATTTCGTAAACAGCACATTATAAATACACCAATCTGCAAAATATCTGCTCAAGAATCTGCCATACGCAAAAAAAAAAACTGTCTTTTACTTTTTGTTTCCTGTATTGACTTCCATAAACATAACTTTTTCATGACTTGAAATTGGAATAAAAACATATAATTCTTACTTACAAGATATGATTCCAATTACATTATGTTAATTTATTTCATGAAATGTGAGTTATGCTGTTTAATATCTCAAGGAATTATCTACACAATACTGCCTAAGGACAGACAGACTGACACACAAGAACGGTCTTCAGCATGTTGATCATGGTCATTTAAAATTAAGCAAGTAATTATGGCGCATCGTACGGGAGACGGCCACGGCCGTATTAATTCGAAAAGTAAACTATCCATTGCTTTCTTCTATATTCCGTGAACTTAACTTAGGTTTCAAAATAAGTACATATCGTTCCGGTAGTAATGCAGGTATGATGACACCTGCTGTTCGCGATTTGATGAATGCTTGTTGCCTTGTTTATATTTTAAAGACAAAGCATTCTACAATTTCACCACTGACGCGTCAGGCTTATTAGAGATAGAATTCAGAACCATGTTCGACCCGCAATACAAATTTTGCAAAAAAAAAAAAGTTTTATGAACGTGTCCATACACGTACTTCACTGAAATGTTAAATACATAGCATTTATTACGGTACCTTAGATTTCTTGTCGAGATATGAATCAAATGTTCTTGCTTACGGACATTTCTTCATATTTTCAAGCCTACTTGGGCACGCTGCATGACACAACACACTCTCGAAACAAAATGAGTTTGCGGATGACTCTACAAAAGCCTTATTTACCGTTAGCTAGCTGGTGGCTCGAGAGAGAGAGAGAGAGAGAGAGAGAGAGAGAGAGAGAGAGAGAGAGAGAGAGAGAGATGGTGAAGGTGCGAAGGGAGCAGGCGCATACTGTCGGATTTCAAGAGCACGTGTGAACCCTTTCTAGTACCTACTACTCGTCCTAAAAAGTTTTCTGTCTGACACAGTAACACATTTTGCAGAAAACCTGGGGGGGGGGGGGGAGAATGGGATTTGGGGGGGGGGGGTCCGTCGGGCCCCCTCCTGGTCTAATCATTCACACACAGATATTCCTAAAAACACATAAATTATAACGAAGTACAAAAACTTTATATATTTCAAATTGATAATGCCTTGGGCATATTAAAACAAGCAAATTTGGGTTTAGTTGTCAACAGAAGTTAAATTATATAGTTAACATACACGCGTGTAAATATCAAAGGAATTGCGCTACCAAGTTCGAATGAAGAAATGTTTACATCCGGACTCTAAACCGCGCGGTTGGGGCCTGTACCACTGCTGAGAAGTCCTTGACAAAAAAATAAGCACAAAAATATTTAAACATTTGCAAAACAATTGCGTAAGTTACACTTTTGCACACGACGACCCGTGCAGAATCAAATAGCAGGAACGCTAACCACGAGGAAGTTCTAACAACGCTCGTAAACAACACGATGACCGGATTACACGTGCGGTATAACTCCTGCAAGACGAAGCATCTGCGAAAGGTACGCTAGTTTCACCGCTACATGACCTACACGTTCGTATGTTGTATTCGTTGTCAGGTGAGGAGCAAGCAAGACCGAACACGTGATCCGCTGTCTGCACGAGTTACAGCACACGCGCGCACAGCGTTCCGTTCCGCTCGTGTGTTCACGCGCAAACTATAAGGGGAAGAAAATAAATTCGAACGAAAATCTGTGTATAATCCATTCACGGTTACTTCACACTTTTATGAAGCCCTGCTAAAGTTCTACTTCTAGGATATTCCTCCGCCTCGAGCAAACTAAGCTTAACTGTATAGAAAATTACACCAAAGGACAACGTACCGAGTTAAAGCGCACTCAGTTGTAATAATATTTTGCACGAGAACTATTTCTTACTAGGCGTTACCAACACACACGTTTTCTTATTGTATTTATTCATATTGATTAGAAATGAAATACTATAATTTATAAATTTAAAAAAATAGACGAAACTTCAATTGAACGAAAATTTAGCCACTTTTATGTTAATAGAGGAATAAAGCGCTTGTGATAAATGGCATATTTAAGAAATAACTGAACGAGTCGTAGCTGGGGTAATTTTTCAAAGGTTTGATTCAAAAAGTGTGAAGAAAATGCGAACAGACTATAGTCTATTTCACGGACACGAGTGCATATTCATGGCAGCATGTGTGTGGCAGCATACCATAAACTGCAAAAACATACCGTGCGGTGTCGTCACATTTCGATGGTCCAGTTCCTGTTTTTAAACTCGCCCTGTTCTCTTCGGTCCACTGCTTGCACACTCGCATTACTGTTATGGCATTACGCACCATATAAGCATACATTTTGGCGATACTAAAACACCCTTTCGCGCGAGCCTATCATTCGGCCCCGTTTCAACTCGGTATTGTGCTCCTTCTTCGACGAAGCATACTGACTCCAGTAGGAACGTTTACGGCCGACTGTCGTTGAACAACTTTACAGGTTATTCACGTTAAAATGGGCACTTTTGAACACCTTGCTTGATATCTAATTGTACCCACGTTATGTATTCTTCCGCGTTATGTAAAATTAACGCTGCCATGAGCCTCATCACGTTATTCATGCGTCGGTCAAGTCGAACTTTGAAATTATCATAAAAGCAGGTATTTCATAAATCTGCTCAATTTTATACATCGATGCATAAAAAAAAAACAACATAAAGTTAAAGAAATAATTTGAAATATCACCAATGGTCACCAAACATTTTTTTTCGACGTTAAGATACGGAACTCCTTTCCCTCCATAGTTGCCAACTTCACTCGGCGCATATCACTCAGTGCCGTCGTTAAAATATATCCAGGTAGGAGCAGTGATTTTTTTTCAAGGTTGGTTTCACAAGTGCTCACTTTATCGTGAACAGCCTTTACAGCCCTCTATTTATAAGCTTTCACGCGTTAGTTCAGAGGGCACTGTTGCATCTAGGCATGCGCTGTTCCTAAATTCTGTATTTCAGCACAAACTTTCCTCTTTTTTTTTTTTTACATTTTGTGTTTCGTTTTATTTGCATGCTTCTCCACGGTGTTATATTTTCCACATTTAAAAGTGTACATATATCAGCAGATTAATTTGCAATTCCTGTCTGTTTACGAACTGTAATACTCTTCGACAGGGGGAAAAAAAATTAGTGGCATTTCTACGGCTCATATTTCACTTTAAATTCGAATCAGTGGAAAACAACTGATTTGCAGTGAAAATGGCTCCACTTAGAATCAGTGAAATTTTTCACATCAGTAATTCTATCGGCGTAATTTTTCTACTGAAACAAACAGTGTTTTTTCACTGATTCTAAGTGGAGCCATTTTCACTGCGAATGAGTGATTTTCCACTGATTCGAATTTAGAAATACGCCGCACAAAATATGGCTCTCGATACCACTAACCGTGATTATCTGCACTTAAGTGCATATCCTTCAGCACACAATGACTTTGTAAGAACGATCAATTGTCAGTTTCCTCGTATAAATTCATAAAGTAAGATCAAAATTCTACAAGCGTTTAAGTAGGCCATCTTTACAGTAATTTGTTACTATAAACGCGTCTTGTAAGTAGTTCCGGTATCTCTTTACTGAAAAATGAGTGCTCCGATGCTTCAAATAAGAATAGTTTATGCGTTATTCGTATCAAGTCTTGGATTCACCTTCTATTAGAGCCAGTGATTTTTCACACAAAAATTTGAGCACATGGTAGATTTCATTACTCTAAGCGCCAACAGTAATTTTTATTTTGTCATTGGTCGCCCACTGCATGAGGAGCCATTTCTGTTTCTTACCGGGCCAATTAGAGTGAAGAGTGAAGAGATTTGGGTGGCTCTTAACATCGAAGTCTTCAGAGCCGATGAAGGTGATAGAGGTGAGTATGGAGCAGCGCCGGAATGAAAGAGTGGGGGAAACGGGAGATCCCCGAAAAGACCCGCCGACCGATGGCATCGTCTGGCACGATTCCAACATGCGAAAATCCGGAGTGACCCGGCTGGGGATTGGGCCCGTATCGCCTTGGTGGGAGGCAGGCAGGCTAGCCGCTCAGCCACAGTGCCCCCCCCCCCCAAGGCCAATTAGAATTCTACAACTTTGCCAGTGAACCGAAGCGATTCGCTTACTAAGAGTAAGGGGTTATTGTAGCCAACCGAGAAAGGTAGACTACCATATAGTATATTGAAATAAAGCTTGTCTCGAAATCTTTTCGCGATATTTCACTGTCTACCCATTAAGCAGAAATTATTCGTTTTCATGTCACAATTTCAGTTTCAGAGGAAATCTTGAGAAATGTTTGATTATATAAAATAGGCAATTTACTAGTTGTTTAATAATTTTTGACGCGAATGAGTCATTAGATTTGCAACCACAGTGGGAGGCAATCCAAAAAATCCGATGATAGCAAAATCGGGGGATACAGTTTGGCATTGCAGCTCCGAATCTATCGTCCACAATCAAAATTAAATTACACCACTTGATTGCCAAAGGATCAAAGAATATGTTACGTTGAGTGAGAACTGCGAAGCATCGTGACCGGCCAGTAGGACGGGGGGGGGGGGGGGGGGGGATGGGGAGAGCGGCGCCGCAATTTTGAGTTCGTTTCGCCGCGTCTCATAATTTCCGTGCAGTATAACTTTTGACTAGGAGAAGCTGAAATAGTGCTGCCGCCCTGCTTCGATTAGTTCGCTTAACGAACACTCGACGGTGGCGCCACGTTTGCTCGCTCTATGGTCGCTCGGCTCCACTTGTGGTAGAGAGGGGAATAGTCAGATTGAAAATGTGTTAATCGGCCTGAGGGTCTTTCGTCCACCGGCTCTGCAACATTACTGACACTTCATCGAGCGACTCTACCTGCTTGGTCGCTGAACACTCGACCTACTCCTCGACTTGTTGCTGTAAGGAGTTTCGTTACAGGGAGCCTCCACCAGGCACTTTATTGTGCCTAAATTCCTACACACTCCATTTAGGGTTATTTAAACCTTGTGAACATATTTTACTAACTTCGTTCGAATGATTTAATCTAAATTCTTTTACATGTCACATTAATTAATGTGTATTTTCACGTATTGTAATCTATTTAAATCAACTAATCTTAACTATTTAAGAAACACTACTGCAACTTTTATCCACACTCTACTTGATTGACAGTTTAGCTGCATTATTTTAATTATGGAAATTAATGCTTAAATTGTGTGTTATCTGTTTCACATTGGTAAGTGAATATGAAAGAGTGCCCAGCAGAAAACAAATTGAGTGGTTTTGGAAGTTGTGACAATGCAAACGTGTTTTTGTTTGTTAGGAAGGACTTGGCTGAAAATTTTATGTTGTATGAAATGATTCTAAAGAAGGAACATATGGCCTCCTTGCAGAAGTTACATGTATGAGTGATGTGTTTTATGTTAATTGAATTTTATGAAGAGGTTCCAGTATTGAGGCTGAGCAGTATTATGTATCGCTGCTAGACACACCGGAGAGTGTCTACATGCAGAAGAATTAGTTATTATACATTTCCCGGTTGGTGTTCTGGGGCAGTCTGGTATACCAGCTATTGTGCCTTAATATCTACTAAATTCTTCAAGAAAGACGTTTCTATACTATTTAACCAGTCAACATATTATTAGCCTTGAAGTTGTATGTTGAATTTAATAATATGGCAGGTCCAGTGGTCCGAGTATGTGGTATTATATTACCAAGATCAATGTTAAAAGATTCTTCAGGTCTACTGGCGAACTGAGATTGGTTGCTCTCATAAGAACTATTCAGAATATTCTCCATTTTAAGTTAAGTAGTCAAATAATATGCTTGTATAGGTTGTTCACGGTAAAGTGAGCACTTTTTAAGGCCCTTCCAAAAGGCATTAACCCCTATTAAACATATTTATTTGCGGTCTCAGAGGTTAACTTATGAGAATGATGAGATGTATAAAATATGTTTGTTAGTCATATTGCAATGTTTACATTAAGAAGTGGCGGAAAGGTAGAAATTATTTGAAAGGAAAAATCCAGAAGGGCCTTAAAAAGTCCTCACTTTACCGCGAACAGCCTATAATTAAGCCTATTGTGTGATTATTTTAGGGAAATCAATTGTTTCTTTTATCACAAGTTAATTCTGAAATAACTAATTTTCTATGAGAACTGACAGCAGAATCCTTCGATATTAAATGTCTTCTGTTGAAAAGGGTTTAAATACGTTGCACGTGAGTAGTGACTGAGATTTTCCATTATTTCTTTAATTATCTCTTCCTAAGTTTTCTTCCAAGTATTTCCTTGTGTTATGTTAGTAGGAAGTATTTCTTTTTCTGCAATCTATAATAGTATTTGTATGTTAATCAACTATCCTGATCATGACACGGGAAAGAAATGGTACATATTGTTACCATTTGTGCTGATTTCCACACGCACACTATTTTAATTTTACTACACACATTTATATTCATTGGGTTACACCGGCTCAGAATATATATTAGTTTCTGTAAAGTTAACCTGTTTTAGCACACCATCATTTTAGAAATATCGGCAAACCAAGCGTGGGGCATGCAAAATAGTTATGTGGGCACATAAGTGAGCCATTACTGTATAGAAATTATTAGCTATCCCAACGTCGGGCCTTGACCCTTTCAGACCCTATTTAATTTACGCATTCAGGTGTTGCAAACAAGAAATTTTATGATGCGTGTTGTACTTGAGCGGACTTGTTTCGTTGTCACGACCAATGAGCTGTGGGCTATATGTTCGGCTACACTAATATGAACCAATTGCGACTTAGACCAGCAAGCCGGTTTGCGTATCATTTACCCACAACTCAGATCACTGGTCATTGAGCTTTGCAGTGTATAGAACGGACCAAAAATTACCTACACGTGCATAATATACACAATTGTGTACACTTGGTCTGAATGGGTTAACATCTCCCACACATTGTGTCCGTTTAACACGCATTAATTTATATTACATCAGCTGGTCTGCATGTCATGCGCTATGAGGACGTGTTTCTAAACTTTCTTGTGGAGTAGCACACCGAGGCACTTTAAAATGTGGGCGTGTAATTCTTCAGTATTAAGCATGGATTATTATCAAAGCCGATACAGAGGGGAGGCGAATTGGTGAATGGGGGAATGCGCCGTTTAATAATTAAATGTTTTGGGCATGTAGCTTTAGCTAGCCTTCGAGTGTAGTAGAAGTGTGCATTTGTAGATGCCTCAGTAGTTTTTTTTTCCCCATTATGTTAGAGTTGTTTGGTTCTTCACCGTCCAAATTTATGTGAAGTAAATGCTTAGATTTTGTGAAGTTTCACTTTAGGCTATTCATGGTAAAGTGAGCACTTTTTAAGGCCCTTCAAAATTTTCCCTGCAAGCCAATTTTTTCTCTCCGCCACTTTTTAATATCAACATTGTCAAGTGAATAATAAATACGGTGTATACTTTCACCACTCTAAAAAGTCAGTGTTTGAGACGGCAATAAATCATATTTATTAGTGGTCAATGCCTGTTGGCAGGGCCATAAGAAATGCTCACTTTATCGTGAACAGCCTATAGTAGTTATGCCCCTTGCTTGTTATTGTGTAATTTTACTGCGGGCCCACCTTTCCTTGCCCTTGTTGATTGCGCAGGTATGCTGACGCCATTCCACTATTCACTCAATCGTTATTAAATATTCGTCTTGCGTGTTTTAATAAATTTAATGGAAGTGCGCTTCGAAAGGATTAGTTAAAATTACTTACTAGTCGCCGTACTACCGTTACAACATTTTACGAGAGCTTTTAATTAGTTTCGTCATGTAAAATATTGGTTGCGACGTGCTTTGAATAGGATCTTGCACAATCCCCACGTCGTTATTAAAGTCAGAAACTTAGTACCTGATAAATTGATTTCATGCTGTTGTGTAGGAAACGAATTTTTAATGTCAATTGGTAAGCAATGTGTAGCCCGTAGCTGCTTTCTGAACTGTGAAAAGTGATAAGCTGGGTTCATGCGTAACCACACTTGGTGGTTGATTCTTACAGTTTTACATGCACATTTAAGCCTGTTACAGTTGTTAATACATTTTGTCGAGATTGTTGACTTACGACAAATGGCCTCAACTATTTAATAGTGTCATTGATTTTTACCGATTTCGAAGAGTGTGAAAGTGCCTTAAGGAAATTTTTCTTCTGTGAGCATGTAAATATTAACGTTTTTAATTTTAGTTGAATGCCAACTATATGCAATATCATTGTATTTAACTCAAGGTTCTTGATTAATCATTTAGCAACCAGTATAGTCGTTGGATTCTCACTCACGTTAATAATTGCGTGATTTGCAACGAGTCAATTTTGGCTTATGATTTGTAGAGTTAATGTCGATCTTTGGATCGCTGTTGGTAATCCAGTTTGTTTGTATATTAATTCATTGTCATTTAAATTGCTTTGTCACTTAGTTGTATTTATCCTGTTAAATATAAATGTTTTTCTTGGTGTACACTCTAACCATGCTTATGAGTGAAGACATAGTGCATTTTAATAATTTGTGAAATCTGCATTCATATGTGTGTTCTTTATATAAATTAAATATTCAAGGTTGCACGCACTTCTAGACTTGTTTTTAATGAAAAGGGCCGTGAATATTGCTATGCAATGAATAACCTACAATTGTAATATCTGGCAAATAAAAGTGTTTTTGTAATGATGGAATTGTATGTATAAATTTGAACACGTGGGTTCAAAGCTACGACTTTCGTTTAAGTTTCAGTCGACAGCTCTCGTCAAGATCAATCGATTGCGTGTATAAAATCATTTGTGCGGCGTGGTAATGGTGAAATTGTATGGGTCTAATGTAGAAAAATTTAAGAAAACTTAACACAATGTCGGCCTATACTCGTCAAAAGGCCAAATCTAAATACAGAAATAGTATACGGCTGGAAAGAGCATCTCAAAAGCAATCCAGTGATACCCATAAAACCCCATATTATCGTGTGAAGCGGTGCCGGGAACGTAAAAAATAAAAAAAATAAAAACATCAAGGTGTCCTAGCGCGTCAACGTAGACGTATTAATGCAAAACAAAACGGCCGTGTCCCCAACACAGCCACACTACATTTTTAATATCTTATTTTCACTGTGTGTTATTTCCTGATTACAAAAAGTCAGAGACTTAATGATAAACACTATAAATATGTTCCAGACATTTTACAACAAGCCGACAACACACAATTAAAATTACGCACAAAAAAAAATTTAACAATTTGTAAAATGTAAATTTTCTATAATCTTACTTTGCCAGTTATTACTATGAATCCGAAATTATGGTGCGAAAACGAAGAATTTTTCTGCTAAAGAGGTAAAGACGAACCTTCAGTTTTTGTTGCAATACAAAATTGGGACTAAAAAGTTCAAACGTAAGCGCTAAATTAACTAGGTTTGGCTTACATAACTCTCTCAGAAGCTGTAAAAATGTTACGCGAATTTCCGTAAAAGCCTGTGTAAAGTTTTGCCCTTAGACTGCCATATAACTACGTGACGTCTTCTTACACGTCTGTGTGTCAAGACAGTTTTCTTGAACATTTGTGACTCGTCCTTCGCCGTGTGCTTTATTATGATGCAAAACGACTCGGCAAATAAAACACGTCGTCTAATTACCACACTGTAGACTACTTCGTCATCCATAACTTCACATTAAACCAGTAACCACTGCCCGCTTATTATACAAAATTATCTCCAGATCTGAAGTGTTTAGGAAAATGGAATCCAGAGAACCTGTTATTCTGAAAATGATGACAAGGAGAATTTAATGTTTCACGTTCGAAAATTGTGCTTGTAGCTTTAATCGGAACACAACTATCCCGCTGTGATTTTTTAATTTCCAGTATAATTACCGCTTCTTGCTATTAACTTTAAATGCGCAGTGGGATTTTTTTAGGTAGGGAAAATTCCCAGTTTGGGTTACAACTAAGGAAATAAAAAGAAAAAGCTAAAGTTTAATAAAACAAGCAAGGAGTCATGACGTGGAAGGAAAGTCATTTGTTTAGTAAATCAAGATAATTGTAAACCTTAATTTTCTCTTCGAAATAATTGGGACTTGAAGAAACAAAAATAATACCGTAGCTTTAGAAGGGTTAGTAATTTTCTGACTTCGTTTTCAAGGAATGAGATATCAGTTTAAATTTATTCATTGAGTAAGCGCATGAATCTAAACGTTTTAAAATTTCCTTTAGTAATAGTTTGTGATCAAAAATTCACTTTAGTGACTGAGTTTATATTAACATCGAAGTAATAAAAACCATTGAATAAAATAATGTTTCATGGAGTTTTAGTTTACAAGCATACGCTGATGTATTCATTATTTTAAGGTGTTAACTTGTAATCTTCCAATATATTACCAAAGCTTACAACTCTAAAAGTAATTAGGCTAAATTAATTGTATATTTGAATGGTTTACGGCATTGCAGACTGATAAACTGTAATTATTGTGTAATATTTTGTTTTTTCTTTGCTTTAGGTTTTAATGAAGACAATAATAATAAAATAAGAGAGGCGCGGACACTAAATTCAGTAAATTTGGCTTATACTAAAAATAACTTTCAGCTGAAAAAATGAGGATGTTTCATTGAGTATATATAGTATAGGTTATTAGTGATCGTGCATACAAAGTCATCAATCTCACGTGACCAAGGTTCCTGACTGGTGACTGTTCACACCCAATCCTTTCCATTACTCAATTTAAAATATTTATTTGTAGGTAATTTTATTAGAACTTTGTTATATTATTAATAAATAATACATTTATTTATATTATTATATTTTTAAACAACTAATTAATTTATAATTACATATTTGTAAAATATTTCTATAAGCTGATAACTCTATAATACAGTTAAAATTGTATAATAAACATGATTTACAATATAAATATGTAAAATAATTCCCAATACGCGTTTTATAATTATAATATAGTGATAATTTGTAATAAATAAAGAAGTGAAAAAAATTGCTCATGCCCCACTTTCCCCATCGAGGTTTTGTTGTAGCCTTTAGCGATTTATGTGCATTTTACAGGCATTGTATGATTCAGCAGACGCTGCAAAAGTATTCAAAACCTGTTTTACACACGTTTTGAAAGCGCCGATCAGGTGTACTCTAATTTTTGTCTTCACTTTGGCCGCAATTTATCTGGGGGGGGGGGGGAAAGTTAAACTGTTTATATATATATGTACGTAGGGTGACGAATACTAAACAAGAGTCTTCAAACGAATTAACATAATTATTGCTACAGATTGGCGTTACCGCCGCAAGATTATAACGTACAGCTTGTAGCGGACATCGACATTACTGAACTGTCAGTTGGGACTTCGAACCAAAAGTTCACATGTACCTCTGCTTAAGCGACGAGAGCGGGTGTTGCAGCCATCGCAACATACATATAAGAGATTTAAAGCTCCTGTGTTTCTTCAGATGGATATCACAGGGCAGTAGGATGGCTTAGCTCCTTCTGGGCCATGGGTTACGGGTGTGATATGATGTGGGACCAAGTCAACGATCTCGGCTGGTTTGTATCACGTGACCTCAACCTTGTCCTCAGGGTAGCATGTGTGTAACATTGAATCTAAAAATTAAAAATTAAATTTAAAAAAACAATTATAGAAGTACAAAAAATTAGTTTTTAAAATATATAAACACCGATATTTAACTTAAAAGTAAAAAAAAATTAAATTATAAAAATTAAAAAATTAAAAAAACGAAAAATTATAAAGATTTAAATGCAGGAGGTGCTGGGTCCCACTTGTAAAGATGACAGCACACATGCACCTTGTAGCAATACCACTGGGCAACTTATACCACCACCAATTAATTTAACGACTCGCCATTTTTCCAATTCCTATCACAATTTACTCACTTTTTTCGGTCCCCCCACCCTCCTTTGACACTCCGCTTTCTCCTCAGTATAACCTCTTAATTTGACTTCTGCGTATCACTGTTATTTCCTACCACCACTAATTCGCATAAGCTAAACCCTTTATACATTTTCCGTTAAACCCCACTTTCAGATTCTAAAAGCCTACAGAAAGATCGCAGGGTATTGTTGAATGATTTTTTAAAATCATTTGACGAAATATATTTGAAACTTATCCTTTCGAGCCAGTAATAGGAGAAAAGTGAACTTTTAAAAAATCAGCAAGAGACAGGCCAACGTACGTGCTGCTACCTGCTGTTGAACACACTCGGCTCACAACACGCCCTGCCACGCCATCTGTCAGCGGGCTCTCGAAACACTACCAGCCAGAAAAAAAATTGGTTTCTTGTGCAAAATAACAAATGTCTTGTGTTATTTTCGTGTTTTGTTGCACTTTATTAATAAAAAGAAGAAAATGGGACACGCGTAGGTTGTGCGTAAGCAGTTTTTATGTTATTTCACGCCACATGTTTCCAACTCGAGCTGTTCAGTATCAGTAATGGCAGAATAACTACTTTTCAAAAGTCGTTGGTGAGTTGATTGTTGTCGAATGAAAGTGCATTGTCAAGCCAGTTCCCTGAATTACTTTTATTTCCATTTTTAACATATTAGCTGTAACGTACAAAGTGTGGTAAGAACTACAATTACCGTCTCGCAGATGTTAACCCAAATTCGCTGTCTAATAAATTAAAAAAGAGTTAACAAATAGTTAATTTTTTGCAAGGTTTTCTACTTTTACTTTTATAACCGTTGATATATTTTTTTAGACAGATGCCAGTCTATAAAAACATTAAAATTTGTTAGAATTACGACAAGTGGATTAACTGACAAGGTGTTAATAAAATATACAACTGCCAATTGACGCACCAGCTGATAGCGATAGGATACATAAACGAAAAGTAAACATTGGCGCTACTTTCGTCGAACTGTCTTGCTAAGTTACATGAGACAGAGAGTACCTCCCCCCCCCCCTCCCCCACGGTAACCCAACGTTTTAGGACTTCATTTCTTTCCCTTCACCAACTCTACAACTGTCAGTGATCTACAACCATACATGGGCGATGGTAACGTTTTTGTCGATCAATCCAATTGTTTAGCGGACTTTTCAGCTGTTACGGGGCCCTGTAGTGGACTCGTGGTGCTCTTTAGGGTTCCTACAATTCAAATGTCAAGGTAACGTGATAATATTCGTCTTCCCAACACATTATAAATGTTGAAAATTAACTGGATACCTTCGGTAGGTAAATTACCGGAAATTGGTTCTCGTATTAATAACATGGCGTTGCGTCAACGTAAGCCCACGTGGTATTTTGGCGTTGGGACAACGTAATATTTAGAGACCTGCAAAATTCGCGTTATTATTTGGCATCAGGCTGAACTTAGCATTTTTGTATATACTCGAGCCGGCATCGGTTCTCCATTGGCTGCTGCATAGATGTGAAGCCTCTCCTTTTTTTTTTTGACTGAACTACACGTGATTGGACTACACAATTGTGAAGAGTTCATCTACTGGCGCTGAGTTACCCAGGGCGTGTCAGATAATTTATGGTCCGATGACACGAACTTATTGGAAAGGTACATGTGTTTGGAGTTGAACGTGTCCGCAAATAATAACACGAATTCTGCATGTCTCTAGTAATATTCCAACGTTGGCCTAAAGCTAGAAGCAAACGTTGAGTCAGCGTTGACCCAGGCAGATTTTCTTCTGGAGTAACAGTAGAGTCCACCCTATATCAATAAAAAAAAATGGCTTTGCTGTTGAGATATTTGAGCTTGAATAAAGGCATTAAAATAAGCAAAGCCAGAGTATCGCAATATCCTCGCCCCCATTTAACGACTTAAAATAATATCTAGCGGGAAATGTTCACACAGAAACAACAAATTGTGCTATTCGTCCGGTACGGTTACCACGTGCGAAAATTTCGGAAACGGCCCCACCGGGTCTCAAACCCGGTTCGCCTTGATGAGAGACGAGAGCTCTAGCCTTTGCAAAAACTGTGGCCCCTCTCAAGTCCAAGAACAAAAATAAATTAGATCTTATTCAGCATTGCGTAAATAATTTTTCAGGATATTTATATTATCCTGAGATACTTATAGTATCTAAGGTGCACGGCAACACTTATTAAAGAACTAGATGACCCGTGCGACTTCGTTCGCATTATATTTTTGTAAACTTTGAATTGATCTTGCCACTTTTTTAAATTAGGATCTCTAGTCACTGAGCTACTGTGGCCCGACTATTGGGTTCTCTACCCACTGAGCTACTGTGGCCCGACTATTGGGTTCTCTACCCACTGAGCTACTGTGGCCCCACTATTGGATTCTCTAGCCCCTGACCAGCAGTGGCCCCCACTATTTGGTGCTCTAGCCCCTGAGCAGCTGCGACCCCACTATTGGGTGCTCTACCTACTGAGCTACTGCGGCCCCACTATATGGGTGTTCTAGCCACTGAGCTACTGCGGCCCCACTTGATATATATATATATTCCCTGGGTCACTGCGGCCGCACTTGGAATAACTCTAGCCACTGAGCCAGTACGGCTTTTTGGAAGGAAATGTTTACAGCCCATAGACAAAAAAAAAGGAGAAATGACGAGATTTTTTTAACAATGCTTTTTTTTTAATGCAGTAATCAATTCTAAGAAAACCTTAATCCAGTACCTATTTACAATAAGAATTTCCCGAAGTAATGAGATATTTTCACGGAATAAATGTAGCCTATGTCACTCTCCGACCCTCCAGCTATATCTGTGCAAAAAATCATGTCGATCCGTTACTCCGTTTTGACGTGAAAGAAGGACAAACAAATACACTTTCGCATTTATATAGTAGTAAGGATTTTTTTTCTCGCATAGATTCTTAACAATTGATATCATAACTACCAAAATATGTATCGTAAATTCATGAAAGTGTAATTTAAAATGATACTGTATTTTTTTTCTTTCATAAGCGGCTTGACGCGGTCTTACCTTAACGAGCGGCGAAGTCGAGATACTCGTAAGTAATTTACTCCACCGGCATTAATTGCTGCTAATTATTGCCCCCACTTCTGAGCAAACTAACAAGGTAAGCCATGAGCTTGACGGGGAGAGATAACCTTACTTACATCTCAGGTACTGGCCACAAAGACTGCCATTTGCCTGAAGTGGGATGAAGAAGCACTTGCAACTTTTAAATTGCGGTCCATTATCTGAGATAATTTTCTTGGGTCGATCTATATTTATAACAGAGTCATCGACTGTTCTTCTTGTTATCACTTTTGCAGTTGATCTTAATAGGATACTGTGACGGGCTGCACCGCGTCACTGCACGTCTTTGAATAATCATCAAACCTACAACTAAAAACTCTTAAAATTAATGGGCTGGGCCACGTCGCACACGACCTCGAAACATTAAAAAAAAGTAGTTAGCAGGCCGAACCACATCGCCAATCACCCATTCGAATACTTACTGTGTTTGGTTACGTGATAATTTGAGCGGCGAACTGCCCGACACGTACGAAAACTTTATTACGTTTATTTTGCTGTTAAAAACCTGCAAAATGACGCAACAGCAATAAATAATTAAACTGTAATGTTCTCGCAAAGTTTGCGCTACCTTAAAAAGACTTTGAAGAACCTGGGGTGCTAGGAAAACAAGTGGTACTGTGCGTATGAATTCTCACGTGGCGGCAGCAACCAGTTCTAACAGACATTTGTGTGGTGGACTGATGTTTTAGCGGTTCGTCGCCTGAGCGCAGCACCGTCGACGGCGAGCGAGGAGAACTGCTTGCCCTGGTGCGCGCGCACCCCAAAACGGTGACGTCTGGTTACGCAGTTTCCGGCAACTTGATCAAGAGGCCGGAAGTTTGATGGCGTACTGAAATATTATTGGTGTTTGACTTTTCAATTGTGTAGACCTCCTAAGGGCAATAGGTGTCCGCTGCGTCGGTTCACCCTAATAGGTAACATCAAACGCCGTTGGGCGTGAATTTCAGGACCCCTCCCAGGGACAATTGATAGCCCCAACTATTTCTTGGAATTGCGGTTTTTGAAGGGCGGTGGACTTGTGTATTTAATGCCTGTTCACGCTTCCTTCTGCGTCAATCAGTGGCCTCATGGGGGCAAGCTTCTGCCAGATAAGTAGCATTCTTGTTTGTTACACAAATATAGGCTCCTCGAGCGAATAGGTCCTTTACGTCATTCTGACGCTAGGCTAGGGCCATTATGGCCAGAAATTTTAAAAATTTTTAAAGCTTGCGAAATGTTGGCCTCATAACTGAACTTTGATACTGTTACCTTCTGTAACCAGTTTTGTAAACAACCCATAAGGAAGTATGTGACCAAGTCTTAACCACGTTTTGGGTGGTTGTAACCACTGGTAACCAAATACAAATATTATGATCTTAGCATTTTGAAAACGAGCCTAGGTAATGGTAGGCTCTATGCGACTTTACGAAGTTTAGTGCATTTTTTTAAAAACATATTTACTTGCGGGAGTTAAGGCCGGCATTGCTGAGCAGTTGCTCCCATCCATCCGTAAGGTGTCGCCAAATTGGGTTTTCTGGTGTAAGAACAAAAATTAGTCTGTAATGTCAAGAGTAAATGTCGGCGTGACAAAAACAAATCCGTCATTTTGTAACGACTGTTATTTGGGGTAAATTGCCCAATATGGCCGGGTAGAGGCATTAACATAACCTGTGTAGAATTTTACAAGTATTAGTTGAATAACGGCGAATTTTTAATAGATTTGTTGCTGAAGGAGAGGAGATAACATTAGCTTTTCCACATGCATGTAAAACTGATACCAATGAAATTTTGTCCACACGTAAGATTAATGGTAAATGAAAAGAATTGAAAGAAACATAACCAAAATAAAAGAATATTACTACACTTCCATGTTTCTGTTACAGACCATTTATCACTGTCAACTTACCGGCACACTGTACAGAAAGTTTGGTTTATGCGTTGCTTTTGCCATTTTAGTGTTCTGTTGATTTTACTAGGTCTTTATGCAAATCCTGCCTTGCCACGCCCTTGGTTTAGGACGCAGCAAGGTCAGAATACAATTTTTCATATTTTGAGAAAACATCAAGTGCTACTAAAATATATTTTACACCGCCTTTTCCTGTGGACAAAAGGCCAAATAAATCAACACATACTATTTGTAATGGTTTAGTTACCAAAACATGTCCCATTTATCCTTTACGCTTGTAATTCATTACTTCTGTTTGAGCACATAATATACAAGTTAAAAAGTGACATTTGATACAGTACGGTACATATCCCTAAATATACAAAAATGTTGTATTATTAAACCGTTCCCTAATTTATTGTGAGATATTGAGACGTATTTTCTTTGTAATTATTTTTAGGAAATTATAATTTACTCTTATTTAATTACGACCTCCATACCTTAACGAACCTGGTTTAGTCCACTGACTTTTGAGAAATTGTAACTATTTATAAATGCGCCTTTCATATATTGGGGACGGGATGTTTAACCCGTGGAACCCTCATCCCCCTATCTACGCTCACGGATCTTAGTTATGTCCGACTCAAACTACTGTCGTTAAAGTAATCGAAAATGTTGTGTCGTGGATACTATTACCAATGACACTGTCACAGATAGTTCAGTTTTATTCCAGCACGAGGAAAAGGTACACACATTTCAGTATAATCGAGATTATTTTTAATTTACGTATCGTGTTATGTATGTACAAACATAACTTAATGCGCAATGTAACTTGTAGTTTATGGAAATACGCAGTGCTGCTGGGCGTGTTAAAATTCGCCAAAAAAAAATCGTGGGAAGCTTGTAAAATGATGGCAAAGAACCTGTTAGGTGTTAGTGGACCCGTTTTTCCTCTAGATTTAATAAGAAGAGTGGAAATTTATAATCATACAGCGAAGTAGTTTTCTATAATCTAATTTACAACGTTTACCGAATCAGAATCACCGCCCGTAGCTATACAATAATTTACCTTCTCCGCTCTGTGTCACGGGGCCTCTCTGGGGTACCTGTGAATATTTTTTTTATTCGTGTACTGGAGCAATCAGACACCCTCCAAAGTGCTGCCGGAAATTCTTTCTCGATACTTATTCGTGGGGTCGCCTTCGATTATATCGCCCTTGGTAGCCACAGGCGGGGACAGATTCTCTACTATTATCTACGTTCTGACAGATTTACGATGGGAAAGATAACGAAGAAACCAGCTGTGTTGCCGCAGTTCTTTTTAGCTCCTCCGATACGGATGCATGTTGCAAGTGAAGTAGTGATCGCAGTACACAGGGTAGTTATAGGCTGTTCACGGTAAAATGAGCACTTTTGAAAGCCCTGCTTATGATTTACTTGTACACACGTTGTGTATTACGCCGCCATATGTAAAATTAACATTGCGATTGGTCTCGTCACTTTATTCATGCGTCGGTCAAATGAAACTCTGAAATTATTAAGAAAGTAAATACTTTACAAACCTGCTAATTTTTACACTTTGATGCATTGAAAAAAACAGAAAAAGAAAGAAATAATTTTAAGTTATCATAAATGGTTACCAAACACTTTTTATTCTACGTTAAGATATGGAACTACTTTCCACCCATCGTTGCCAACTTACTGGACGAATACCACACTGTGCGCCAGTTAAAATGTATGCATGCAGGGGCAGTGACTTTTATCTAAGGTTAATTTCTAAAGTGCTCACTTTATCGTGAACAGACTTAACGTAGTTTCACACCGATTCACGATACATGAATCCCTGGTACGAATGCGTACACACGAGACTGTGTGTGTCATTTAAGTGCAGTATATAAAAATTATATTCTTCCGTTCTTCAGCTAAATCTCTCCACTCCATTCTTCTTCAGCTGAGTTTGATACCATAAAAATGAGGATGGGACGAGGAAAATTACTTAATTATCGTACGCGGGGCATATATAATGAAACCGATAATGCAAATATGACTGAATAGCCGAGTCTATTGTGAATTTGACGTACGATATTTTCGTTTTCGTGCCAGTGCATATCATAAATAAGAGATAGTTACATACATATTTAAAAACTTTTGCATAAAAAACTTCCAGTTCAGGAATTATTTTGTCTAGACGTAATTAATTACTTTGGAACTAACCATTTTGAGGACTTCAAAATCGTTCCAAAGAGTCAAGAATTATTTTTGAAAATCTTAGCATTTACGTTTTTTTATTCTTTTTGGTATGAAATAATATAGTCTGGAAAAATTATGCCAGTGGTGGAATATTGCTTTTCAAATCGAAGTGGAAGAAACTATAGACTTTTTAAATTTATGTCGTTTGTCCGGATCTTGACATCGAATGAATTTCGTTAGGCATCGTGTCATCACAACGGCATGAAATATATTTGCTTGTAAATTCGGTACGTGGTTCGCCCGGATTTAAATTTTAACTTTTGAGATAAAATTTAAAGTCAATGCAGATGTAAGTTCAATTCTAGTCTTAGGAGAAACAAGAGTCAGGTTTCAAAGAAGTGGCAGTAAATCACTCTTTCGACTTCAAGAAACCGTTTAGATCTAACTGAATATATGTTGTGTTAAAAATAATACCTTGAGATGTGTACGAATCAGGATCTTAGGGTCTTAAGGTGATATTTCAAATTTTTTTATTTTGTTATCTGAAAGAGCTTTCGAAAAGTGTCCCCTTAATGCAGTTATTAGTTGTCAAATCATTATAGTATTCAAAATATAACACTCAAAAGTCTTAATTTCTCGAGTTCTGCAGCATACTAAGCTTTGCTCCTAGATATCTTTTCCAAGTTATATTGTATTTAATGAAATCTATATGGTGTGCAGAACATACTGATTCAGCATGAGTGCAATTCATAAACAGGTGAGCGAGTATTGGCACTCTGTATTGTGCTGAAAATAGGGGTCATACTTGTTGTAAATATATTTTTGTTCATTCAAGCGAAACTGTTAACATTAATTTAATAAATAGTTTAAACCATAAACTGTAGAGGGAAAGTTGTTTTTGTTCTTTTCGTAGCTTGTAACACAAATGCAGTATGCCGCGCTTAGACTCTAATTCAACACTTTGAACCTGCTTATAACACTCTGGTGTCGGAATTTGAGTGTTATATTTTGAAAACTATAATGATTTGATAACTAATAACTGCATTAAGGGGGTACTTCTCGAAACCTCTCTCAGATAACCAAATTCCAACAAAATAGAAATTCTAATTTTTGCGCTGCAAATGGTTATGAATATTACTTTCAAATCATTAGGTGCTTCTTGTACATTGCAATAGATATCTTCAAACAAGCCTTGAAATATCATCAAAATACAGGAAAATACCGGCTCTTGATCGGCTCTAATGCAGTTTCACAGATAAAATTTTTAAAACTTCAGTAATCTAATCAAAATAATTTTTACAATTCTCTAATTGGGTACTTAAATGCTGAAATATTAGGCTACTGTTTTCTATCAGTTAAAAAGAGCTAGCTGATATTTTCTTGTGAATTTTAAAACCAATTCAGGTGTAGTTGTTCAGAGAAACAATTTATTTCCTACTTTTGTCACGATGAGATGACGTTCTCGTACTGTAGTGGATGTACCCATCAGCTATCTAAGACCATTTTCCCGTGGGTTCGTTACACCTTTTCCTGGGAACAGATACGATCTCTCTCTTAACAACCCTTGTCAAAATAAGGGGTATCGGCTTGCCGTAGACTTAGATAGGCCATTCACGGTCACTTCCAACTTTTCTGAAGCCCTGCTGAAGTTCTACTTCCAGGATATTCCTCCACCTCATTCGAACAAACATTAACGAAGTCTAGAAAATCACACCAAAAGGTTAACGCACTACATTATCGTGCACTCTGTGTAATAAAATGTTCCATAAGACCTATTTCTTACTAATTATTACCTACACGTCTATTTTCTACCTGTTTTTTGTCGTTCTAATGAGAAATTAAATACGATAATCTATAGATAAACTATAAGTAAAAGTTCAATTTAACATAAAATAATGTACTTTAAGTTAACACAAGTATAAAAGGATTGTATTTTAGGAAACAGCCAAACGCCTCATACATGGGATGTTTTTTCTAAGTTTTGATTCAAAAAGTGTGAAGAAACCATGAATGGACTGTAATAATATAGATTCTAGCGTGTAAGTCATGCAAGTGAAACATATATATTTCCAATATCTGCTGGTCTACCCTGCGTACAGACTCGCATCATAAGCCACGACAGCGAAAAATTAAACAGCCATTCTTTAAAGTTGTTTTTTCTCTTTGGGCGTTCGATCTCAAACAGCTTTTACACTACGTAATATACATGTAAAACCAGTTCAAGATGACATACGCATACTAAATATCATGCGAGAATATCTTGTACAAGGCAGATTTTGTACGAGTAGAGTTTTACTTGAAACTAGTGATAATATTGGTCGTTCTCTGCTAGTCATGTGACCGACCACCTATCCTATACAGGATGTTTGGAATTGAAATGCCCAAACTGCCGGAGGTGATTCCTTATGAAAAATAAAGTTGGAAATATAGGACATCATGTACCTTAAACAGAATATTAAAGGAGATATGAGCCTGTGAAAATTGGGTTTGAAAAAAGTATTTTCGCTGAATTCCTTGCACTTTCTGCCAGCGGTAGGGATGGCGGCGATTTATCCACAGTACGTCCCACGTGGTTGTATGGGACATGCCCATTTCGCGTGCTATGGAGTGTGTACTAGTGGAGAGCATGTCGTTGATATGCTGACGTATCACTTCCTCAAGCCGAACAGTGTGCACAAACCGAGGACGGCCAGCATTACTCATGTGTCTCTGCAACATGGGGAGCATAAGTCACCTCTTTACTGCGGACTTTGCAAGCGTTGTACGAGGCATTCGACAAAAATACGTTTTTAACACCCAATTTTCATAGGCTCGTATCTCCTTTAATATTCCGTTTAGGTATATGGTGTCCTGTATATTTTCGACTTTATTTTTCATAAGGAATCACCTCCCGCAGCTTGGGTGTTTAATTTCCGAACAACCTGTATATATCAACCAGTAAAGTAGTAGAGCATAAAAAATTAGTTTTGCGAAGAGGAATTAGGCGAAAATAACTGTTAATATATTTTTTTAATGGAGTGGAGTACAGAAAATGCTGTGAGTGTGTTGGGTAAATACAAAGAATATCCTGTTCTTTTTAATAGCCTTTACTTCAAAACAGCGTGTGTTTATGAGATTTGATTATTACAATTATGGTTAGCTAAGGTATTCCCAGGCCATTAACTTTTCTCTTGCAATTAGTTATTTGGCTGCTAGTTTAATACGTGGGCTTGTTTCTCATAGGATTAAATTTCTAATGTGAGGCCTCGTACGAAATCCATTTCGCATCGTGTGAAAACAGCTTCGACGTTAACAGACATCTTAACATTTATTTCAGTGGCATAGTGGCCAGGGCGCTCGCCTTCCCATCGCGGCGATCCGGGTTCGATTGCCGGTGGATTCAATCCCGGATTTCCGCACGTGCGGGAATCGTGCTGGAAGATACAGCTTGCCGGGGCGGGTTTTCTCGGGGTGCTTCTGTTTCCCCCGCCCTTGCATTCAAGCGCCGTCCAATCCTATTGTATCATTTCACTTCATGTCCGGGGATGACGGGCAACTACGGGTATTTTGCCATGTGTGCACTCCCCACACGACATTAATTAATTAATTTATTTATTTAAGTCAAGTAGTGTTCCTTGCGAAACGAGCACAAACACCCCGAGAACGTCTCTTCCAATTGGCGGGATTGCGGTGGCTGAGGTTAGCCTGCTCGCCTCCCACGAAGGCGATCCGGGTTCAATCCCCGGCCGGGTCGTCGGATTTTCGCATGTGGGATTCGTGCCGGACGACACCGTTGGTCGGCGGGATTTTCTCGGGGATCTCCCGTTTCCCCACTCCTTCATTCCGGTGCCGCTCCATATTCACCTCAATCACCCTCATCGGCTCTCAAGACCACGCTGTTAAGAGCCGCCCAAATCTATTCACTCTTCCAGTTGACGGCGAATGAGAAATGGGAACTGACAGAAGGACCTTTTGATGCAAAGGAAGAGTGAGAGTGAGATGTAACTGTATATGTGAGAGTGTAAATGAGACCATTTAGATGGACTGCAGTGTGGTTTCGACAACGCCCGTTGCGTTTGGTGGCGAGGTGATGGGGAATGTTTCTGGTTAACTAGCATTCCCCAAAACTTAGTCCGTGCACACTCGAACACACTGGGCCAAGAAAGTTGATAAAGGGGATACTGTCACGCTTAAATTGAACATGAAAAAAGGAAATGCGCGGACGCCACTGTTAGTGTGTATTTGAGAAGTTTCGTGTAGTTTTCGTTTTATATTTTGGACCAGCATGACGGTTTTAAAATTGCAAAGTTCCCTGTGGCACCATGAACATCTAAAGAGCCGATTTAGCTTCTGCTTGCGGGAGTTAACCTACGGTTATAGGCTGTTCACGATAAAGTGAGCTCTTTTTAAGGCCCTCCCAACAGGCATTAACCACTAATTAATATATCTTATTGCAGCCTCCTGCTTTACATTTCGATGGAGGTGAAATGTACACAGTATGTTTATTGGTCACATTGCAATGTTTATATTAAAAAGCAGCAGGAATATGGAAATTGGATGAAAGGGAAATTTCATAAGAGCCTTAAAAAAAGTGCTCACTTTACCGTGAACGGCCTATAGAATGAAGTGCTCCAGGTATGACCTTTTTAATAGGTATCGGCCATCTGGAGGTGAGGTTTCGTGAGGTCAGGGCCGGTTCCACCAGGAACTTCGACGGCAACAGGAGATGTACATGTTGTTCAATTCGCGCCGCGCCACTGGCTTGGAGGTAGGAACCAGCACGCGAGATATGCCGGGGGGGGGGGGGGGGGTGAGAGGGGTGGTGGCCGCGGCTTGGAAAATCCCTGGCGCCGCGAGCAGCGGTGGTACTCACCGTTTACCCAATCACGGTTTAATTAACACGCGTCCATCAGAAAGCATTTAACGCCGGGTCGCGTACGTAATTAAAACGCGCCGGGGCAGCCCCAGCCCGCGTGAGCGGTCTCGTTACAGGGCAAGCCGGGATCATGGCACGGGAGAATGAAGCCGGGAGGGGAGAGGAGGAGGAGCTCTTTCGAGTCCGACTGGTGCAACAATCATAATTACTGCTCCTCGCCACTCCACATCACTCTACATAATGAGCTATAAATCGACAATAATTAACTTCTTTTTGCTCCGGCGGGCGCGTAGACGTGTAGTGGAGGGGGCGAGGGGGTAGGTGAAAAGCGAGGGGCCGAGGGGAGGAAGTCTTGATGTCATGAATTAAGCCGGCTGAAGATTAGGGGCGGTTGTAGCTCCCCCAGGGCCCTCGCTGGCCGATTACAAAAACCTCCGTTCCCTGTGCGCAGGGGGCCAATTTCCTCGCATAACTCATGGCCCCGAGAAATAAATTTTCGGGTTTGAGGTCCCATCCCCCTCCCCCGTTTTGTTTTACTCTTCTTTTTTTATGTCCCCGGGTCTGCCTGTCTTCCGTTTCGCTTCCGCGCGTAGCAGTTGTATTATTACATTATGCAAATCCGGTGGCAGCTAAAGTGTTAGGTAGTGCGGCGATCTGATGGCACTAATAGAAATGCCCCCCCCCCTCGAGGGTTGAAGAGGGAGGGGGGGTTACGGGGACGTGTGCGTCATGTCAAACGTTCAGTGGGGGTTCCAGGCTGCAGTTACTCATCAAGCAGTCAGCGGGACTGCCTGCACCTGTGACGCAATCCTCTCCAGCCTCTGGACCGGCGCGCCACCGGGGGCGTTCCTAAACGTCACTCCGAGAGTAGGGTAGAGCAACATAGAGTAACAGTGGGGGAAAGCAAAAGTAAACATGGTTTTGAAACGATAATGATGTAAATATCATTCTGTGTTTACAAATATGTACTGATAAGGTAACCAATGGAAATTACAAATTATATATTTTTCAATTTTCTCAAATTCTTTCTTTTTCAAAATATTAGTTACGTACATAAATAGCTTCACTTGCGATGAATTAACCGTAAACGTTCTGTATAAACTGTTCACAGTAAAATGAGCACTTCTGAAAGCCCTGCTTAGGATCTATTTCTATGCACGCTGTGTAATCTTCCACCACGTGCACAATTAACATTGCTCTGGGCCTGATCACTTTATCCATACGCCGGACAAGTGGAACTCTGAAATTATTAGCAAAGTTAAAATTTTACAATTGGCTTATTCTTACACTTGTGTGCATTAAAAACACGGAAAGTAAAAGAAAAATTTTCGGTTTTCACAAATGTTTACCTTATACTTCAAATTCAGTGCTTACAAGTGGAACTACTTCCTCTCAGTCGTTGCCAACTTTACCAGGCGCGTAGCAGTCAGTCTCCCCCTAAAAATATACGCAGATAAGAGCAGCCTTTTTAAAAATGTAACATTTATAAAAGTTAACTTTTAAATAAAAATACGAATTTTATCACTCTTCCTTTGTGTCAGAACGTCCGAAATTCCTTTCAATTTGTTTGATTCTGCTAAAATGTCCGCCGTTTTCAGTTTACCACTCCTTACTCGTTGAAACAGTGCGTGTTGAAGGTTTACTTTGGCAAGATGCTCAGAGTAATTACTCTACCGTTTCGGGACACTGCCGAGAGCGAGTAAAACATTTACTCAAAAGAATTCTGGGACAGCGAGAGAGAAACGTTTACTCGCAGAGTAAAGTTCTGGAATGCCGCCTCGAGAGACTGCTTCTCCGACTGGAAGAACCTTCACTTCGTAAACGAAGAACCTTCACTTCGTCGCGGGATCTGTTCCTTTTATAACGTCAGCTAGACTTCTGTAGCGTTCTCGCAGTAAAGTGAGAACTTCTGAAAGCCCTGCTTAAGATCTACTTGTATGCACGTTGCGTATTCTTCCGCCTCGTGTAAAATTAACACTGGCGAGGGCCTCATCACTTTATTCATGCGCTTGTCCAATCAAACTGTGAAATTATAAGAAGAGTTAATATTTGACAAAAATGCTCATTTTTACACTTCGACATACAAAATAAATAGAAAGCGAAATAAATGGTTTAAGTTACAAATGGTCACCTAACACTTATTGTTCGACTTAAGATACGGAACTACTTTCCATCCACCGTTACCAACTTTACTGGGTGCATGTCACTCTGCGCGCCCGTTAAAATATACGCAGGCAGGGGCAGTGACGTTTTTCTAAGGTTGTTTGTAAATGTGCTCATTTTATCGTGAACAGTCTTTATGTATCTTAATTCGTGGCCGAGTCGTTGTAGAGGTTTAGACTACTCGCCTCCCACCAAGGCGATCCTGGGTTCGATTCCCGCCCCGGATTTCCGCGTGTGGGAATCGTGCCGGACGATGCCGCTGGTCGGCGAGTTTTCTCGGAGATCTCACGCCCCCCCCCCCCCCGCCCCCGCATTCAGGCGCTGCTCCATACCCACCTCGCTTCACCCTCACCGGTTCTTAAGACCTCGTTGTTTAGAGCCGCCCAAATCTCTTCACTCACTCTGTCTTAATTTACTACCGACTTAACTTGGGGGCCTGCATGGCGCCGTGCAAGGTAGCGCGTATATAGTCTATAGGCTGTTCACGGTGAAGTGAGATCTTTTGAAGCCCTAGTTTCTTTTTCCTTTCAGACATTTTTTATCCTTTAACTATACTTCAGACTAGATATTGCCATGTAGGTAATACACACAGCGTGTATTTTCCACCGCACCCGGAAATTAACGTTCAAGGCTAAAATAGAATATATTAAATACGATTGTTCCAAATCAGAGGGCATTCCAAAATGCTCACTTTACCGTGAATAGCCTATACTCACGGTTTCTTCACACTAAGTAAATACAACCTTTAGAAAATCACCCCTTGTGTGACGTGTTTGGTTGTTTACTAAATATGTCATGTATCACAAGAGTTTTATAACTCTGTTAACATAAAAAGATCTCATATTTCGTTAGATTGAAGTTTTACAAATATTTTATTAATAAATTATATTTAATTTATAATAACTATGAAAAAAGCGATTAAATACGTGTGTTGGAAACGCCTAGTAGAAAATAGTTATCATACAAAATATCATTCCAACTGTGCGCGCACGAATTCGGTGCATTGTCCTTTAGTGTAATTTTCTTGACTTTTGAATGCTTAGTTTGCACGAGGCGGAGGAATATCCTGGAAGTATAACTTAGGCAAGGCTTCAGAAAAGTGTGAAGTAACCGTGAATGGATTATACAGTTAACAGGCAATGATATTTATTCGAATGCTAATGACAAATAGCTTAAGCCCCGATTTGGTTACGGGTAACAATTTTATAGAAGTAGTTATTTTTTTCAGGGACGTCGGAACCATATCTGGTTAAGAATGAGAGCAATGTCTTGTACAGGCTGTTCACGATAAAGTGAGCACTTTTGAAATCAGCCTTAGAAAAATGTCACTGCCCCTACCTGCATATATTTCAACGAGCTCACTGGGGGACATGCGTCCAGTAAAGTTGGTAACGATGAATGGAAACTAGTTCCATATTTAACATCGAATAAAAGGTGTTAGGTAACCATTTGTGATAACTTAAATTATTTATTTCCCTTTCTGTTTATTTTAATGCACCGGAAGTGTTCAAATTACCAGATTTCCTAATTGTTACTTTTCTAATAATGTCACAGTTTTACTTGACCGACGCATGAATAAAGTCATGAGGTCCGCGACAATGTCAATTTTACATAAGGCGGAAGAATAAACAATTTACATACAAGTAGATCTCAATTAGGGCTTTTAAAAGTGCTCATCTTACCGTGAACAGCCTATAGATCATTTAGTGCACCAAAAATTAGTTTTTAAACTATATGTGTATTTACACACACATGAACAAACACATTGTTCCCTATTAAAATACATGGTAACAAAATACTTATATCGGTATAAGCATTGCTATTTTGTATTATCGTCTTAAATTTTATGTAACAACAGACCCATGTAACGTGTGAATTTTCATCTACATTGTTTTCCCGTGAAGTCTTCAGCGCCCCCTAGTGAGTGAGTGAAGAGATTTGGGCGACTCTTAACCCTTTCAATAAAAAAATAATAATTTTAGACGTTGCAACAAACAAATATTTTTTTTCGGAACTGTACCGATATCCAAACGACGCTTTGACTTACATCGGGACCAATAGAAATCTGTCTGTGATTTATGCAACTGGCAGCAGTGGTTTATAATGCTACAGAACACTGTTTCAGGAGCGAATGATGTCTCCCAGACGTAGGGAACCTTTCTCATTAGACGGTATGCTCTGCTGAGATGCATTCAAGCAACTTCATATGCAACATCCCAGATAGAGGACACTGTGACTGAAAGGGTTAACAGCGAGGGCTTGAGAGCCGATGAGGGTGATTATGGAGCAGCGCTGGAATGAAATGGAGTGGTAAACGTGAGATCCCCGAGAAAACCCGCCGACCAGAGGCAAGATTCCCACTTGCGAGAATCCGGTAGCGATCCCGCCGGGAATCGAACCCGGTTCGACTAGGCAGGAGGCGAGTAGTCTAACCACTAGACCACACCGCGGCTCCTCAGATCGGTGTTGGCTCTGAAACTTAACGTTTCTCCAGCTAAACATCACCACGTATGTCTCGGACGACTAGCCACGGTCGAAAGTTAGCGAGGGCAGTGTTGTGTGTACAAAAAGAGCAGATGGGGCTGGACACGTGACGAGAAGTAATGACGGTAATGGCAGGGTACAGCAGGAGACGTGTTGGCGGGAGGGTATCCGTCAGACTACTAACAACAGACGTGCCCATTAATGTGGAAATGCGCGGCGTATATTTTGTGTGCATAATAATTAGCGGCGAAGGTCAGGTGATGAGAATGAGGGGAGGGGGTTGGGGAGACAGGGCCGGGGCCACGCCCCCTTGTCCGTCCCGCCGGCTCGCGGTCAGGTAACAAATAGCCCGGCGTTTAACACGGTATTGGCTGCATTATAATAAATTACCATATGAATAACAGCCGGGGCATTGTGTCCCGGCGCAGCTTCCGTAAGATTGCACGCCTTGATGTATGAGGGTCGCGGTCAGCTGCGCTCGCCCGCTGCCTTCGCCGCTTCGGTTACCGAGATCCCTCTTCCCGGGTTGCTTGGTTTACCCGCGGGACTCCGTACTCGAGACGTTCCAAAAGGAGCAAGAGCTGCTGATTGCCCTGTTCCGTGAATAAAAATAGTGGTTCATAGCATAGACTAAAGATCAGGTGGACTGCTTATTACTCTTCTGCGCATGTACCCAACACTGACCTACCACAATCACACACAACTTTCAAAGTCGTGTGGTCAACAGTGACGAACGTGTTTGTTTACATCTTAATTTTTAAAGTTTTTAAAATGGCAACCACTATTATATGAATAAAATACGTTTACCAATTTGCATTAAACTAAACTGCATTGCAAATTGGTTATAGGAAGTAGGCTATACATACACCTTAAGGCATTTGTTTACAAATCAATTTTATAACCTCAAATCCTAAACATGTCGTTTTCGCTGGACGTTGTTGGCAGAAAAGCAGTTCAATGTTGGGACACAGAGATTGGTTGTACGCAGCCAGCGAGATCAGTTTACCTCATATTTAGTCTATGGTTCACAGTTGTGCAGTCGAACCTGATAATGCATAACAATAGTGATTCATATATAAAGGATCTATAGTGGCATGTACAGATCATGAAACACAGTGATTAACACACAAAAAAAAAGTCAATACGCATAAAGTGCCCAGTGCCCTGTTCACACATAAACACAGTTGTTACATTTCAGTAGAAACAGATGTGAAGTAATGCTGTGGAATTAGCAATCCCAAATACTCTTCGCCAATTTTATTCTTCCATTCGTTTTCTCATGAAGAAAATAGACAATTATCATTAATTTCATTTCAAGTTTAAAACTTTTTCACACCAATTATAGATGAACTGCAATGGTAGAACTTATGAAAGAGGCAAACAAGAAGTTTCCTGCACCCTTACGGTCACGTACGTAGGCAGAAAAATAATTTTATAGAATAAGGTATAGTCCGAAATATTTAAAGAATTGCGGCCATGGGTGCTACCAACGCACGTTAAGTTTTCACTAATTAAATCATCTAAACTGATCACTCTCCTTCACACGTCTAGTCTTGACGGTAATGGCATTCTATCTGTTAAAGAAAATTATGTTAGATTTTACTCCTGCCCTACTTATGCTGTCATTTGTCCTCCGATTGGCTGTCGTCTGACCACGCCACATCTCTCCGCCAATCAGCGATGGCGAGACGACAGACAACCAGGATAATTTTATTTCATGTTTTGATTTAACAAATGTTCATTACGTGGTACCCTCTAGATTATAATTGAAAAATACCCACTATAACATGAAATACTGAATACTGTCTAGAAAAAAATGAAATATACTTACTCATGATTTCTATGTCAATAAAATATTAAATTAACCAGAGATTATACCGCATTTTGTATCACTCGTATAATAAACCGTAATTTGGAAATGATACTAAATGAAGTGATAACATAAGCAAGTATTCCATAATCATATCTAATTAAAATGTATCTTGCCGACGGTAAACATAACCCCTCAAAAACTGCAATGTTACACAGTGACAGTGTTACAATACACATAAAATAGAAAACATTGTATAAAAGTATTTGTTCGATTATTATATTTTCCCATAAGAAAGGAAATATCGAAAATAATCGAAAAAAATAGGAAGTAGTTGGAAATAGGTGTTTCTGGCCCACAATGCTGAGTGGCCTACTAGTAGTACTACCATTGGAGGCCACAATCAGCCTGCCTATAGCGATGTGTGGAATGTCATGTTTAACTTGATGAAATTCAAATGTCAAGACAATAGTTGTTAACGTTTTCAGACACAGCAGCAAATATGAAAAAACATATAACACTTTTGTAAATATATTATTTGCTGGCCACTTTACTTTTTTTTATTAAAATTTTTAAAAGTTACATAAATACACAGACGCCAAATGTAAATGTTGTTCCTTTGATGTGGGTGAATCCAATTCTCTGATTGGCTACACAAGGCTATGGGAACGGACCTCATATCTGATTTGCTATTACATGAGGCGAATGGTTCTCTCTTGGCTGGGCTGCTGGTTAGTGTGTCGGCTACCAGTTGCTGATTGGTGAATGGCGTTCCAACATGTTGCTAGCCAGTGATGCCAATTTGCTGGCACGTGAGATTGGAGTTCGCGATATAAGACACTAGTAGTATTAAAAAAGGCGATTCTGACTTACCAGGCGTCAGGCGGAGGACCAGAGGAGCTCAATTAGCATATCAAGGTCCCTGCCCAAAAAAAATTCCAAAAATTATCCTCTCTTCCCGTGGAAAATTCCAGATGGTACCATCCTATTCCGTCGGCGGCCATTTTGGCAGCCAGTGAAAAATGCAGCATTGGTCCAAAATCGATTTTCTACTACCCGAATGAGCACATATGTCAATGGCGGCCATTTTGGTAGCCAGTAAAAAGTAGCCCGAAACCGATCGCAGCCATGTTGGCAGCCAGGGAATTTTTTTGCCGCCATTCATTAATGCCGATTTCCTATTACCTGAATGAGCGCATACTTAGATGGTGGTCATTTTGGTAGCCAGCCGGAACGATTGTGGTGGTACTGGAGGCAATTTTGGCAGCCAGTATATGCCATTACCACACGTAATACACTTCCTGGCCACCAAAACGGCACCCAAACACTGACGTCCGGCTGCGACGAAGCCCCAGCCAGCACTGCCCCTCCCTCAGGAGTCCTCAATACGAAGCCGCACCAGGCAGCCATCTTGGTCATAGAGGGTGAAACCTAACTAGAATGATAATGAACCACGCAATTGGGAGGTCATAGAGGTGATAAGCAGTCCTAGGAGTATGTATGTATGGTACACGCGATAATGTCAATTGACCTTGAAATGAACACTTAAGTATTGTAGATATGCCAGTTTGGGGACAAGGAACTGGGGAATCGGAACTTGAGCTGGGGGAGCCACCATCTTGTTATGTCACCCGATCGCCATATTGGATGACCTTGACCATTTATCGCCCGACCTGTATGGCATTTGACCTTGACCTTTAACCCGAGGACCTTTGACCTCTAAAACATCAATAAAACCTTTTAAAAATTCCTAAAAATCCTCAAAAAATTGCGACATTTTTTTTTTAAATTCCGAAAAAATTAATTATTAAAAATTATAAAAAATCATTAAAAATATCCTCAGAAATGACCCATTTTTTCCAGCAATGCTGACAGAGATCATTCACCCAAGGTCAAACCCAGGTGTCCAGGAGACAGGGATCGGGACCATGACCTTTGACTTTGACCTTTGACATTTAAAATGCAAAATCCAAAATAAATCTGTAAAATTAGAAAAAATTCACAAAAATAAGAATATATTGAAAACCTATAGAAAAATTCTTATTAGAATTTTATTTAAAAAAGGTTTAAAATATATAAAAAAAAAGATTAAAAAATTATTTTTATTAAATTTTATTTTAAAAATTTCCTAATTAAAAAGACTTTAACTCCGGTGGCCACTTTCCCCTTTTTTCCCTGGGAATTCCTTTTTTTCCCTAAAAAATTTCCCTTAAAAAATTTATAAAAAAATTTTAAATTAAAAACTTGCATCTCCTGAGGTGTTCCCCCACACCACCAATTACTCACCTCTGTTCGAATCCTGCAGACGACTGACTCCCTCACACCCACACCCCTCACCAATACTCATTCCGCCATATTGTTTTTTTCGTCCAGCCATTTGTTTACATGCTACTGGAGGCAGCCATTTTTGTTTATATGTTATTGGAGGCTACCATCCTTGTGTATATATTACTGGAGGCGTCCATCTTACTTTTTTCGTTCGTCATTTGTTCACATGCTACTGGAGGCAGCCATTTTTGTTTATATATTACTGGAGGCTGCCATCTTAGTGTGTATGTTACAGGAGGCGGCTATCTTGATTTTATCTTTCGCCATTTATTTACATGCTACTGGAGGCAGCCATATTTGTTTATATGTACAAATATGGATGCCTCCATCCATATTTGTTTTTCGGTTCGTCATTTGTTTATACATTACTGGAGACCCCCATCTTTGTAGGCTACCACCATCTTGGTAGACAACATCCATCCCCCATATTGAAAGACAATAACCATGACCTTGACCCCATGACCTTGAATGACCTTAAAAACTAAAGCTCGATAATAAATTCGTAAAAGTATGAAAGCTGAAAGCCAAGCAAGCTGTCGTCCCTTATATTTATAAGCATACAAATACTTGAAAATTGCCACCCTATTTAAAACATCATAATGCGAGACTTTCGATGACATGTTTAATTTTTTAAATCCATACTTGCTATTTAAAATTTAAAACTATATAATTTAAAAAACTTTTTTATTTTAATTATAAAATTGTACATATAGTACAAACATTTTTAATACAATCTATTTCTCAAACTTTTTAATTTATATTATATTCTGACAAAGTAGGGAAATATGAAATAAAATACAATTTTATTCGCAGGCATTTCTTTATTCAATTAAATTATTACAGTCCCTCACACCTTCAAAAAAATTACAATGTTTATTAATATGTCTAAGTAAACTATCTCTATGGCTGATCTGCTTACCGCACCTGTCACAAATATAACATGTAACAGAGATTTTTAGTACAATTAGAGCGCTCATGTCATCGAGCATTGCTGCTGTGCGTGAAAGTCCTTTCACAGAAGCGACACTTATAATATCTGAATGGTTCAGCAGATGCAGTTGACCATACATATGCTGCTGGAACAGAGGCCGATGGTCCTGTTGGCGATGCTAATGGAGCTGCAGTAGATAGCCCGCTCATAGAAGTCGTTGGTACTGTCGACGTCATGCCTGAAGACGTTGATGGCTGTACTGCTGGCGACCCACCCGAAGAAGTCGACGGTGCTGTCAGCACCATGCCTGAAGAAGTCGATAATACTGCACTGGTGGAAGTAGATGCTGCTAGTGACGTAGCCATCGCAGCTGAAGAAGTCGGTGGTGAGTAACCATTTGTAGGCAATATCCACTCAACTTTAACGTAACTAGCCATGGCTGACCTGGCGTATAAGCTAGCCGAGACGATCCACCTTCACAACAGCTGCTGTCAAACTAAGGCTCTCAGCTTTCCTCCCTACTACTTATATACGAGTAAGCAAGCCCATGACGTCATATTGGTGTTGAACCAATCGTACTCCGAAAACCAAGTAGCCAATCACAAACTAGCCAATCACCAACCAGCCAATCACCGAGTTGTTATGTAATTTCAGCTGGCCAATCACGTACAAGCACTGAGATATCACGTGCATGAGTCATTCTCTATGTCCTGAGCAGGAGAATGAAGAGGAGGAGGCAGTCTGTAGGAGTCAGTCAGTACAGATTGTCCGCGGAGGGATACAAGGCAAATAGTTCAAAAAATCGGATATAAACTAGAAACGCTCCTGCTTCGTTCCATTCTGCACTGCGAATTTGCTGTGTTATGACTCCGAGTGCCTCTCCTATACTGTCATCTTTAGTCTATCAACACGTTTATTCGGATTTTCGGTAAACATGTAGCCGGTGTTGTCGACATATTTTACCTTCTTCACGCCACTTGTCGAATGAAACTCGTCGGTGAAATGTGTGGGAACGTCAAGAGAATCATCATCGTCTTCAACACTATCACTATCGTCATAGTCATCATCAATGCTGTCTTCATGATCGTCTTCACTTCTTGCTTCATCCTCAATATCAAGTTTACTTTTCTTTGTAGCAGGAGTTGAATGCTCATCAGTATTTAGAGCTGTGGTTTGTCGTTTATTTTTAAATTTGTCGACTTCACGCGAACGCCTTGCAAGTGTACGTTTCGTACGAGCCGATTGTGCTGCACTCTTTCCGTCTTTAGCATTAACTGTCTCGTCATAATCGTCTGCGGAAACAGTACCCACCGATTTAGCAGGAGGTATTGACGAAATCACTTGCTGGCTCCCAGTAGACAAACCCTTGCAGATCTCGGTATGTTCCTTCATTGTATCACCTTGTACAAACCGCATGAGACCAATGTCGTAATGCTTCATCGTGCGAAAAGGACTCTTCGCACAGGTCGTCCTCTCATGCTGGCGAGCATTTTGACCACAGGCGAAAACTCGATCGCAGTATCGGCTCTGACGGCAACCAGGCAGCGATGGTGTAAGTCGCAGCTTCACGCTGGTCGAGGTCAAAAGGCAGCATTCATATTCGCAATTCATCTTCGCGGTATGGGAGCACTCTGAGAAAACCCAAATACTCATTCGCCCAGGAAGAAAACACGCAGGTTCTATTATATATATACATAAATATAGGACTATTCGTAACTATGTATTAATACATAAATATCAAATTATTTTCAATTTATTTTATGTGTATAGTTATGTACACTTCCCGTCAGAATAAATGAGCGACAGCAAAAATTAAAGTCTACTTCGGCAATCTTTGGCTTTAGACCAGATGTATCGCCTTGGCTCTTAGGCAACCAGCTACTCAGAATTATCTGGCCAATCGTTCAGCGTTTTAACTGCGCCAAGAATCTCTTTCTATTGAGGCATCATTCTAACATCGGCTTCTCCACGTGAAAATAACAAATTTAATTGGCTGAAGCAACTCGTCCTGCGTTTTATGAAGTTAATGCAAAAACCCATTATCTCACATAAACTCCACACTGGATGTCCGTGTCTCACGCGCAAACAGGTAACACTTAGTGGAATAAACAACCTATTATAAAGGCGAGCTGAGCTAGAGTATTGCGTAATACTGCTGGACCCACATCTTTCCGCGGAATATTCTCACATGAGCTCCACACTGAATGTCCGTGAGTCGTGCAAGCAGATAGCGGAAATAAAACCAGTCATACATGCGTGCTAAGCGACAGTGTTGCGCAACATAGCTTGTTCTGAAATATTTTAGCGGAATTACCTCACATGAGCTCCACACTAAACGTTCGCGAATCGTGCAAGCAGGAAACACTTAGCGGAAAGAAAACCAATCATAAAGGCGAGCTGAGCTACAGTGTTGTGCAATATAGCTTGTCTCGAGGTATGTACGCGACATTCGATGTTCCAAACAATGAAATAGTAAATGTATGTAAAATGTCTATAACTACTGATAACTGTGAAAGAGAAATGCATAATTGCTCTGTTACTAATTAAAATAAACCCTATTATATGTTAGACGTTAAGTAGTTATTATATTTGTCTTTTATTATCGATACACAAAAATGAATTTCCTGCTATAGTACGCTTTTGAGAAAACCAAATATCACACTTTAGCCAAATATATGCCTATATTCATTTGCAAATAAAGCCACTGAACATTAATGAAACAATCGGCCCATGTTGCAGATGTAATTATTGTATGCGCGCATCAAGGATGTTTTTCTTGCAACTAGCTGCTGTCTGCATGAAAAGCCACGTTCTATTTAACCGAGCCAATTTCTAAGTTGGTAAATCAAATCCTTACATAGGTTTTGTATTAACTACTGTAACCGGCAGACGTCTGTGTACGTCTGAGCGCGCGGAACGTGTTAAGCGTTGCTGAGGGAAGAGATGCGTACGCAGATCTGGCCGTACTATCGGCTACTCCACAAACTTCAGTTATGGCGGGCTTAGGTATATGTAAGGTAATGGAGGACGAAGGACGTTCACAGAGGTACAGGATATTTATCCTCAGTGTCAAAAATTGCACTTTACCATGATAATGATATAAAACCAAATATAAAAAAAAACTATACAACTGGAATACTACTTAGTTTTTAACACTCGGTGCCATTTCAAGTGAATTAATTTATACGTACTAAAAACAAAGTATAACAAAACTGTAATTTCAGACCAGTACTTTTCTTTTGGAACTATTGAAAATGTTCTATATATTTATTTGCACCATAGTGGACTGACCCGCACTATAAATAATGCATACACACAGTGTTTATAAAACAAGAAATAAAATAATAAAATTATTATCTACAGCATAATGTTCATGTACTTCACAAATTCCACCCAATTGATCTGCGTGTAAGCATTATTGCGGTGTTAAACGGTAGTTTATGTGAAATAGTGGTTTACATACACCTAGGTGTTCAAATTAAAAAGCTCACGAAAATCACAGTAGGGCCTAAACATCTAGAGTTTGTATAAAAATGTGTCTGTGTATGTATTGTTTCTAGAATTCCGATTCACGTGCAAAATTAATGCAACCTGTAAAGATGGCACCGTCGGCAGACGGTGTAACGACTATACAAATATTTCTGTAGCATTTATGATACAGGTATTTGTACTAACTTAACAGACCGTAATACGCGTTTGTCTGTAATTTATGCCAGTAAATGTTATTCATTTATGATACAGGTATTTGTACTAACTTAACAGACTGTAATACGCGTTTGTCTGTAATTTATGCCAGTAAAGGTTATTCATTCATGATGAGAAAATATTTTATTTTATTGTGAAACAATGTGCAAATGGGTAATCCTATTTGAAAAGCATTAAAAATTAAAAAATTAACAGTTTAAAATGATATGCCTGTCAAATTACAATAAAAACAGATTCGAAACTTATGCTACCGTTATAGTAATAAGTACATTAGTTTGTTGGTGTTGGAGTTAAGGCCTATATGTATTTGATCAATAAGTTGTAGGTTCTATTTTTAGTTGTTACGTATTTATTTAAATGTAGCTAATATGAAATATAATCTTTGTATTATACTTGTGGTATAAATCAATTTACGTTTGAAAGTATGTCATATATTAATTTAGATACTCTATATACTGTGAGTGAAATACGAGCTTGACTGTAATGTTAAATATCTATACATTGCAAGCCCACTTAGTAGGTTAATGTATTTACTATAAGAGAAGCCAAGTATTCTTTTGGTTACTAGTTTTCAAGGTTTTACTTGTAAAAGTAGCAAAAAATGCACACACATTTCCAGATTTACAGCACTAATGTTTTTAATTCCGTGACAACTTTTTTCTCGTAGTTCTCCTATTGTAAGTGACATTTCCCTTGAAAGGTTGACTCCTACGAACAAGCATAAATCACACCCTTGCTCTACCCGGGATTCGAAACCGGAACTACTCATGCGCGACACTCAACTGACTGCGCCACAGGGGGCAGGCAATAGGTCAAACAGAACACTGTCAGTGGTTATAAGAACTTATTTTAAGAGAATAAAATTTAAGTAATATATTAATTATTCTTTCCACGTTATACCTATAATTCACTGCCAATTTGGCTGGTTTTCGCTTTTCTTCGGAATCAAAAATTGAAAATAAAACTATATATTTTTCTATTTCTCAGTTCTATTTTGTGTTATTGTCTAGCAGTGATTGTACTAAATGTTCCTTTATCCTTTAATGTAACATTATTGTAACTAAAATTGTTTTAAATGTATTATTCATTATTACAATAAATTTATTCGCTGCCCCGTATTGTGATTGATTATTTCGACCAGAGACACAATTCAAGAATTCTATGTCATCAAAAATATCGTGCCAACAACTATGAATACGTTGTGAAATTACATTTGGCGTTGGCTAGGTAGATGACAGATCTGTACGTCTTTGTGTGTTATTATTTGCGTGATTTTTGGATTTTTTTAATAAGTAAAACTGCTATACTGTAAAATGTGTTCAAGTTGGCTTAGCATTATACTGTCTCAAGCAGCTCAATGTTAGCAAATTTAGTGAAAACATATTACCTTGAGTAATTCATTCCCGTTGAAATATTTCTTAAGCCGTGCCGTAAACCTTCAGATCAAATATTTAAATACCCCACTCACAAGTATTGAGTAATCGAAAATAAAAATTCATGCTGGCGACATACCGCGAAACACTTCCACAAACTTGTACTGTGTATAAACTCCCTAACTATGGTTTTATATGTAACAGTGGTTAGACGCTAACTATTCACATAAAGCTAAACTTACAGTTATGTGCAGTTCTACTGATCCTATACATTCGTCATTTGTCTACACCGTCTCTAACCGTAGCCATGGAGGGATCTTATCATCTACATTTTCCGGCAATATACTGTATATTCGTAGTAAAATTTACGCACGAGGGGATGTAATATTTCATCCTATAATTTCTTGTCATGTTCTATAACTCCCACAAATTGGTCTGCATTCAAGAATACGATAAGATCGTAGCATTTCCTGCTTGTAGTTCGAAGGTAATCCTGGGTCTGGAAGTCTGACTAACAGTCTTTTATCTTGCTCAATTTCAGTTTCATTTTTTTGCCACTGCAAAGCAAATGTTATCACCCCATTCACTAGCGACAAATTATAAAATTCATTCATAGATTTTTTTTTAAACACTTGATTTCCCAAAGTCTGTCGACTCCTACAATTCCACAAGTACTTGCTGCTGCTAAATTTGTTTGGAATAAAAGGGACTGTCGTGGAGGGTAGGTTTCTTTGGTATGCAGTTTTTTTACAACTCACAGACACAACAGGAAATGGGAGAGAACTAGCTGCTCTCTATTCAATGAAAAACATCCAATGGTGAAGTGAACTATTTAATGCTTAACATTTTTTAACGGGATTGAGAACTAGACTTTCACCTTAATAAAGTGAATGAAAGATGTGAAAAAACCAGCACACAGTAGCTTAAAAATAAAGTGTTCCCTCTTAATGCCTGTTGAAAATAACAATCATGCATGACGTGTCAGATAACTGTAAGCAGTGTCTTTACTGTGCCTTTAAACGTAAAAATAAATAAATGTCCTGCAGTGTAAAATAAATAGTTTAGCTAGTGTTGCAAAAATATTCTTACACGCAATAAATAAAAATATAAATTCGTATGCTTGCACTTAAAAAAGTCCCCTAAGTAGCAGTAAATTAAATAAGGTAGAGCAAATTTAAGAGTTCTCAGGCGTCTCGTGACAATCTAGAAGGTGATGTGTAATAGTGCAGCTGCCTACGTGTAATTAGAACACTTCACCGTTGGACCAACGGTAACTTAATGATGAGCGGTGGAAATTCCTTACACATATATGACGATATTGCCTACAGCATGCTCATTTGCCCTCTTCAGACGGCTTACACATATACCGTCGGCTACTATACGCGTTCTAAGCAGGATTTTCAGGGTCGATGGAACAATTAATACTTAAATTACGTCGATTATCGGTGGAGCCTCAGCCTCCCTGATTTTCTCCGTGTAGGATCCCCCGAGAACAAGGTAGAGATGAGATGATTCTATCGACACCCATAATCGGAGCGGTTTAAAAATATTCAAATTAACCTGTGCAGTACAGGATTTACCTGTGAGGTGTATTCCTTAAGACTATAATAGCATTGACGTCACATTACGTTGCCAACTTAGGTGAACTAACATATTGCTCAAAAATTTAAAAATTTAAAATAAATAAATTTAAATTAAATATGTAGATCACAAAAACTTAGCTGCTGCGTGTACCATAACAAACAAGTGAAATAAAATAAAATTACTGAACAATTTACCTATATGCGTAACACGTCACAACTTTAGCATTTTGTCAAAACATAAACATGTATGTATTCGAATTAGTACACAACACAACGTGTTAATGTAAGCAAATTATATGCGCAATAAACCAGACGTTACAGATGTAATTATTTTTTCCGAACCTTAAAATGGCAATTTTAACTCACGTAATATTTAATAAACATGAGATTACCGTAATCTGTGCTTGGTGAAATAATTTACGTGTAATAATTTACAAAATTTACAAAATGTTTTTAATACGACACAGAATAATGGTTAAGCTAAAAAATTTCAAGAATTTTCTAACATACGTATAGGTACACTTTAAATTTGTATCAGTGGAAAACCACTGATTCGCAGTGAAATTAATCTACTGGAATCAGCGAAACTGTATCCACTTAGAATCGGTGGAAAACCACGCATTGTTTCAGTGAAACAATTCCACTGACTGATTAAGGCACAGCCAACTGCGTTTAGTGAATTAAATATTGTGTATATATTGAATTTAAGGACGCCACTGCGAAAAATAAACCTATTTCCGATATTCCCTGTTTATATTTTGCAATTTGACGTAATTTCAATACCGAAGTAACAAACATTTTGTCGTGTCCGGGCTTTGAACATAAAGTAACCAGCTTATAGACTATTATCTTACCAAATGCGCTACCAAGTGAATGTTGATGTCAGGTGGGAAAATATGCTACGTGTTATAATTAAGTATGTAACTTTGAATTGTATGCCAATTCTTTTCGTTTTAGTATAATTGGTAACATTAGGATTGTTAAAACAAATATTACGTAAGAATGCACTCACTTCACCACATTTGATGCATTTAAGGCCTTCACACTGTCCGCTATGATTATTAGTGAAAACGAAATGAAAGACGTAGAAACTAAATGATATACGGAATGTTTTTGTTGCATCGTAAAATGGCATCATGAAAGACGAAATACACCTTTTAAAAACTTAGTTTATGGGTTTTATTAGTTTATGCATTATTTCATTTGATACATGCTGTTTAACCGATCCATCAGACAAAAATCAAATCACTGAAAAACAGCGAATGAAATGGTTGATGAATCAGTGGGCATTTCACTGAATCAATGGCTGAAAGAAAACTGGCTCTTTGTTACTTATCCATCAGTTAAATCTACCGAAGTGACGGTTGAATTAGCCAAGTGCTTTTCATTGGTTTAAATGGTGAAAATCTCAATGATTCAGATTTATAGTGTACGTTTCGAGAAATGATGAACTTGTAAATATGTGTTACGTTCGTTAAAATTACTGGGAAGTACTCGGGTAACATGATCATCGACAGCAGCTTGTTAATGCGTTTCATACGGCACTCTAAACAGCACATTTGCTTGAAGCCCTACTTCAAGTCTGACACGAGTGTCAATTAGCAAACTCAAGCAATTTTATGTGAGAACTTCTGTCCTGCCAAAGACTGTCCTGCCTGAACGATTTATTTTTCGCCACCAGCTGGTGAAATGTATGATGCCTACTAATTTCTGGAGTGCGATTACATGCTGCTATTATGGGGTTGGTGTGTTTGCAGAACTACATGACGTTAATGAACGTGGTTAGCAAGTCACTATACCTCTCTGGAAGTATACATTAACCTGTAAAATAAGCATGAATTCTGCATTTTTGTCAACTAATTATGATGCAATCAGTGCAGCATCATTTTAAAATTAATAATAGGTTCTCGCAGTTTCACAATTATCAGATGACGCGCAGATAAAATATTGCGACTATATTCGAAGGTGAGTATGGAGCAACGCCGGGTTGAAGGAGCGGAGGAGACGGAGGATCCCCGAGAAAACCCGCTGACAAGCGGAGTCGTCCGGCACGATTTCCACATCCGGCGAGCGATGCCGCCGGGAATCGAGCCCGGTTCGCCTAGGCGCGAGGCGGGTGGTCTAACCACTACACCATCGTGGCCCCAATTCACTAAAGGAAAAAAAGTTGTAACTCGAAAATGGAAAATCCAACATGGGCGGATGACATCGGGCCTTCATAGAGAATGAGAAACAATATACTAAATATGAGATAGACCGATCTTGCTGGCTGCGCACTGCTGATCTCGATGTCCCAACATTGAACTGCTTTTTTGCCAACACGTCTAGCGAAAACGACGTGGTTTGGATTTTAGGTTAGAAAACTGATTTCTAAACAAGTGCTTAGAGATGTTTTTATCCTTCTCCTGACCAGTTTGTAATGTTTTTTGATTAAATTTAAAATTGTAAAGGTATTTTATTAATATAATAGTGCTTGTTTAAAAATCAAGATGTAAGCAAACACGTGCATCACTGTTGACCATGTGACTTTGCCAGTTGTGTTCCTTTCAGGTAGGTCATTGTTGGCTACATGCGCAGAAGACAAATAAGCGATCTACCTCATCTTTAGTCGACGATGAGAAATGCGCGAAAGTGTCGCAATGTTCGCCGGCGCCGTGGCGGTTGGTGTGTCGGTCCGGAACGGTGTCGAGGTGGCTGTGGTGCCTGCCTGCTAGCCTGGGGCTGGGCTGGTAATTAAGGCGAGAACCCCGCAGCACCCCCCCCCCCCCCATCTTCGTCCATGAGAGGGAATGTGCTCCGTCAGCGAGGGACAATCACAGTCGCCGGCCGCCGCCGCATTGTTTGCCATTGTTGAGGCAAACGAATTAAGCGGTCAGCTGGCGCCCCTGGTAGCCGGGCCGCGGTAACTAGATGCCCTCGCCCGCCCCCCTCCTCCCGGGGCCCTTTTGTCTCTCGCGGTCCACGGCGCTTCCCTTCCCCGCCACCCCTCCCCCCCCCCCGACGTTGCATAATGGCCATTGTTGCCACCTCATCGGCTCTATTGCCGCTGTTTGTTTCTTCTCTCTCTCTCTCTCTCTCTCTCTCTCCCGCCCCCACGCCTGCCCCACTCGCCCAGCCAATCATGGCATTATCGCTTTCCTTTGGTTGGCGGCGGTAACAAGTGACTGCTGCTTCTAGCTCTTATACTCCATTCGCAGTTACTTACAACTTATCTGAAGCCCTGCTCAAGTTCTACTTCCAGCATATTCCTCCGCCTAATGCAAACTTAGCGCAACCGGGAATTTAAAAAAATGATATCAACGGGACAATGCACCACTTTCGTACGCCCTGTGTTTACGAACTACTTACAATGTTGTTCGCAGTTTAATTGAGCAGTTTTGAAATCAACCTTTGGGAAACGTCACTAGCCCAACCTGTGTGTGTGTTTCGACGTGCACACTGGCCGGCACGCTACCTGTAAAGTTGGTAACGGCGGAGGGTAATTAGGTCCATGTTTTAAAGTTGTTTTAAAAGTGTTAGATAATTATTTATGAATACTGAAATTATTCCATTATTTTTTATGCATTTATGAGTAAGAATTGCATATTTTTTAAATGCTCGATTTTTAATATTTCCATTGTTTCAATTGATCGCTACATGAATAAAGTGATTCAGCCCTTAGCGATGTTAATTTTACATATGGTGGAAGAATAATTGTAAATTAAAGTAGATATTTAGCAGGGTTATAAAGTGCTCAGTTTACAGCGGACAGCTTATATGCAGTAGTCGTTGCTAACACACCTATTTTCCCACAGTTGATATTCTTGCTGATTATAAAATATTCATTATCATTTATAAATACGATGTAAGTAAAAATGTAATATAATAAAAAATAAAGTACTTTTTTGTAAACAGAAGTGTAGAACACTTATGATGTATGATATATTTAGGAAACTAAACGCCTTATGCGTGGGGTGATTTTTCAAATGTTTTATTCAAAACTTTATGTTCCATAAAGTACATTTGGAATACAAACCCCCGTCATCAAGTAAGACAGTCCTTATAATTATTATAACTGTATGTAAAAAAAATATAATTACATGAAAAGTTATTTTAGTTATAAATTTATTTCAATCACTAAAGTTATCATTTTTATAGCTAGAATAGATATCCATATTTCAATTACAGAATATTTCTAAACATTAAAACAGTGGCGTGTGGTGAAGTGTTGCAAGATAATCTGGTGCTTGCTCACTGCTGTACATTATCGGTGCACGCAGCGGGAACCATTAACCACTGTGGAGCCTAGGGAAACTGATTGTATTCCTACCACTCACAAGCGAGCAGCAAGGGATCTATTACACACGTACTGAGGTGTCATCTACCGAACTAATTTTTAATGGTAGAAGTGTAAACTAGCAGGCAACAGGGTAAAGCACAGCGTTAACGCCAGCTCAGCGTGCAACGTTTCAACACACGCCATTACATTATACCTAAGGTAGGTCGGCCAAATATGAGCACTGGCCCCATTATGGGTACTGTATGGAATCCCGCGTAAATGGCACAATGGCCGCTATATTGCAGCACAGTGCAGTACTAGACTGTAAATGGTGCTGGCTGATATCACGAGCGCCTGATAGGAAGCGTTAGCTCATAGAAAAATACATTGTGTTGAAAGACGTAGCACTTCTAATTTTCGTGTAGCGGTAATTATTATAAGGTAAACGTTGTAATTGTTTAATTTATCTGCATATGTTTATAAGTAGTGGAATTTAGTGTACTTAAACATATAATGTGCGTTATTCATGTTACTGCTTTAGTTTACTTGTAATTCTAAAGTATAAAAGCTGACGTGAAAGGCCTCAATATGGGCATGTTGGATGTCCATATAAGGTACACAGTGTCCATATAAAGTACGCGGTGCCCATGAAAGAAACAAACGTCCAAACTCACGCATATTAAATATTTTTAACCAAGTCACTTTGTTGTTTAAGTTAGTACCTTCACAAAAATAACATACCACCTCGAAAAGTTAGCATTCATGAGTGTGGAAACTAAGTGATATTAATTTGTGTGGGTTAAAGAGAATGGGAGAGAATTAATTTTATATATTTAGTACGCTCCTGCCTGTAAGTTTTAAATTATTGCCTTACCCAATATTTCACAATGTCTGTTTAAAGTATTCGTTATCGAATTATGTTATTAATTGAAAGAAAACAATATATACCACATAATTAATCAAAATTTATTTTGTGTATTTTTTAGAACATGACGCCAAAGAGAGGACTATGGTCAGAGGAACACCTAAAGGCTGTTTTGGAAGCACTAGCCCAAGGGACGAAAATAAAGCGGGCTGCAATCAACTTTGCCATTCCAAGCAGTACTCTGCAAAGACACATTCAGAGTTGAAATTCTTTCTAGTTCGCCATCCAGATGTTGCTCAGCGACACTGTCAAATTTTCAACCCATGGAGAGCAGCAAAGTTCAATAAGTATATTGTGGACGATTACTTTCAAACTCTTCGTACGGTTTTGAACGAGTTAGACCTCACGGACAAACCGGAATGCATTTTCAATATGGATGAGAAAGGTGTACAATTGAATCTGCACAATTCACCAAATGTCTTAACAAGGAGAAGGACTAAAAGAGTGCCAAACATTGCACCTGAACATGCGGAGAATCTAACCATTGTTGCTTGCACAAATGCTTTGGGGCAAGCTATCCCACCTGTTGTATTGTTTAAGGGAAAGAGATGCAAACCTGAGTATCTTTATAAGGTGCCTCAAGGAAGCAAAGTTTTCATGACAGCAAAAGGAAGCATGACGTGCAGTATATTTGTGAAATGGCTTGAACATTTCTCAAGATACAAGCCAGCAGGAAAATTATTTTTGATATTCGATGGAGCAACACCATACCTTGATGCTAACATTGCTGCAGCCGCTGATGAACATGATATCACTCTGCTGTGTCTTCCAAGCAACTGCACAGATGAACTTCAGCCGATCGAGAAAGCTGTCTTCAGATCCTTCGAGTACCACTGGGACAACGAACTTTAATTGTTTTGGGAGAAAACCTCAGGCAGGAATTTGAACAGATCTAGTTTTGGTACTGTTTTTTCACATGTTTGATCTAAAGCTCTTTCGCCATCGAAATTCATTTCAGGCTTCCGTGCAATAGGACTTTTTCCCTACGATCCAGACGTCATTCCAGAAGTCGCCTTCGATCCTTCCCCTTTCATACAAAGGCTAAACATTACACCAGAATATGTAACCATACCCTCTACCCAAGTTACAAGTGAACCTCGAGCTAAGTCTTCATCCTTAGTAACACCCCAAAATGTGACAAATGCGACAGTATCAACCTCACCGAAGCATATGTCTTCAGACTCTACTCCTGGACCCTCAGGCACACTGCAGAAGCAACGTAGGCGGCCAAATACGAATGCAAGTAGGGTTGACTCGGACGATGACGATAGTGATTACTTGAATCAGATGATGACAACGATCATGTAACTATACCTAAGCCCAGCAAACTGTTTACAGAGATCTTGACAACACCTCAAACATGACCACTGACAGAGACAGAATGTCGCAGGAAGTCCATAAATTACAAAGCTGCCAAGATTAATAGGAATTTATTTCTCGAACGAAAAGAAATTAACATAGAAGAAGATACGTCCAACAATGATGTTCGACCCCACAAACGAAAGTCGTCTTCTGTGGGAGAAGGGAAAGGGAGCAAAACATCGAGATCATCGACCTGGTACTGTCACTTGTGCAATGAAAACAAGAAGATTAACACGACACAATGCAAGGTTTGGGTCCATGATGAATGTGTAGGCTTGGTTCCTGATGAAGATCCCGATGCATTGTTAATTTTCAGGTGTACTTCTTGTGAATAGATCATTTGGAGAGTAAAAAATGAGACAAAAGAACTGTTGACTATAATTTTTTTTTGCTGTTATATATTAGTGATCACAGAAGTGTTTGATTCTGAGGATAATTATATGTTGGCAACACAGTAATTTTTTTAAAATCATTAGCATCCAATCTAATGTTAACTGGGAACAAAATGTACATTATACGTCATTTGAAATCAAATTGTCTTTGTTAAAGTTTCCATGTTAGGCTGATGGAAATACACGTCTCTCATGTTGCCATCTCTGAACCCCTTTATTCTCAAAAGTGTGGCCAATAAATGTTCGAGTGGAATATCAACATATTCATTGTCACTAGCCCGACTACTGGCGCCAATAACGATCATTTAAACTAACTTAAATTCTATCGCTTATAAAATTGAGTATAGTGCCCATATTAGGAGCACCTGCTCTTATTTCGGGTACTTTCTTAAAACTACAACTTATCCACATTCCACAAAATAATGGCATCTTGTTCAAACTTTGTTACCTCACACTGTTAGTGCATGGTTTGAGGGTATGCTTCCCATAATAAATAATTTTCTCCCAACATTTATCAGTTCACAATGACTGGCATCGCTCAAGAGTGCCCATATTTGGTCGACCTTATTATTTCATACAACCAGAATATCATGGTCTCTCTTTATGAGGAATTCCGTTCATGGGTGAGAAGGCGGAGGGGGAGCGTTATGGGATTTTAAGCATCCAGAATATATAAACGCGTAATTTTCCATTGAAAACAAATTGGTTATATATATATATATTTTTTTAAACATTTAAATCTGTCAACTCTAGCAAAAAATTTTACAGTGTTACGAAGTACGTTTATTCCTCATTCATATGCAACTTAAATTGTATCGTCCGACAATTTTGGTAATATCTATAATACTTTTCAAAGAACTCTGTATGTTGTACAGTCGCATGCAGTGGAAGCCACCATAGTTCTACCTTAATTATATCTGTGGTTTTCAAAACTGAAAAATCGCTATGTTGATTTACTGATATAGTTTACACTTTCGTAAATAAATATTTTCCACTTATTTATTGTTATATCTTACAGGCTGTGAGTAGTACTCATCAAAGCAATACAAATAAATAATTATATTAAAATAATATAAACACGAGAGGAAACCAAAAATACATATTTAGGACAATTTAAATATAAACTACGTATAACTACAATCATTGGGCTTATTACAAGCCATGGTGAAATAAAATACATTTTCACAAAATACAACAGTGTGACGTATAAGCAAAAGAATAACATGAAATAATGATATAGATATATTTAGTACGAATAAAGGCTCCAATACTTAAAATTCTGTATATCCCTAACTATGGAACATTGAATTAATCTACACCATAAATATATTTAATGACAAGGGATTCGAATAGTTTATTTTTAAAAGTTGGGTATACATCAATAACCTAATGATAGGGGCTTGCAAATTTCGTGTTATTATTTGTCATCGCGCTAAACTTCACAGTACTGTATACACCGGAGCCAACGTCGTTTCTTCATTGGCTGCTGCTTAGATGTCAAGCCATTCCCCTTCTGACAGCACTGCGCGTGATTCGAGCACACAACTGTGAAGTGTTCATTAACTGGCACACAGATGCCTCGGGCGTGTTAAATGACGTATTGTCCTGTTACAAACGTATAAGGGCTGTTAACGGTAAAGTGAGTTAATTTTTCCTTTCATCCTATTTCCATCTTCCTGCTGCTTTTTAATATAAACATGCAATGTGACGTGTAAACACAGTGTATACATCTCACCGCCATCAAAATTTAATGCCTTATGCTACAATAAGATATATTTATTAGTGGTTAAATCCTGCTGGGAGGGCCTTAAAAAGTGCTCACTTTACCGTAAACAGCCTGCAGCAAAGGTACACGTGTTTAAGTTTCAATGTGCCTTCAAATAATAAAGTGAATTTTGCATGTATCTACCTTTTGAACATTATTGTACTAGCATCGTTTACACATTTTATTGATTTTTCTTTATTTCCTCTATAATGAATATGGAAAATATATTTTGTAAATTTATGGCGTTCACAAATGTCAATAATTTACAGCATTTATTTCGTTTTAAAAATAAAGAGTAATGATTTGTGTAGGCTTAAGTAAATACATGGCACAGTAAGAACGCAAGCAGATTCGAACTCGGTGGGAACATTAGTCACGTAAGTAATTTTCGCATAAAATGTTTTCATTTTTGTGGCCATAATTTTATTAAATAACATCATATTATTGTGATAAATAGTTTCTGATTACTAAGAACGACAGTGTAAATCAGGACACAGAATACAACCATCCAATAATGGCATTTCTTCCTAAGATTTTAAGGGGAAGGCATTATCTGCACAATCACGTAGAGGAAAGGTGGTAGATTTTCTTGGTCAGAATAGCTTATCAATATCATTCACGGTTTATTTTCTATGGATCATTAGGATCGGCGAATTTTCGTAGCGAACTTTCAACCTATATTAATAAATAATATGGCGGATTTAAATTTAAACACCAGTTAGCAACCAGATAAGAACTTAAACATATTAACTTAAAAGTAAACCAGTTTTCTGGTTCATTTGTTTAAAACAAATCTTGGAAAAGTCTGAAAATGAAAAACTGCTCTACTAGACGGACACTGAAGAGAACGCCAGAACGACCAAAAATTTCGAACGATTATACCTTGTCTTTATAGTTCCCTAAGTTGAATTCCTTCACGAATTCGTGAAGGAGGCAGTTTTCTAATACCTTAACCCGTGTGCTTGCTTTGCCTTACTCGAAATTCAAATCCAATACCGATGAACGACTCTTTGAAGATCTTGCTTTACCGCAGGTGTTAGGACAGAATAGTTTCTTCAAGCCTGCCTCTAATGCGCACTCTAGTTTCTGAGTCCCAGAACCATTCCATCTCAAAATTACGAGTATTATGTAAATTACGTAATTTATGTGACTTGTATCACGGCCTTCTCTATTTTCAGGTTCTCGTCGTAAGAGAAAAAAAGATTTGTGTCGTGTACTTCGTTACTAGTAACATTTTACGACCGGCTTGTTTAAACTTCTATTTTTACTGGCGTTTATTCTTCCTCCAGCCCGAACGCAGCCATTAATGCCAATTCTCCCTGCCACACGGCCAAATATTATATACCCTGTCCCTAGTGATTATGAATAATTTAAAAGCGATACACGGGACTTCAGAGATAACTACAACAGCACATCGGTAGTTAACAGCAATTTGTGATTCTATACACGTACACGAGGTATACAGACATTTACATCGCACTCTAGTTTTTCTTGTATGATTGTCATTCTGGCCCATTCATTAGCTACATGCGTCTTAACTGAAAATAAGATTGTTTCTTATACCTGGGTTGAGGGATGGCCATTTATTTAACGCGTCTGTAATGCAGTATCAACCGTGATCAAATCGATAACGTTGTAACTTCAATGTAGAAAAAATATTGATTTATAACACATTTGATCCAAGCCGAATTTAATTCCCTACGGAAAATAGGAAGTGAGTGAGTGAAGAGATCTGGGCGGCTCTTTAACAGCGCGGTCTTGAGAGCTGATGAGGATGATTGAGGTTAGTATGGAGCAGCGCAGGAATGAGAGGGCGGGGGAAATGGGAGATCACCGAGAAAACCCGCCGACCAGCGGCACGATTCCCACGTGCGAAAATCCGGGATTGGCCTGGCCGGGGATAGAATCCGGTTCGCCTTGGTGGGAGGCGAGCAGGCTAACCGCTGAGCCACCGCAGCCCCACAGGGAAATAGGGAGTAGTTAGTCATAGTGAGCATGCTTTTGTAGTTTAGTTTCGTGTCCACACAAGTACAGGATGTTTCGCTCGCTATCGCCTCCTTATGCTCGCTCATATAACTATTGGCAGTGACAGGAAAATTCTCTCTTCTAAATCAATCTGTTGGCTAGGCTCCACTGTTCTATATACTTTCTAGTTCCAACTTTGTGTTCATTGGCTGGTGTCCCAGTGTGCAGCCAGTTTTAGCTGAGACCAGGTGGTACAGGATTTGGTGCTTGTTTCGTTGCAGGCCTGTTGTTGGCTCAGAGTTCACCTGAATATGTCTAGTGAACTGCGATCCAATCGTAAACATAACAGGAGTCAATACTGTCCTAAAATGAAAGCCCAAAATTTTCCAGTTCCTGACTATTGGTCGTAATGTAATGAGATGTGCTACGGTCATACTGTGTTGCATGGGGAGTAGAGCCACCTGCTTTTCGCGAAAAATTCACGCGATGGGTAGATTCCAATGTCTTATGGCATATGTGCAGTTTTCCTTCTGTTATTGGCCATGTGTCTCTGTTTAGAGATAGTTCCTTACCTGACTGGGCCAACCAGAATTGGATAACTCCGACACTGAGTATCTGTGATTTGCGAGCAGACACTTGGAATGCCCGGCAATTAAAATCACCCAATCACGAAAGTGGATCTGAGCACTAGTGTTTTGAGTACAAGTAGTCCTGGAATATTTTCACGGAAAGCAGGTGGCCCTAATGAGAAGCATGGTAACGTCACAGCAAGTGCTCAAAGAGGTCGCCGTTAGCATCAATACATTCACAGCATCGATTTCCTGCCGAATTGCCATCGTACAGTCATATGGATAGTGCGTGGTTTGTTTGCAATAGAATTTTCCCTTTCAACATGCACCGTAGGAGGAAATCCGGTGGTGTGAGGTCAGGCGCTCTGGGTGGCAAAAGTCCTTTGGTATGACACGGTCTTCAAAGAAGGACACAAATTCTTTGGTCCTGGAGTTGGAAGCGCGGTAAGTGGCGCAATCCTGCTGAAAACAGTAAGCACGAAGTTCCTCATCATCCAGGTGATTCACAAACTCATGGAAGACTACCACGTAATAGCTGTTCACAATAAAGTGAGCACTTGTGAAATCAACCTTAGAAAACAGTATGCATATGCATAACAGTATGCAAAACATGTATGCATGTGTTTTAATGGGCGTACTGAGTGACATTCGCTCAGTAAAGTTGGTAACAATGGATGGAAAGTAGTTCCATATCTTAAAGTCAAATAAAGAGTATTAGGAGTCAATTTGTTATAACTTGAATTTTTTTTTCGCGTTCTGTTTTTTTTTTTAATGCACTGAGTGTAATAATTACCAGAATTGTAAAATATTTACTTTTCTAATATTTCACAGTTTCACCTGATCGACGCATGAATAAAGTGATAAGGCCCACAGTAATGTTAATTTTACATAAGGCGGAAGAATACATAACGTGCATACAAGTAGATCTTAAGCAGGGATTCCAAAATAGATTCCAAAAGCAGGGATTCCGTGAATAGCCTAATAGATATCGGTATCCACTGTCGTGTTGGGAAATATGGGGTCAATAACGCAGCGCCTTAATAAAGCGCACCGCACTCCAATATTTACTTACTAGAAGGTGTTTTACCTACAGTGTAGAGGGGCCGCGGTAACGAAGCGGCTTGAGTGCTCGCCTCCCACTAAAGTGAAAACCTGGTTTGTTTCCCGGCGTGATCGCTCCCGGGTTTTCACAAGTGGGGATAGCACCGGAAAATGCCGCTGGTCGACGAGTTTTCTCGGAAATCCCGCGTTGCTCCTACCTTTACGTTCCGACGGTGCTCCATACTCACCTCGCTTCGACTTCATTGGCTCTCAAGACCTGGACGTTAAGAGCCGCCCAAACCCCTCTGCTCCTCTCCTAACCCCTCCTCACTGTTAGATTGCTGCACTTTCCAGCGGAGTAACAACTTATGGCAACCTTGCCCGCCTGAACACTTTACTGTACTCACCTTTGTGCTCGTACAAATTGTATTTTACCCATTGCATTCAGAAAAAAAAAACAATAAGTTTAAATTTTAAACTTTTGTAAAACTACTTCACATGACCTTGTGCAGGATGAATTACCACAGTGTATGAATTAGCTTCTTTAATATTTGTCACTTAAGTATTACTGGTATAAGTATTATTAGCTTCGGGCTTATAATACTTATAATCCTTTCTGTCTTTCTCTCTTGAATCTCACATTTATTCGTCATTTATTTATACATTCGTTCGAAAGCTTTATTTGTTTACATCGGCTGTTGCTGGAGGACGCCATCTCGATTTTTTCGTTTGTCATTTGTTTCCGACTGCCATCTTCGTTTATGTCAGGAACTGGAACACATTCCCGTCGTACCACTACTACAGAGTAGATAATTACGCATACAGAGACAAAATGATGTGACGGTTCCTTTGGCGTGGGCGTGCCCGCTCTCTGATAGGCTGCACGAGGCTCTGGGAACCGGCCTTATGTCTGATTAGCTACTGTAGGCTGCGGAAGATTCTCTATTGGCTGGGCTACCAGTCGACGAGTAGGCACTTATGTGCTGATTGGCGAACGTCGTTCCGACATTTTTAGGGCCATTGACGCCATTTTTCTGACGTGTGTGGCTGGGTTTCGCTTCTGTGCGCCGCTGCCAGCTTTAGAAGGACCTTGCAAAATCTGTTTACGATTTGCGGTTGACCTCTTATCAGTTCTTCTTCCACTTGTTTTTGCGACTGAACACCCAGAAATTATCATGGTCACGCGCCTCTATTATTAGACAGACTGTCACGGACTATTCACTTCAAAGTGGGCAGTTTTGAAAGCCCTCTTATTTTGAATAATAGTCAATAAATATATTTTATTTTAGTCTTCGAAGATAATTTCCGAATGCGGTGGAATATACACACTGTGGATATTACTTAGATGGTTATATTTATTTTTTAAAATGTTTTTAAAGGATAAAAAAATTGCTGAAAGGAAAAAGTAATTATAGTACCTCAAAAGTGCTCACTTAACCGTGAACAGCCTTTACTAATTGAATTAGTCGCAGAATTGCAAGATATACTGGAATTTAGTAGGTCTGCTGAATTTATTATCTCTGGGCTAGTGAGGCATCTCGGTGGCTGAGCGGTTAGCCTGCTCGCCTCCCACCACGGCGAGCCAGGCTCAATCCCCGGCGGGGCCACTCCCCGATTTTCGCATGTAGGAATCGTACTGGACGATGCCACTGGTCGGTGTGTTTTCGCGGCGATCTCCTGTTTCCACGGCCCTTTCATTCCGGCGATTCTCCATACCCATCCTCATCGGCTTTCAAGACTTCACTATCAAAAATCTCTTCACTCACTCTGGGCTAGTAATCGAAATACTGTAAACTATCCAAACACTAATAAATTAATTTATTTTATCTTGAAATTTACGTCTATTTTAGTAATTTTACTGACATCAACACAGCAAGAAAAAAATTGGGGTTGGCTGTGTTGGGGACATGGTCGTTTGTTTCGCATGAATACGTGTACATTGACGCGTTCGGGCGCCTTGATGTTCATTTTACGTTCGCGGCACCGCTTCACTCGATCATATGGGGTTTTATGGGTATAACTGGATTGCTTTTGAGATGCTCCTTCCAATCGTATACGATTTCTGTATTTATACTTGGCTTTTTGACGAGTTTAGGCCTACACTGTGTTAAGTTTTCTTAATTTTTTTTACGTTAAACGCATACCATGCCGCCATAACCACGCCACATAAATGTTTTCATACACGCAATCGATTGATCTTGACGAAAGTTGTCGATTGAAACTTAAACGAGCGTCGTAGCTTCTCCTAGTCAAAAGTTATACTACGCGGAATTTATGAGAAGCTGCGAAACGAACTTAAAATTGGTTGTTAAATTTGTTAATCCCTAGGGGATATTGTCCTGATTTTTGTATAAATAGCTGGTGCACGTCTGGTTTGAGGTCAGATTCTTCCACTGCCCTAGGAGGGGTCACCATGCCACCAGTTAAGTAATGCATTGTTAAAAACTTTTCAACATAGCCCATATGGCATTTGTAGCAGGCACATTTGGTGTCCTGGATAGGAAATAAGCGCCAAGATGGCGAGAGGACTTTTTATAAGATACAATTGAGAATATTAGCACTTTTAAGAATTTTAATTGGCAACAAATTTTCCATTTTTCTTAAAATGTTGGTTAGCCATGTGTCAGTTTTAAAAATGGGAACTTGTGAGTTTTCCCATAGTTTTCAAGTTTTATGAATTTTTAATTCAGTTCAACGTCAAATCAAAGAAAATGGTAACTAATGCTGGGATTTTTGTACAGCTGCCCTTTTTGGAAGCATCATGTTTGTTGGCTTCGTAATAATTGCATACTCCATGAAATTATTCATTGTTCAATATTGAAATACTTCAATTTAAAATTTGTTCACCTTAATTGATGTTGCTTTCAATCACCTACGAATGAGAATTTTCAATTTATAAATGTTGTCCAATCATAATAATGGTGACCCGTAAGTATAAAATATATAAGGTATTCTCTTATCCTGGGTGATACAGAAAACTTATCCATAATATATATATATTGTAAATGGATAGTAAAAAGTTAGATTGCTGCCTTTCAATTTTGGAGGAACTTGGTTTAGGACAGCAGTATAATGAAAACATTATTCATAAATATAAATTGGTTGCGATATTTTTGTGAACTGCTGGAGGAATTGAGAAGTGTTGTGCTGGCGGGTTGCTTATATTTACTTGAAATTTCTTACTCCAATTTATTTTGCTTGGAGGCTTATAGGCCCATATGACATTGTGGTTATAATCCTAAATTCTAGAACAAACATTTGAAGTCCATATACATTTTATGCGTTGTGGATATATAAAGCTAGTATTTTATTGTATTATTCCATATTAGGACTTGGGTGCTTATGAAAAGTGTATAAAAATGAAAATCATCTCCCTACCTGTTGATTGAAAACTTTAATGAAAACAAAAAGAATTACAAAGAACATAATATAAGCATTTTTGAAAACAATCATGAGTTTTATTGGCTATAAGATCTCACCATTTCATTTAAGCATAAGTATTATCTCCAAAGAATATTTTACAAGTCTTGCTCTGCTTTACGAATGTGTTGTTTCTCTTTAGGGAGTTTGAATTTTTGGACCTTCTGTCTGCCTTGCGACGTCTTTGTGAGCAAGGGCGTTGCAAACTTTTAAAACTTGACCTAATTTCACCCGTATTAGTTCAGGCAGCTATGGTTACTGACTTTTGTAGTGATGAAGTGTTCTGCGTAACATTACTTAGATTTAAAATCTATTGATTATTTCATTGAGGGTGACGCCAATCCATGTTGTTCCAGGAATGACATTCCTGTGAGTGTGATGAAACGGAAAACCTTGATTGATATAGTGCCGACTGGAAAATAATTCCTGATTTCGGTGGGTGGCTTTATAAGAGTAACAATTCACACTGCAAAGTATGCTGAATTAGCTGTAACTGCCGTAGGCGGAAACCGTAAACAGCTCTAAATGTAAACCTCGCTAACTGCTATACTACATAAGCAGAACAATGTCTTGATATGCTTTCATTAAAAAAACTTACACGGATTTGAAGGAAAAAACCAGTTAAGGTCGCCGCCTACTTGGATGTTATTAGCGCGTTTGAGGAAGAGAAGCGCGGGACCGATAAGGAAGACATTGACACGCGCGGCTGAAGCCCCTTCGCTCCTACACGCAAGGTGCTGAACTGGCGTGCAGTGTTTCCTTTGTGCTGCGTGTACCTATGGGACTTTAAGCTGTGATTCTATCGTTTTATTGGGGGAAAGTACGTAGCAAGGTTCAATGCAGGTCCCCGAATTATTTTCACATGTATTAAACCAGTATATTAATAGCCGTTTTTAGCTATGTTGGAGGGCTTGGGAATAGTATTTATAATGTACATGATATATTGAGAGTATTATACGTACCTGTCCCGAAATGTGTTTTACTTTCGTACATTGGTATCATGGGGAAACGTGTAATGGTTTCGTAAAAAAAAAAAAAAAAAAAAAAAAAACGCGGATTTCAAACACTCTGCGATGCGTTTTCACCGCCAGGTAGGCGGCGCCCTTAAGGCAGAGGAAATTTGGGAAATCAAGTGGCAAATTTCTTAGCACAGCGTTATCTCCCTTCCATCATCGTAGGATAACTTATAAAATATGTTGCGACAATCTTGATTTCCACAAGAAATCAAGTGGCAAATTTCTTAGCACAGCGTTATCTCCCTTCCATCATCGTAGGATAACTTATAAAATATGTTGCGACAATCTTGATTTCCACAAGAAATCAATTTTCCATAACTTAGTAGAAGAAATAACTATCAAGGGTTGCAAGACACATTTGTGTTTAGTGGTAAGAACTGTGAAAGACTGCAGTGAAAGTGATATTTCAATTTGTACCTATGCACACGCCTCTGCTCACAATTTGCACGGGCATACGACCAAAGCCTTTCCTGAAATTGTCACAAATACAAGGACAATGATACAGAGTTTGCAATTCTGAACCTATAAAGGATTAAGTTTATACAACATTAATTTCGCATGTGTCGAACTGTGCGTGTATTAAACTCCCAAGGGCACTTGAGGATCTCGCAAGAGATGTCATTTCAGTCTATTCAAAACTCATTGCCAGAGCACTCGATTTTGAAGAATTCGTTGACGTTGTAAACCTTGTTAAACTTTTTTTTTTGCAAGCAAACGAACGTGTTTGAAATTTGTTTGATGATTCAACTCAGACTCTCTATTTTTCTTTTCTTCAGTTCGCATTCGACCGATCAATAAACTTTATAGACAAATAAAAGAAGCAACTACATTTGAAGTATGCACGTACGTCACCAACCGTCTATACTCTTCTTGATTTTCATTTCAGAAGACCACCTGAACTAAACTATAAATTAAAATGTCCAGTTTAAAAATCCAAAATATTTCTTTCCTCTTAAAAATATGTATACCTAGGGGTAAAGAAGTACTTTGTTGATTCCGAATTCACTGTTCAGAGATTTTTTTATTGAGAGGGCAAGTAACGTGTGGCTCTGTGAGACGAAACGGCGTGGCTGCTCTTTTTATATGGTTGTACCCATTCCCTGATTGGCTGTGTGAAGCTCTGCGAACAAGCCTCATGTTTGATTGGCTACTGCATGCTGCAGTAGGTTCCCTGTCTTGATTGGCGAGCGGATTACCAGGCGTTGATCGACGAACGGCGTCCCAATATTTCGCCGGATAGTGACGTCGTTTTGCTGGAGTTGGCGGAATAAGCGGCAGTTTCACACCTGTATTGGTCACTGCTCTGTGCTGCGGGGACGTGCACTCTGTTTCCATTGTGTTCACTTCCAGTTCCAGTATGAACCGCGCGTTCTCCATTGGACGCTGGCTTGCTTGTGACGTCTTACACGAGCCGAAGATTTCCACTGGTGCTTTTTTGTTCCTTCAGCCTCCAAGGGCAGGTTATCATTTCCTCCTCGCCTACGTTTTGTGCCCGTCCGTAATACAGCGGTCCGAGGCGCCGCGCCGCATTACCAGTTCTTCATGACTGATGCCCGGTTATCAATTACGGCCCCTGTGCTGCAGCGGGGATCTACAGGTCGCGCCCTTCAACAGATCGCGGGTCCTCCGACCACTCGGCAATTAGGGGGAAATCTAATTTGTTGGTTCACTTACGGTGGGGCCGGGCCGGCTCTCGCATTTGGCTTCCTGAAAATTAAATTAGCTACAAATCACAAGGTTAGCGCACGTCGTCATTACCGGAGGAGTGGAGGGGGATGATTCCAGGAGATGGAAGGCAGGGAGCCACCCCGGCCGCAGCTGTGTAATTGGTAAGCGGCGGTTGCGCGCCGCAAGACCTCGCGTACCTATCGCCCCGCTCGCCGCGTTAGGGAAGTGACGTCACTGCCGGGGCACTCGTCGGGACCCCATCCGGCTAATTATTGGAAACGTAAAAGTTGCAGCCCCGCTGCTCAACGCTCGCTGCAGCGCCCTGCTTGTCCTCGCGATATCTACCTCTCACTTCGTTAGACGGTGACCTGTCTCGCAGCAACTTGTACGTCTATATACGTGATTATTAGGGACAGGTGTTTTTCGCGAAAATATTTCAAAATCATTTGTACTCCAAAACTCTTTTGTTCACATTCACTTTTATGGTTGGGCGATTTTAAATGTCACGTGCCTCAAGTGTCTGTCCACGAATCATGGACGTGAGGTATCTGTGTACTTTATTACTATTGGGAGAAATTCGGCCAATAACCAAAGGAAGTTGTGGTTGTGGACGTAGGATATTGAAGTCTAGCAAGGCCATAAATATGTTCGCAAAATACGCCTGTCTCTAGTGATTATGTTAATCCCTGATTGCATGCCGGCACAAAGTAGGTACATGACTATACACAGCGTTAGTCGAAAGTATCGTACCACGTAAATACGACCAATTTACTAACGAGCCAGCAATTTTTTTAACCAAAATATCAATTTTTTTAAAACAAATTTTCTGAACGAACATCATTATAGGCAATTCGCGTTAAAGTGAGCACTTTTGAGGCCCTAGTTACTTTTTACTTTCAGTCTTTTTTTTTTTTTTAATCTTTTAACCACCTTTTTTAAATATATACTGCCATGTAAAGTAATAAACACAGTGTGTTTATTTCGACCGCACTCGGAAGTTAACGTCTAAGATTAAATAAAATGTTTACAGACTCTTATTCCATATAAGAGGGCTTTCAAAATTGCTAATTTTACCGTGAATAGCCTATAGGGCATCGTTTGAAAATACAGTGTGTTTGACTCGCTCTCGGTCTCTGATATTTGCTCATAAATATCAAACTGTTGGCCGCAGGGTATTGAAATGAGCCAGTGATATGGCCTGTTGTATGGGGGCCACGGTGAGCTCATTGGAGGTGGCGTCAGTCCCTCTGATCCTTGAGTAGGCATGCACGAGCATCTGGACGACTCGGCCGTTAAATGCCACTCGTACAGACGCGAACGTTCGACCTGACTTCTTGTTCCTGCTGTTGTGACGCGCCTGAAAGTGATCCGGCTTGTTCGGGTACAGTACTCGGTACAGCAGCGTGTGTTTATCGTCCGCACGTACCGGGGGACGGAGTCCTTAAAGACGAGGCAACGACAGTTTGCGGATCTGCAAGGTCTCTCAATCAGTGTCTGGTGAAGAAACTGGAAACAAGGGGAACAATGTCGGGTGGGCATTAAGGACGACGTGCAGAACTGCCAGACGGAGTAATGCAGGAAGTGAGAAACAGATTGCTGGCCTCGCCAAAGAAGTTGTTGGAGAGACTGTGGTAGTCAATAGAAGTTTCCCCAAGCATATTTCAACCAGATGCCAAAAACGTAAAGCTGCGCGTGTCTCGTATTACTGCGGTGCGACAATTGCAGTCTCCCAAGAAAGCGAAAAATGTCAGTTGTTACTGGTTACAGCAGTTTGTCAATGCATATCTGAGAATCTTTAATAGTTATCTCGACACATGAAGATATTTTGTGCTTAGACTAGGCATTATATCTGGATTAATTGTTGAATGATGTTTATCTTATAAGGAGAAAATAACTACGCTATGTTTATCTTACTAACCTTTTGCATACTTCAAGCGAGTACGAAACAAGTTTTATTTATAAAATACGAGTTTTATAATATATCTATCCCTAATTTTTCAGATTTCTTTGGTGAAGAAAGGGGAAGAATTTGGGCAGCATGGCGACTGCATTCCAGGCTGTGAAATTTCGGCAGGGGTGTAAAATCATAGTCAATGTCAGTGCCAGACTTAAAGAGATATCCAATACAGCTGCGTCCAACTCGAATGACAGCGAGAGCTGCTCCTCGCTCCTTATGGCTACTAGCTCCATGTTTCAGAGCCACCCAAATACTACTATTAAATCACACGTTCCTCCAACCAAAAAAACTGCGAAAAAATAAAACTTCATAAATAACATTTATGTATAATATGAATTTTACCATTCAGATATTCGCCGAAGAATATTTCTCTCTCTAACCTTCATATGACTATGAAGTGAAGGTAGCTATTTTTTAACAGTGTCTTGCTTCCATTTCCCATATTTAGAACGTAATACTGTCAGCTACCTGTTTATTCTGAAACTTAAACTAGTCTGTAAAGGTGCGGATGACTCACTGACAATGTGAAGATGATCCAGAGGCCAATTTGCTTCGTGTAGCCTATAAGGCTTAATGCACCTCCTAAAAGAAAACGAAATTGTTTAAAAGCTAGAGTGCTGATGACGGAGGTATACAAGGCGTATAAGGAGTTTTCGGGTAGTGGAGTCGTGGGATCGAATAAACTTTTGGATGTGTGTGGCTTGGTTTGGAAGATTAAGTTAGGTTATTATGCGAGCTGTCCCTCTGTTAGCCTCCCGGTATAAAAGACGGGACGTTAAAAAGAGTGCCTATAATATTATAGGACTAGTACAGCAGGGTCATCATAAACAAATATTTTATGTATCACTTGACGCTTCAGAATAAATTTTGTTACTCCTAGTAGATTTTTACTCTGAATATAAATTTGAACGAATGTATGATAAACTCATTGGCAGATACAGCCAACTGATGGCAAAAGGGGGGGGGGGGTGCACGGTGACTGAGCGGTTAACCTGCTCGCCTCACCAAGGCGATTCGGGTTCAATCCCCGGCCGGGTCACTTCGGATTTTCGCATGTGGGAATTGTACCGAACGATACCATTGGTCGGCGTGTCTACTCGGGGATCTCACGTATCCCCCGCCCTTTCATTCCGGCGCTGTTCCATACTCACCTTACTCACCCTCATCGGCTCTCAAGACCTCGGTGTTAAGAGCCGTCCAAATCTTTTCACTCGGCCAACTGATGGGTGATACGTGGTGCGGGAGCTCCCCCGCCAACAGCAATGCCATAATTTGAATGTGTGTGTATATATATGTATGGATGTGTGTGTGTTTCTTATGTGTGAACGCTCCTCTGACATCAAATTCATAGTTTAGAAAATTTAACCGTTCTACGGACTGTAGCCCATAAAGATAAAGTGATTTTTCGTGAAAAAATCTGAGCAGATGGTTAAAGCATTTACCGCAGTAATAGGGCACAGTTTGTTCTGGTGCAGGATTCATGATCGGTATCCGGGATCTGGGAGGAGTCGGACATTTTTTTCCTTCCAAAAATCGCTCATTCTCACACAAAATCGTATGTTTTAGACCAAAATGACTTAAAATTTCCCGATTTCCCCATTTTGCAAAAAAAAAAAAAACGAATCCCCAGAAAAAAACCATTTTCAGTTATTTTCTCTAACAGGGATCAGTGACCCAGCTCGTTTTGGGGTCAGGAGATCTGGATTTAGGACTTTTTTTTCCTTTAATTCCAAAAATTGTTAAGATTATTTTTTAAATTTAAATTTATTTTTATAAATAAAAAGTTTATAGGTACAAGTATTAAGTGTTATGTAGCGCCGTACTAGTATTTTCACGGCGCTTACTATCATTATATAATAATAAAATTATTTATATATTACTTTTTTTAATTTATATTTAAAATAAAAATATTTAAAGGCGTAACTATTGAGTGTTAAATATCATCGGACTCGGTTTTTCAAGGCGCATACTATCGTAATGTCATATCCATTATGTATCCTATGCCAAGGCTACCGTTTTGGATTTAGTAGAAAAATCCTAAACATTTATTTAAAATGTATTTTTAAAAAACTTACATTTTCGAAGGTACCCCCCCCCCCCCCCAGCACCAACATTAGTCGCCTTCACTCCATTCCCAGCAGACGACTGACTCCCTTGCCCAAACTCCCCTAGCCTATACTCATTCCGCCATCTTGATTTTCGTTCGTCACTTGTTTATACGATACTGGAGGCCGCCATCTTGGTAGGTGACGACAATCTTGGTACGCGACCGTCATCTTAGTAGGCAATCACCATCTTGTTAGACATCACCTATCAGCCATATTGGAAGCGAATGGTCATGACTTTGACCTCATGATGTTGAAAACCAAAACTCGTGAAAAATTCATAGAAGTTAGCAAGCATAATACATTACAGACTACTACCGCCATGTTAGATACAGACTACCTTGACCTCATGACCTTGATGACCTTGAAATTCAAAAAGTCAACAAGCATAATACATTACAGACTACTACCACCATATTAGCTGCATACGACCCTAACCTCGACCCCATTACCTTGAAAAACCTTGAAAAAAAACTACATATAAAATACATAAAATTCAACAAGAATATTATATTACTGATTACTGTGGTAACGTCTCGATTTCACTGCCAAGCGAACTGTCGGCACTTATGGTTAGAGACACGAAAAAACCTACAATTTTCCATCCTATTTTTTTTTAAGTATTTTTTTCCAATCACTGGTATAGCTACATGCATGATGCATGACTTTGACTAAATGCTTAATTTATCAAATATTTTATATAAATATTGTTGTTATTAAAACCTTAAAGGTCAACAGGAGGATACAACACACAAAAAGGGGGAAAAAATTATATTAAAAATTTATCATTTTTAATTACATGTTTCAGAAGAAAGCAGATCATCACATCATCTGATATAACCCCGGTCCTTAAGTTCATTCATGATCGAAACCACCTCTTTCATGTGCGAGAGATCCCTGTGTTTATGGCAGTCAAGAAAATATTCGAGTCTGTCAACAAGTTCATTCGGGTCTTCAGTACACATGTAGCCAGTATTCGCAGCGTCTTCTGCCTTCTTCACATCACTTGCCGAAGGAAACTCGTTGTGGAAATATGTGGGAACGTCGAGAGAATCATCATCGTCTTCAACATTATCGCTGCCATCATAGTCATAATATATGCTGTCTTTATGACCGAATTCACTTCCTGCTTCACCCTCAATAACAAGTTTCCTTTTCTTTGTAGCAGGAGTTGTATGTTCATCAGTATTTAGAGCTGATAGTCGTTTATTTTGAAATTTTTCGACTTCACACAAACATATTGCAAGTGTACCTTCCGTACAAGCCAACTGTACTGCACTCATTTCGTCTTTAGCATTAACGTCTGTGGAAACGGTACCCATCAATGTAGCATAAGGTATTGATGACATCACTTGCTGGTTCCCAGTAGACTAACCCTCTCGACAGACAGCGATGAACTGATCGAATCCGCGTCGGTACCTGCCATTATATAGACGCCAGTCTTTTACGATCACTAAAAATCCATATTTATCTCTCCAACACAAAGCACACATATCCTTAAACTCTGCATACGCCATGTCCGTATTGACGTGGTCGTCGCACACATGCCGCAAGTTCATATCATCCATGCGAAACTGTACCAACACATTAGCATTATCGCGAAGCAGTTGTTTGGGAATGCGTGAATAAGTCTGTCCGAGGTACACACAGTCAACATAGGCCTATGCGTGTCGTCCCATGCTTAAGTACTCTTGAACACAAGTCTGTTTCTCGCAGGCAATGTCATCAAAGACAAATATCGAGTTGGTCAGTGCTTCGCTCGGCGACACGATGGCTTCGTTATCGTTACATGGGAAATAACCCAAACCTTCCAGGGCCTGCAGTATTCGTACCATTGGTTGGCATTTCGGTTGCTTAAGTGATTTGGAGTACACGTACACATTCTCGAACCGAAGGCCGTTCTCTTCTTCCAGCAGGCTCAGTAGGACGCACGTCTTGCCGCAACCTGATGGTCCTGCGATGATGCAGCACACAGTCTTCGGAAATAGACTTCCATTCGTGACTCGTGGGAGATAGATTCATCTTCAGAGTGAATGTGTATAGATATATTAACATCTTGCTCGATGATATGTATGTTACCACTACAACCTTCTGGAGCAAGTGGTACAGGTGGAGCAAGTGGAGCAGGTGGAGAAAGTGGAGTAGGTGGAGCAAGTGGAGCAGATGGAACAGGTTGAGCAGGTTGAGCAAGTGGAGCAGGTGGAGCAAGTTAAGCAGGTGGAGCAAGTGAAGCAAGTGGAGCAAGTAGAGCAGGTGGAGCAAGTGGGGCAGGTGGAGCAGGTTGAGCAGGTGAAGGATGTGGAGCAGGTGGAGCAAGTGAAGCAAGTGAAGCAAAGTGGAGCAAGTAGAGCAGGTGGAGCAAGTGGGGCAGGTGGAGCAGGTTGAGCAGGTGAAGGATGTGGAGCAGGCGGAGAAAGTGGGGCAGGCAGAGCAAGTGGAGCAGGTGGAGCAAGTAGAGCAGGTTTAGCAGGTGGAACAGGTGGGGTAAGTGGAGCAGCTGGAGATTGCTCAGAATCAGTGCTGCAGATTTTAGAATGTATCGTTAAAGCATCAATCCGATAAAACTGACCCTGACAGAATTTTCACTCAAAAGCCATACTCGAACTTTTCATTCCACAGGTCGTTATTTCATGTCGTCGTAAATTCCGCAAAACTGTAAATGCTTTACCACAGAAGCGACAAAGCAGTTGAATCATTGGCCTTTTACATCCGTACTATTCCAAGTCTAGAATGATACTGAAACGTAAATGTATAAAAGAAGCATATTTATACCTTTCTCGCCCTCTCATGACTACATGCATTTTTGAACACAGGTGTCATTTGGCAAAGGTGGAGGTGGAGGTTGAAGACAAGTCTTTAAATCATTTCTTTAATTTTATTGGGATTTTATAAATGTTTCTAGAAATCTTTTGGGTTTTCAAGGTTAAAGGTCACCAGGTCAAATCTCAGGGTCAACTACAATATTTCGCCCTTAGTAGATTAAGGTAGGTTAGAATTGTAGGGGCTTTAGCATATTAAGTTATGTTAGTTTGATAAATTGTAAGAATGTTTGTGTTGCAGGTTTTGGTCTGGACTATAGAATTTGCTTGGTACTCTTGGGTTATCATGGATGGTAGGCTGGCTGGTATGTTTTCCAGAATATCCGTCTTGCGATTGTTGAAGTATGTCCAATGATGTCGACAGTATGTATGTGTGTAATGCTAAGGCAAGCTTGGTTTAAAAGTGTTTTGAATAGGAGGTTATTATATTTTGACTGTTGTCAACCGGCATGGCGAGTGGTGTGAGAAGTTGGTTGTGTCACAGGTATAGGCTGTATGTTTGCTTTGTATAGTCTGTGTGGACGAATGGCTGAGGTATGCTAGAGTTGAAGTGGGTGGTATAGTTGGTAGGTATAAGTGGTTTTGGTTGGTATAGAAATTAAAATATGTGTTAGGTTATGGGGTGGTCTCAGCTGTATAGTGGTTCGAGTTATGATGGATACTGTGCTTGGTGTATTGAATGGTATGGTGGAATTTAATTTTTCTTTGGCTATAGGAGATGGGGGTGTTGGGTGGTCTGGTATAACTTAGGTTATAATGGTTGGTATGGTGGTATAGTGAGTAGTATATATTTGGCTGGTGTCTGATGGTACTGATGCTATGAGAGACGTGTAGGAATTACGATTTTTGGTATATTTTAATGGGTGTGGGCTGAGGTATTCTTAAGTTATAGCCAGAAGTATAAACGATGAGTATTTTTCGTCTGGTGATGGTTGGTAATGCAGATGGTAGGGATGTTTGTGTTTCGGTTGGTCTGAACTCTGTAGTTTCTATTAACTTGATTTATGGTGGCTGGAACATTTAATGTCGAGGTGCCTACTTGCGAGTGTATATAAGCAGCCGGGTTTCAGTTAGGAAGCTTAGTTTGACAGTGGCAGTCGTGAAATTTTGTCGTGAAGAAGAAGAATATATGGTAAAGGGTTCTGGATGGATGCTTGCTAGCATAGACTGTCTTGAGCTGTGTATAAGCAGATCATATTAGTTATGTGAAAAGTGAGAATTCTGTTGTAAAGACACTACGTGAATAGCGTGAAAAATTTAAGATTTGTATTTTAATGTTTGTAGTCTGAAGTATGTAAATATATAATATAAATAAAAAAAGTCTTTAATTTCTCGCTGGTGTTGTATCTTGCCTTATATATAAAGAATATGACAGTGCTTGGTTTATTCATATAGACATACATTGAATAAAATCCGAGTAGGATAGTTATGCCTACGAAAAATAGTGGAGATAATAAATAATTAACAACGTGTAATATTTAGTCTTGAATATAGGAGACCTGGAAATGAAGCTGAGATAACTTTTTTGCTGTACCCTACATAACATTTCAGTATAACTTAAGAAATTAAATAAATTTTAAAATCGAATTATAAATACAATTTTTTTAACTCTCGTATTTTGACCTGTGGTTAAAAAAGCAAAATATTATTTTAAGCTAATTACTGTTATGGTTATATAGGGGTTAAACAAATGAATTCCCATGATTATAAATGATCCTTGCAAATCGTATTTCACAAGCCCGGTCGTAAGATATCGCAATTTATATTCATCTGTGACTAAAAATATTCGTTTTCTCACAGCCCAGCTTGTTCTCTTTTTCATATTTAGTTAACTCCAGATACGTAAGACCGTGCAGGTGCAGAAATGCTAACACAGCTATTCCTATGCATATTCTCAAACGACACCGTCCAGGTGCGAAAACGGGTAGGAAGCACATACAGACTCCGGTCACCGTGCAGGAGCTGACTTGCTACCACTGCTCTTGACTTTAACAAGGTCAGCTGCCCTGCCTGTGTGGTGTCTCAGTGACTGCATGCGATTGGCCAGCTGCAATCATGTGGTAACTCGGTGATTGGCTGTCTGAACAATGTATTAATGGTTTAATACGATTGGTTCGACGTTGATATTACGTTATAGGGCTTGCTTACGCGTATATTAGACGTAGTAGGGATGTTAGCTGAGAGGCTTAATTTGATACCAGCTCCCGTCAAAGTCCTTTTTATAGGTTGTTCCAAGGCAAACTGAGCACTTTTCAAAGTTCTGTTAAAGATCTACTTTTGTGCACAGTCTGTAGTCATCTGCAACATGTAGTACAATTAACGTTGTCATGGGGCTGATCACTTAACTCTTGCGTTGGTAACGTGAAACTGTGGAAATATTAGAAAAGTAAATATTTCACAAATTTGATAGTTCTTACATCTGTATGCATTACAGAAAGCAAGATTAATCAATCCGATGCTGATAACTAGGGCCGCCGGTTTTTCGCGAAAATATTTCAGGACCACTTGTACTCAAAAACACTAGAGCTCAAATCCCCTTTCGTGATTGGATGATTTTAACTGCCACATGTTGAGGCGCCTGCCGGCGAATCACGGACATTCAGTGTCGGAGTTAAGTAATTCTGATTGGCTCAGTCAGGAAAGGAATTGTCTCCCGACACAGACAAGGGGCCAATAAACAAAGGAAAACTGCACGTATGCCATAGGACATTGGAGTCTAGCCATCGCGTAAATCTTTTCGCGAAATCAGGTGACCCTACTGATAACTATTTGCCTAACACTTAATTAATGGTTATTCACGATAAAGTTATCACTTTAGAAATCAACCTTAGAAAAAAGCCACTACCCCTACCTGCAGATATTTTAACGGGCGCACTGAGTTACATTTGCCCAGTCAAGTTGGTAACGATGGGTGGAAAGTAGTTCCATTTCTTAACGTGGAATAAAAAGTTTTAGGTAACCAATTTTACATAAGGCGGAGGAATACACTACGAGCATAAAAGTAGGCCTAGTTCTTAAGCAAGGCTTTCAAAAGTACTCAGTTTACAGTGAACAGCCTATATACGTTAAAACAAGGGATTTATTTTCCTCCTTCGTTACCAACTTTGCAGGACGCATGCCACTCAGTGTACCTATTAACATGTATGCAGGCAGGGGCAGTGGCATTTTGCAATGGTTGATTTTAAAAGTCCAGTTATAATCCACTCACGGTTACTTTAGACTTTTCTGTAACCCTGCTTAAATTCTACTTCCATGATATTCCTCCGCATCAATAAGCTTAACTAAGTCTGGAAAATTACACCACAGGACAACGCGCCACATTCGTGAGCATTCAGTGTAACAGTATTTTGTATAAGAACTATTTCTTACTAGGCGCTACCAACAAACGTGTTTTCTCACTGTTTTATTCATATTTATTATATATGTAATATTATAAATTATAAAGAAAATGTAATTATACTACAATTTTAATGACAAATAAGATACTTTTATATTAAAAGAGGTATAAAACGCTTGTGATACATGCCATATTTAGGAAATAACTAAACACGTTATACATGGGATGATTTTTCAAAGGTTTGGTTCAAAAAGTGTGAAACCGGTAAAATACTATAGCAGATTTCGTAAAAGCACAGGATGCTAAAGCTGGAGTTACAATAACCCGACAGTCTGACAAAACAGCCCCGACACCAATGAGAATTTTTCATCAGCCAATCAAGAGCTCGGTCACCCCAACAAAATCACAGCCCCGACAGCCCGACAAAAGAAGATTCTATTTATACTTTCGTGGGGCGTCGGACCGATCGGACTCACTTGGCAGCAGAAAATAAATGAACATAACCTTACAATACAAAATTTCGTGCGAATTTTGCTACTGTGATAAATTTCACACTTAATATATTTCATTTTTGTGTACATCCTTGTTAGAAAACTGTCAAATTGACGTAAATAAATATTCATGTACAATAACTGCACCAAAATCCAAAAATACTTTGTTTACAAATGTTATAACCTAAAACTGAGAGCGCATGAATTTGGAGCATTGTCCTCAGGTGTAATTTTCTAGCCTTAGTTAAGCTTAGTTTGCACGGGGAGGAGGAATATCGTGGAAGTAGAACTTTAGCAGGGCTTCAGAAATGTGTAAAGCAATCGTGGATGGTTCATACCGTGTTATGTGGCCTTAAGGGTAGCCACGTTTCTCCTGCCGTTGCAGTCCATCGCTTCTCATCTCGTGCTTCTTCGTCCCTAGGGGCTGTAAGGACTTTGGTTGCTAAGCCATTTCCAAATCTCTCGACTACGGCCGACGTAGAAGACAGGTCTGGATACTAGTTTGAAACGTTGACGCCCTTATTGAACCATTTAGTTCATGAACCCAGCAGCAGAGCGCTTCTACCGAAATAGTGCTGTTTGGCATAGTGAGGGGAATTGCAATTTTTTCTTAAAATGGGGAAAATGACGTTCATATCTGTATGGTGTTATCCCTATACCAGCAACGTTAACAATACTAGTTTGCTTGCAGCGATCTGCGGCTACTGCATGAACTAAATCAGTTAATAAGGGGGGTCAATTCTCTAACATTGTTAGATAGGCGAGTGTCCAGACCTGTCTTCTAGGCCGTGCTCTAGACAACGTACGCGACTTTTAACTATCGCGACCTCGTACAGTGGGTTACTTGCGTGCTGAGACGGGTCACACCAGGACTCGCAGGGCGCCAACACCCTCGCCATCACGGCGCTATATTTCCCCCCCGTGAAGGACCTCCAGTAAAAAAAATTATGATTTACAGACGCGATCGCGTACTCCCGTCGCTCGGAAGTGAATGATGCCGCTTGTTACGTCCGCCGAGCCTACTCTTTTTTTAACTGCCCCCACTCACACCCGTGACGTGGGGATCCTTCGAGCTGCAGGCGGGGAATCTATGCAACCCCGGGTCCTAGCCGCGCACACCATCATAAATCACCCTAACAACGTTTATTGCAACTAACTCTCGAAAAATTATATATACTGTTCGCCGAGAATTTATAACCCGCGTAAAACCACAATCATAACTTCGTTGTTTTTTTTTCTTGTATTGTTTTTAACCTTATTTGTATTTGCATCGGCGTTCAGGGTAATTTACGATCGTAACAAATATCTGATTACAAAATAACTTTTTTAAAAAGGGCGAGCACAGCAATTGCTGTACGGGGAGAGGCGAAAATTGATTAACTCCATGAAACGTGCATGAAGTTTCCTGGGCAGAAATACCGTCAGACCCGCGGGGCAAAACACAGTTTGGTCTCAGTCTCAGCAGGCTCGAAAGCGGGTCTCCCAGTAGCGCGGCGCGATGCGGCACGTCGAGCTTCAGCCGATCAGAGTGAAGCAGCGAATTGTCGCCGGCGTCGAACGCGTTGCATGAAATCTTGGTGTTGCGTTCGTCGGCGTCGGCTGACGACGGAAAAGAAAAACTGTTTGTTTAAAGTATTTGAAGGCATTTAGTGGCGAGAAGCTGAGATAAAGAACTGAAAACATACATAAACGGTTTGCAGATATACTAATTGGAGTCCAAATTTATATCAATTTTACTTAACTTCAGGAAAATATAAGTGTTTTCCGATGCCTGAAGAGTCGTTCATGTTCTACAGCATCGTTTTGAATATTAATATAGTACTTTCACTACAGAAGTGTATATCACTGAAAAATAACCTTTTTTTTTAACTAAATGGCAAGAAAATTCACTGCATTTCGTAAGTTTTCAGCATTTCATTGCGAGCTTCCTAGCAGAATAACAGATGGCAGCACGGTCTTTGTCGCCGGTGGCGGGCGTCAGAACATCGCTCCATTCTGAAGACGCAAATAACTCTCATTGCTGGCGGCGAGCGTCGGACGCATCGCGCCGCGATATTGGGAAACCCGCTTAAGGCATAAATTCCCGACTAAATAACACCTCGAAATAAATGTCGCCTTCTGAGTTGTTTCCTTATTGCTAGTTCTGCATTCCGTGTCTCCTTTGTAAATGACGCAAATTTACGGCGAATTTCTACAGCACTAGTAAAAAGCTGTCTGAAAAGAAACGGAAGATGTATAGTAATATGCTGTAAATTTATGGCCATGATTCCTTAAGGTGGAGTGCCAAAGTTGATTACGACGAAAGAACGAGAAATTGGATATATATATTTTTTTTCTGTGTATAAAATATTAACGACTCAATTTGCTGATTTAATTTCTATAATTTCTGGCCATTTCTATTGTCTCTTTGTTTCGCATTACTTCAGTGTAAAATAGACATGCTCGATAAATGCAGACTATGCGTAGTGTATGTGAAGTCTCTCTGGTAACATGGCAGTAAGCCTACGTCCTTTGCAAACAACGTCTCTTTTAGTGTAATCTGTTGCTTAGGAATTCGTTTTTCTGTGAGCAATACCTTTAATAAATTTTGGAAACAATATGCTAAAACAATTTGTTTTAAAAGTCCTTTTCTTTCCCATTAATTAGTTTTTATCTCACTCGAAAAATTTTCATTAAAAGTGTTCTTACCTGGTAAATTCTGCTTTTAGCCACCTGCTGTTTTGTGTGTGTGTGTGTGTGTGTATATATATATATATATATATAACTTGTTACCCACGGCTCGAATCGCATGCAAAATATAAAAAAAACAGACCACCAACCAGCGCCTACTTAAATGGTTGGTGGCATATCTTATATATTCCTTAAGAAACTGTTCGTTTTTCAGCATGAAAAGTATCCTATGCACTGATCTAGAATATAATTTACCCCTGTGCAAAATTTCATCTAAATCCGTCGAGCCGTTATAACGTGATTGAGTAACAAACAAACATACAAACTTTCTCATTTATACCATTATTAGGATAACGTCCGTTTACCGTACAATTAGAAAAGCGCACGAAATAACGTGTTATAATTAAACTTGTAGCTGCAGTAATACAAATTACGAGAAATTTGTTTTAAAAATGTTTAAGAGGCAGTCTGTAGAAAGGGTGTAAATAATACTGAAGAGGCATTGTTATCATCATTATTGTTATTATTATTATTATTATTAATAATAAATTCAAACTTCAGCAATAAATTGTACTAACTATTAAAGATTTTCTCACTTCACAGTCGATATTTTATTCCTAAATACCTGTCTTGAAACTTAAAAACTTCATCATAAAAAAACTTCCCGAAGCACTTCTTTAGGCCAAAATTCAGTGCTCTAAAGATGTGGCATAATTTCTTTAGCAAAATTTTCAAACTGGGAAAAAGAGGCGATGCCGTGAAGCGTTTCTAACACAGTTAAACGTTTGGTATTTTTTTAAAACTCTCTTCTTTATATCTAATGGTTAGTGTTCATTGCCAGTTTGATTTTCTAAATCGATATGGTTAAAATTAACATAGTTAAACAAATATTTTGGTTGTAATAAATTAAAAACTAGGAACCATTTGTAAGAATTTAAAAAAGTTTATATATTGCTAACGTTTTTAGTTTAAAATTCTAAGTCGAAAATTTTGTATTCTAGGTATATTACTATTCCTAGGCTTTCCTCCGAAATCTACAACTTTATACGGAAGTACTGTAACGTGAAGAACACTGACAGAAACGTTTGTTTCAACCAACAAAATGTTTGTTTCCATAGGGCCAAACATATATTTAGTAGCCAAAACAAAATGTTTTCGTTTATTACTAAACAAAACTTGAAAAGCAACATAATGGATTTCGATCATATAAAAAATACAGGCTTGAATAAACAAAACATGAGTGGCGTTATTTGTAATTATGTATATGGAACTAGGGGAAACCATACGTATTCACGTGGCCTTTGCGTCGACCCCGCTACTCTACAATTGTTATACCACACAAAAACACTATTCTACCACTTTAATATAATCAGATCTGTAATAATTTATACTTAACCAAGTGTGATGCACCAATCTCAGAGTTTCAAAGTCCCGGTCTGTGGAATGGCTGGCAGAGACACAACTTACCATTGGTCACCATATATCAAACTGGAACACTGGGATAAACAGCAGGAAATACTGTAAACGACCACAATACTGGATTCTTTTTATAGTCCAGATTTGTTAAAAAAATATTCTTTAGAATTTATGATTAATATTTTACTGCTCTGGACTACTACTGATAAAAAATCGTAGTGAAAATTGACAAAGATCTAGCACAAAACAATCCCAACAGACGTGGGAGTGGTCGTACCTAGCTGATCCCTATGTTACATCGTACGTAAGCTAGAGTTCCAACTTATAAAAAATCACTAACAGTCAAATGTTACTCTCAAAATAAAAATATGTTTTATACAACAAAACAATTACTCTGTCTTCAGTGTGCCTAGCTCAGGGCTAGTAAGATCTCTCTCAAGTTGTTCGTGGGTGTAAAGCTTCTAAGCTGGTGTCTTTTTACGTTAAAAATCAAGACGGCGTCGCCGATAGGGTTGAAATCTTCCAGAACAAATTACGGCGGACACGATTTACCACACTTAACAGTAGTGTAAGGAAAACTTATCTCTCAGACATTTTGCTGCTCTAGAAACTCCTTTAGACGAGGAGACGACGTTCCTGTAGTAACCAACTACGTCGTCAGGGCTCGTAGGTGCCAGGGCCAATATCCAGGGCCACGTCGTCGTGGAGAATACAAGTCTCAAACACAGACACTGGCTACCTTCTAACTCCTAAATATATCCTAGCAACGGGCTTTACAAGCACTCTCGATGCAGGACAACACTTAAAAATACAACTTAATGAAGGAAGCTAAAACACCCTACATATCTAATAAAAATCCTAACTTGGCACCCACCTTCCAGGTGCAAGTCTTACCCTAACGTCTATATGTTGCAGAGGTCGGTTGGAGAGAGAGAGAGAGAGAGAGAGAGAGAGAGAGAGAGAGAGAACATAGCTCTCTTGGCTAGATATAGCGAACAGGGACTTAAGGTTCCAGCCAATGGGAAGCCAGGATTCGAACCTGGAACCAATGGGAAAATAGGAATACCTAACACCCCTCTATATACCAATTCTGGCGTCCTAACTGTTAAAGAAGCATAGAACACTGGGTCTCGAAACGTAAATACAAACTAAATAAATAGGAAACATTCACAATAGGAGAACACAAAATAAAATAAAATTATTAACACGAGAAAAATACATATAAAGCTTAACTAATTATCCTATCCTTAAACATCATTTAATTGCCATCATACATCTAAGAGAAAATATCCTATTATCATTTTTAAAAAATGTAGCAAATAAAACTTGAGAAAAGTATTCAATTAATTACATATGCAAGCTACATGATAATAGTACAGATGACGAGTGTAGAAAGGATTGTTTACATAGGGAAAAATCCTAATACATTGCATGGTAAAGAAACATATTAGCATAAAATATGAACATTAGTTATGCAAAACAACGTACATTTTGACTGTGTTACACAACATAATGGATTTTGATCATAACACAAATACACGCTTGAATGAACTAAATAACTGCATTAAGCAAAAATATGGAATTGTCAACAAAATATTTAATTGAATCAACTGTATATAATTTCTTAGTCACTAATTTGATTACCTTCGTTCGAAAATACAGCTCGAGAGATTGTGACGGTGGGTCCATCACGGGTTTATAATCAGTTGTGAAAATCCCATGTATTTGTTAAAGCATGACCGTATGGACCCTGGTGGCCGGACTAGCCCGCCGAGCGTGTGTGTGTTGCAGATTGCGGGATGACCAAGGCTCAGTCTTCGCGGGCGCTGGCCTGCTATCATTGGTCGGCGTTTTCCCGCGCTGGGCGAAAATAATGTCTTAATTGTAGATGGAGCGCCGATCGCCAGTACAGGCGGCGAGGTCTGGTCGCTGGGAAGGCGTAGGCTCGAGGAGGGGATGCGGAGCAGTATAAATACGAGTGCACTGGCTAGGACCGAGGACTTCGTCGGCCCGTCGAGTGCGGGGTTCTAGCTGGCGAGTGGAATCAGCGCCCTAGAGCAGACGAGACGCTGACTGCAGTGTTGAAGTTAAGTATCGGGCTTCTTCGGAGATGGTAGTTGTAGGACTTATAAAATTTTCTCTTCAAGTAATATATTCGTGTCTGTTGCAGTAGAGAACTTTGTTTGGGGGCCAAGTGTGTTTGGACTTGAAAAATTCGCTCCAAGTAGTACTCGTGTGTTGAGACTTTGAAATTTTCGTGTTAGCGGCAGTAGAGGACTTGGAAATATTCGGGGCTTAGTGTGAGTGAACTTATAAAATTTGTTGCACTTATAAAAATTCTGCCCAGGAATGATTTGCTGACTTGTAAAAAAGTTTCACTTGGTAGTGTGATGACACTTTGTATCCTCCCTTTATTGCAGAAAGACCTTGGGGAAGATGAGTCGGTGGGATTCTAGAAAAGACTGTAGTGCGCCGCATGGACTTGAAATTAATTAGCTTGGCCAGGGACCATTGCGAAATTTTGTGGAATGAACCGTACTTAGAAGTTTTCCGCTCTTAAAGGCTCGTATGGGCAAAGTAAATTCAAGTGAGGATTGGAAGCGGGACGTGGCCTGGAAAAGGGACGTTTTTGTTTAAGCATAAATACAGTGACCGTGTGAGCAGACATTGAACGTGAGCGAATGCGTTTGTACGGGTAAATGCTGAACTTGGTCTGATTGTGGAGCACAGCTCAAAATAGGTCGTTTTAACCCTAGTGAAATGAAGTGTTCGCCGGGAATGATGCGACCCGAGGGCGGAACTTAGGCAGTAGTGTTTTCTGCTATCCTGTACGGCGGCTTCGTGAAAGTAGGACTTGAGTTCGTGCGCAGCGATTCCGTGAATGTGATTGTAGGTCGTCTGCTTACTTCAGGAGGGGAACTTAGGAAGAGGAACCAGTGCCCCAAGCTCGACAGGTCTTTCGAAGTGGAGCGTTTAATAAGTTTATGGTAAGGCTTCTCCAGACCAGAGACTATTACCTCGGTGTTTTGTGGTGTTTTAGAGAGTTGTAATAAACACGATAACAAAGATAACAAAGGTGAAATTCTGCGAGGAAGAGGAGGCTACTATTATTGTAATGGTACTGGAAAAATAACCAGTTTTAATGCATGATATTTTGTGTTGCGTTTTTTTTAAAGGAGTTCAGTTTATTCTCCCGGGGAGAGCATTGTGTGAGGATTTTGTAACACTCATTTAAAATGTGTTAAAAAAATTGTTTTAGGCATCTTATTGCTGAGTTTATTGTAAGTGATTGGTGCACATTGCAAATTAATTGAAATTAGGGCATGAATGTGATCTTTGATTTGCCCAATGATTATTAATTGATTTAAAGTTGTCAAAATAAACTTTTACAGTGGCTTGGAAAGAAGTTTGTGAAAGAATATCGTACTCATGATTCTGAAAACTAAATATCATTGTGAAAATATCTTGTACGAATATTATGAATAGCAAAGTAAATAATTTGTGAAAACGAAATGGTTTTGGCGGTGTTCTGTATGTTGGTATTGTTTGTGAACACTTTTTCCAAACTACATGCAAATTTTGAGCCTAGCACAAGCTGCCTATTCTAGCAACAAATTTCTGAACCTTATTTCTGATTATGTGTTTTGAGATAATTAATGAGACCCCATCCTTCTCCTTTTCCTGAGTATAAGCTAGGACTAAAAGGGAGAGTTGGGGGTAGTGGTTGGACCACCAATATTAAGGCATTTGGGGGGGGGGAGGGCTCACGATTTTTAATAATTTTTGAGCCAATTGGGATCGTAAGAGTGTTTGCTAGTGCATTGATGCTTAGTAATGATATAAATAATACAAGTTCGACAGAAAACTAAAAAGTAAAGCTGAAAAATTTTAAATATTAATTTATGTCCGTCGTCCAATATTTGAATTTTATGTATTAAAAAATATTCCAAATTTGTTAGTTACCTTAGCTGATGTTGCTAGGGCGTGGGCGTAATCGACCCGAGCTTGAATCTCGCTCGTTCAGCCACTTTAGTTTTTTAATAACCCAAATGTTGCACCAACCATATATTAGAATTTGGGGAGGCCAAATAGTGGCAACAAAATAATTTGGCTTCAACAACAAAATATTTTACTGCCCCTGTAAAAACAATTAATTTGGTTGCGCCGTACAAGCTCAGATTTTATTCAATGGCATTTTCTTTCTCAATGAAACCGAGCGAGGTGGCGCAGTGGTGACTCACTGGACTCGCATTCGGGAGGACCCGTGTTCGATTCCCGGTCCGGCCATCCTGGTCTCGGCTTTTCATGGTTTTTCCGAAATCTCTCCAGGCGAATGCTGGGATGGATCCCTAGCAAAGGCCATGGCCGAGTCCTTCCCATTCCTTCCCCAATCCCTCTTCCCTGTGCAACTTGCACCATCTCTAATAACCTCGCTGTCGACGAGACGTTAAGCCCAACTACCTGCCAGCCATCTTTCTCAATGAAGTAGTCTAGGTCGCAGGAGCACAGGAGGGACTATTCCACCTTCCATTTCACGACCGCCATGAAGGTTCTGTCTGTGTGTGATTATTAAGGCTGTTGGCTGGTTGATAATTTGGCACAGAGAAATGCACGTTAATGAAATTCGGGTTTTAAAGCCAATTTTAAAGGTATGTACTCGGAAGAAAAAAAAGCCTAATTGCGATAAATGATACTCTCAACGTCTGAATGGAGGCAAATGTATCAATTGGTTTTCAGTAATTTTTTAATTTAAATATTAAGTTTACTGATCTTGCTAAGAAACCGGCTATAGGACATTAATACTACAAAAGGCTTTGATAGCAAAGAAGCACGAATTTTTCTGCTCAAAAATGTCCCTGATGGTACACAGCTATTTTTAAGAGGAACGCAAAAAATATCAGACTTTCATTAAGATGTGTTTCCCTATACGAAATTATCAACCAGGCAACAGCCTTAATATGGCCATATTCTTGTGAGTTGAGTTAGACGTCGTTTTGGTCAGCCCTTAACAGCAAGGTGAGTGGAGGCGAGGGTGAAAGGAAGTGACGACGGAGCAGCGGCGGAATGCAAGGGCGGGAGTAACGGGAGTGGGCCGAGAAAACCCGCTGGCCAACGGCCGCCTCCTTTGGTACCCTTTCCGACGCCATTGTTAGCAACAGCTCAATAATAGTTGGAAACCTACAGTATCGCCAACTAGCTAGCAGGTGCCAAGATAAGTAAACGTCTGGAAGAATTCGAAGAATGGATTCGAGAAAATCCACACGAGTTCGTGAATGATCCTCTTCCATAGATAGATGTTTCCATTACCTGATTAAAGAAAAAAAAATTGTTATACAGGAAGTGACACTGTAAAACCGCTATAAAAACATTGTGGTGGGGGCGGCCCCAACACACAGTTTGGGTGTTCCCAATGCACATAGACCAGAACTTAGAAAGGAAACATCAGAAGGTGACTGATGAGTTGGGAGGCCTTGCCTCTCACTCGGGAAAACCTAAAAGATATACTGAAGATCAAAGCAACGAAAAAAGTACATGAGAAATCGGAATAGCAATGACCAAGGCAAGTGAATAGGAAACGAATCAGGACACTGAAGACTTATCCAATGTACAAGGAAAAAGAGTCATGGAATGACAAGGTTCCAGACTAAAGGACCGGACTACGGGGGGAAGGGGATCGAAAAGGAGTTCACAGGCCCCCCTCTCCGCTGACAGTTCCAAAACTGATGGCTGGAATTGAAATATATATAATCTAAGTAGTAGTAGTAGTAGTTTATTGCCGTAATATAGACATAATATTATCATCAATAGAATAGAATGTCAATAAATTGACCCCCCAAGCTGCTAGGGGAGTCAGGGTGGAATGCAGGAAAACTGCGCCACTCTCGCCTTCCAGGAAACTTGGTGTAGATAGCTGTAATATTCTATTAAATTGTAATCCATAAAGGCTGTAATGAGAAAATGAAGTATCAAAATAAAAAGGTAAAAAAAAGGAACATCCCATAACCCTGTATTATCCAGAAAGGGCACAGGTACGGGGGTGATAAGAAAATTGCGTGACCCGCCTTGGCTGGCCACGAAAAAAAAAAGTGCAGGACCATAGATCTCCCCAAATTACACTATTTTAAAGGGCTTTGATAAAAAAAACTATACTATACTGTTCACGGTTTCTTGACACTTTTTGGAAGAAAAAAAAACCTTTGAAAAATCACCCGATTAATACGCATTTGGTTGTTTCCTAAATATACCAAGTATCACAGGCGTTTTATATCTATAGGCTGTTCACTGTAAAATTAGCACTTTTGAAAGTCCTGCTTAAGATCTACTTGTATACACGTTGTGTACTCCTCCACCTTATATAAAATTAACATAGCAATGGGCCTCATCACTTTATTCATGCGTCGGTCAAATGAAATTGTGAAATAATTAATAAAGTAAATAATTTACATATCTGCTCATTTCTATACTTCGATACATTAAAAAATTAGAAAGCGAAAGAAATAATTTTGAGTTGTCACAAATGGTTACCTGACACTTTTTATTCGACTTTAAGATATGGAACTACTTTCCACCCATCGTTACCAACTTTACTGTACGAATGTCACTCAGTGCGCCCATTAATATCTATGCATTCAGGAGCAGTGACGTTTCTCTAAGGTTCATTTCTAAAGTGCTCACTTTATCGTAAACAGCCTGTATCCGTTTGGGAGGTCGAGGGCAAACCACGCCAGAGAGTGGCGGCATGTAACACTGAATTCCACAGGCGATGTCAGAATGGTATGTTCAAGCCATTACGCACACTGGAAAATTTATTTACATGCTCTCCAACGTGGCTAGAAACTTCTTGACTTGAATACGTCTTTAAATTTGCAACCATATTGGGAGGCAATCCAGAAAATCCGATGATAACAAAATCGGCGGATACAGTTTGACATTGCAGCTCGGAATCTTACCGTCTACATTCAAAATTAAATTACACCACTCCATTGCCAAAGGATCAAAGAATATGTTACTTTAAGTGAGGGCTGCGAAACATCGCGCGCCCGGCGGGCGAAGGGTTGGGGGGGGGGGGGGGCGCAATTTTGAGTTCGTTTCGCCGCGTCTCATAACTTCCGTGTCGTTAACTTTTGACTAGGAGAAACTAAGACTCCCGTTTGAGTTTCTATCGACTGCGTGTATAAAAACATTTGTGCAGCGCGGTTATGGTGAAATTGTATGCGTTTAATGTAAAAATTTAAGAAAACTTAACACAATTTCAGCCTATACTCGTTAAAAAGCCAAATCTAAATACAGAAATCATATACTGTTGGAAAGAGCATCTCAAAAGCAATCCAGTGGTGCCCATAAAACCCCATATGAACGTGTGAAGCGGTGCCGGGAACGTAAAATAAACACCAGGACATCTAAGCTCTTCAACGTAGACCTATTCACGCAAAACAAACGGCCGTGTCCCCAACACAGCCATTTTTTCTCAGACTTCTATATCTCGTAACGTACGAACCAGATATTTGCGAAACTACAACAGAAGCGTGATTGGACTTTGCTACAGAGTCGCGTCCAATTAAATTATAGGGTCGCCGCTTTGTCACACACAGGCAAAGTCTCAGACGGAAAGACTGCACGCTATAGTGCACAAGCGCTTTGTACGTAGAGGCGATACCGCTTTACAAACGCAGGTCAGCATCTTCCGTAGCGCTTCATCGTTTTTTGCCTCTCACACGAACATACCCCTTAGGCGACCGCTTTAAGGCTAAGCTTCATCATGTATAGGCGTATAGGGAATTATATACTAAATTCTGTGGTTTTTCGTGATAGTATTTTTAACTAAAGGACTTTTGTTAGATTCTGAATGCATCTAAATTTGTAAACCTTCCAAATTTTAATCTTTTTATTTTGAATGCACTTTTTCATTATTTATAAAATTGCGACAATTTTATAGAAAAATTGAAAAGTGCATTTAAAATTTAAAAATTAAAATTTGGGAGGTTTACAAATCTAGATGCGTTAAATCTCCAACCAAAAATCTTTAGTTGAAAATACTACCTCAAAAAACGACTGAGAGAACTTTGTCCGGATCTAGCATGTAATTCCCTATACGCCTAAGCATGATGAAGCTTGGCCCTAATATGTCCCGCAGTTATGTACAGAATAGTCGCACGCGACGGCGGTCGCACAATGCACTTACTGGTCACTGCTCTGTCACCCGCCGTCTCCTGTCTTAGTATGTACCCGGCGCCAACTACCGTTCAAGACTCAAGATACATAGGCACGTCAGCTCATATAGCTTAGATGGCGTTGTCCAGAAGGTTTCCTTCGTACCTCGAGTGGCACTGGCGGAGGTGACGACCAGTAAATTGGCGCGTTGGCTCCTGAACCGACGTAGGCGATGACCACGCCCATTGGCTCCTCAGTCGCTCCTTTCTTCCAGAGACTGGAGTAACTTCAGTCCCATTGGCATTACCGCGGACCGTGCCTCCCCCACATGCGGGCATGTACTGTTCACGGTAAAACGAGCACTTTTGGAAGCCTTGTGTTCTTCCACTGTACGTACAATTAACGTTACCATGGGCCTGATCACTTTATACGTGCGTCGGTCAAGGGCAACTATAAACTTTTTAGAAAAATTCATATTTCACAAATGTTTTTATTCTTGCACTATGTGCACAAAAAAAAAAAGAAATATATATATTTCATTATCAGAGATGTTTACTTAATACTTGTAATTTAACGTTAACACGTGGAACTACTTTCTCTCCGTCGTTCCCAACTTTACTGGGCGCGAAACAGTCAGCGTGCCCGTTAAAATATACACAGGTATAGGCTTTTCACGGTGATGTGAGCACTTTTTAAGGTATTCCCAAAAGGCATTAACTACTAATAAATATACCTTATTGCAGCCTAAAGCATTAAATTTTGATTGTGGTGAAATATATTCGCTGGGTTTATTGGTCACATTGCAATGTTTATATCAAAAAGCAGCAGGAAGATGGAGATTGGATGAAATGAAAAATTTATAAGGGCCTTAAAAAGTGCTCATTTCACCGTGAACAGCCTGTAGAGGCAGTGACATTTTTCAAAGGTTGTTTTCTGAAATGCTCACTTCACAGTGAACAGGCTTTATAGTGAAATACAAATGAGAAAGTAGTGCGCAGAAGTCTAAAACGCGTCAGGTGAGTCGGGAGGTTCCATTTCCGCTGCACGTTGGGGCGAGGCTGTTGTTCATTCCGGTAGTGACAGCCGTCGAGGAAGGTTGGACTAGAACTGCGCCGTGTGTGCGTATTACCTGTCGGGAAAACGTTAAGACACGTCGGTGGTATCCAACAGCGCGCTAGTGGAGAGCGATGTTAGAAATTTGGCCTGTATAGCGCCTGCAATGTCACGTGGTTTCCCTCCCTCCAACGACGAGTGCTCGGGTAAGCCCTCCTCTACACTGTCTCCCTCCCTAAAAGTTGCGCGAAAGCTACTTTCTCATTTCAGCTTTATTATATAGGCTGTTCACGGTAAAATGAGCACTTTTGAAAGCCCTGCACAAGATATACTTTTATTCACGTTGTGTCTTCTTCCGCCTTATGCAAAATCTACTATTGCCACGGGCCTCAGCACTTTATTCATGCGTCGGTCAAGTGAAACTGTACAATTAAGAGGAAAGTAAATATTTTTAAAAAAATCTGCTCATTTTTACACTTCTATGCATTATAAAAGCAAAATGTAAAGAAATAATTTAAATTATCACAAATGGTTACCTAACACTTTTCAATCGACGTTAACAAATGGAACTACTTTCCATCCATTGTTGCCAACTTTATCGGGCGCATGTCACTCAGCGTGCCCGTTAAAATATATGCAGGTAGGGGCAGTGAAATTTTTCTAAGGTTGATTTCATAAGTGTTCACTTTGTCGTAAACAGCCTTTGGTACGCCAGCGTTCACGTGTTACGAAGTTGTAATGAAAACAGTCCTGTGTTGTAAAGTCGTCGATAATCCGTGCTAGGCTAGGTTAGGTTACAATAACTAGCCATATGTATTATTAATTGAACTAGTACATATTTACAATAAAGTGGAGGTCGGCATTAGTGAATTATCAATAACTATAACAACCACAGTTTGATTAGGAAAGTTATATTTAAAAAAAAAATTAATACTGTTGGACAATTTTTTTTTTTCATGCTAACTTAGTCACATCTTAGTATTCATAACAACATTATATTAATTATTTAATTGTATAATCAAAGCTCACTTTGTGTACACTAACCTAACCTGGTTATGCACACATGTGTGATCATATTTAGCCACCTCCACAATATACATCATCACTACTGCCTGTCACTATTGCTACCTGAGCGGTGGGTGGAAGGCAAGTCCTCCAAGTCAGAATCAAAGCTCCAGTCCGAACGTCTGTCTAACATTCTCTCAGGTAATTCATTATTAGGACTATCAACAGCAATATGGGATGCCAAACGACATGGCATCCCGGAAGGACCATCATCACAATCAGGAAATACTCGTTTTGCAGATTCCTTCAAAAATTCTGTTAAGCTCAGTGAGGAATCTGAATTCTCCGAAGAAACACTTATTATTACAGAATAATTACTTCAAGTGGTTCACTGATCTCGCATGCCAACAAGCGATGTTTAGTAAGAAATGAGCCCACTAATGCATAATTGTTTCTCTCGTTAGTCAACTTTCCGTTGAGTGCTCGCTGAGATGCAGTTCTCCGCTCACCGCAGGCGGGAACGTTAATCAACTACAACACAGTGTTTCGTAATTAGCGGTTGAGCGCATGAACAGAAATCGAAATTGACTTAATAGAAGCGGCGGCAATAATTACGGTACCCGCCGACCCCCCCCCCCCCCCCACCACCGTGGTTGTCCGGCCCTCGAGGGTCTCTTCATCCGTAAAACAAAAACCTCCGCGGCGTCGGCTAATGCCCGGTTGCACCATCGTGGTTCGAAACTCGATCCGAAATCGGATCTAAGATCGACGCAGAAAACTGTTGCACCATTCGAGCTCAGAGCTAGACTGGAGACCGAGATGAAGTTCATTTCGAACCACCGAAATTGGCGGTTCAAAATCTCGATCCGAGATCAGCAGCCATCGTCGACAAATGTATTTGAAAATACGCAATCAGATAGAACCACGTTCGACTGTTTTCTTGGGAAATTAAAACAATATTATAGGCACTTGAATATTATTCAGTAAAATTCGTACAACAATTATTCAATTAGAACAGATAAAACATCGCACATCTAGTTCTATCTACAAAGAAAAATTCACTTACTTCCATGACGTCATTTATTACTTAATATCAATCTCTCACTTTGAAACCAAGGTCGACGAATTAGAGATGCAGAATCATTAAATTTAGTTGGTGCCACAGTTTTACATTGGAACCAAGATCAAATTGGATTCTGGTTAGGAACTAGGATCATTCGATCTCGGATCGGGAAAGATGTTGGTGCAACCAGGCATAAGTGAAACTAGCGGCCCGGCCGGCGCAAGGGCGCCTGTTTTTTAAAATGCTCGCCAGATATCTGCCAGAAATACGAAAGGTGACGGCGCCGGTGATTCTTGCTGCGTGTCTCACACTTATACTTTATCCATTCCAAGGTGCCAGCAGATATAAACATTGCCAGCGGCACAATCAAAGGCAGTGGCTGGCTTGTCGAATCACAATATCCCTAGTAAAGGCTGTTCACGATAAAGTGAGCACTTTTGCAATGAACCTTTGAAAAAAATTACTGCTCCCGAACGTACATATTTTAATGGACGCACTGAGTGGTATATGCTCGGTAAAGTTGGTAACGGTGAATGGAAAATAGTTCCATATCTTAACGGCGAATAAAAAGTGTTAGGTAACCATGTGTGATAACTTAAATCATTTCTTTCGCTTTTAGTTTTTTTTTTTTAATGCATCGAAGTGAGCAAATTTGTATAAAATTTCATTCCTAAAAATTTCAAAGTTGCACTTGACCGATGCATGAATAAAGTGACGAGGCCCATGACAATGTTAATTTTGCATAAGGCGGAAGAATTCACAATGTGCATAGAAGTAGATCTTAAGCCGGGCTTTCAAAAGTGCTCGTTTTACCGTGAACAGCCTATAGCTTATAGTTTGGTATATAGTGATACTGTGAACCGACAAGCCGGCCGCTGGCTTTGACTGTGCCGCTGGCAATGTTTACATCTGCTGGCACCTCGGGAATGGATTAAGTGTGGGTTGCCGTAAAGAGTACGTGTGCCGCGCTGTTGCCAGATATACCGATCATCAACATGTCAACAAGTTACGCTGGGCACAAAAAATAAGTACGTACATACCAAAATTCCTCAAAAAAATTTTCACGTCGTGTAGTAGTGTAAATATACAACTGTTTGTTAATCAAACAACGTTCCCGGTGGAACAGGCGCTGGCCTCGCCAACCTCCCCTTCAGGTGGCCGATGCCCATTAAAAGGTCATACCTAGAGCGCTACTTTGTAACCGTTACATTTCACCCCCTCAAAGAAAAAGCTAAATCGGCTCTTTGATCTTCAGGGTCCACCGGTAACTTCGCAATTTTGAAACCGTCATGCTGTCCGAAAGAGTAAAAAAGAACACTAAACTAAACTACTGCGTCCGCGCATATCCTTCTCGTTAAAATGTAAGAATAACGGTAACCCATTAACTGCTTTCACGGCCCGATGCGCTCGACTGTGTACGGACTCAGTTTTGGGGAATGCCCGGTAACCAGAAACATTCCCCGCCACCTCGCCCCCGGGCGCACAGGGCGTTGTGAAACAACACTGCTTACTTTCGGTTACGTTTCTCTTACACACACACACACACACTCTCTCTCTCTCTCTCACACACTCTCTCTCTCATTCAGTTCATGCTCCTGTGACCTCGTTGAGGTCCTGTTCATCGTTCTGTAGTTCATTCCAAGTTGTAATTCATTCGGTTGTTATTGGCAAGACAGAGTCTTGTCCAGAGTGGTTTTTCGCAATCTAAGAGTGAGACGCACTATAGAATCCATTAGACAGAGGGCGAGGGGTTGGGTGTGTAAATGAGAAAATTAGAACCTGCCACATCTGTAAAGAATAACAGTAAGCATTGCCCTGTTGATCACTTTTCTTTCTTACCTCTTCATATTTTCCATGCCATTCAGTACAGTCGACCAGAGTCCACCACTATGGTCTCTGATTTCTATATTAACACTACATAGATTTAATATCGTTGTATGGATACTTTGAACTTCGAAAGGAGTTAATATTTTCCGATCAGTTACTAGGAAGAATTCCTGTCTGTGTTATCAGGTTACTGTGTACGCCACAAGTTCCGGTGATAAAGCCATATTAGTACACCAATCTCAAACTTGAATCTTCTCCCCAGTAGACATCACGGGAGTATAGTACATACTAATTACAGCATTCTGATCAACAACACCTTCACGTACAAGACAAGTCTTCTAACAAATGTCTCGCTGTTCCGCTTTAGACAGATCCGTAAATGTCGGATCTATTGCAATATTAGCTTCCCTGAAGAAACAAAATTCCAAAAGGCCACTGCCAGCTTTAGCAGTTATACCTTGAAGACCAAAGCGATGGAAAAAAGACAACAAAATATAACTCTTTTCTACACCGAAAATTTTAAAGCACCAAGAACTATCCTCTTTACCTACATCAATATTAACACGCAAAATGTAACAGTACACCTTCTTCGGATAATACATAGAAAAAATAAATTGCCTTCGAAGCATTGTGTGATGTGACTTGTATAATGACACGAAAAAAGTGATTTATAATAACCTACAGATTAACTTATATGACGAAATAAGACCAAAGATAAAAACAATAAATGAAAAAAGAACTAAAACCCGATATAAAAGAAACGTTTAAGAACATTGCAAATCCAGATAACAAAAATTCTAAATATCAAATATAAATGCTACCTATAACACTCTTGCAGAAAAAAGGGAAGGCTAGAATTTCCGCCTTATGTTTGCACACTGGGCCACTGCGGCCGCACTAGGGAGTAGTCTAGCCACTTAGCCACTGCGGCATCACTTGGGATCACTCTAGCCACGGGGTCACTGTGGTCCCACTAGGGAATGCTCTAGCCACAGGACCAATACGGCTCCTCAGGTGCGCTAGCCACTAAGCCACCGTGGCACCTCGGGTGCTCTAGACACTCAGACACAGCGAAACATGCGTACTCTAGCCACTGTGTCACTGCGGCACCTTGGGAACTCTAACCACTAAGCCACTGAGCCACCGTGGCACCTCTGGTGCTCTAACCACGGAGACACTGCGGCACCTCCGGTGCTCTAGCCACTGTGCCAACGCGGCACCTCGGGAGCTCTAGCCACTAAGCATCTGCGTCATCACGGGTGCTCTAGCTACCGGGCCACCGCGGGTGGGAGTTAACATAAAGAGTAGATAGCAAAGGTTGGATATTGTCGTTGTTATACCATTTTGGAAACTAGCACCAATTTAAACAATTAATATTTTACATTATATCTGCAAAGCTATTGAACCAATGCTCATCCAATTTGCCATGTAAACAATACTATGGTAGGCATGTAAACAATACTATGGTAGACCATGTAAACGTAAGTGATTGAACTTGAGTAGTTACTTTTTTTTTTTTTTTTTTTTTCCCCCTTCAAAATGGATATCATACAAAGGTTTTGAGTTTATTTAATATATCTGCCATGCCATTTAAACCAATTTCGACAAAATTTTATATACTGAAAGTAGACTATCTATTACAAGCATATTATATACCAACAAATAACCACTTTTGTTGGCCATTTCGGAAGATAGCGCCATACGAATATAAAGTTTTTATGTCATCTCGGGAAAGAATTGACCAATTCATATCAATTTGGCAAACAAGTAGTAGCGAGGCAGATTATGCCAAGAGGTATGTTTTAAGCATGACAGACACTTACTTTCAAAATTGCGGCTATAGAGCAATTTTATTTTAGAATGATATATCGTCGAAACCATTTAATAAATTTTAACTAAACGGTGTATGCTGGCAGTACACATTACTACTGTAAACTGTATGTAAATAGAGCACATTTTGTCCTCCATTTTGCAAGATAGCTCCATGCGAGTAAATAAAGTTTTTTTTGTCATATCTGGGGAAACAATTGACAGATTCCTTCCAAATTAATAAACAAATATTGCTGCAGCAGGTGGTGTAAACTGGTATATTTTATGGTGGCTATGTTAGTATTTTAGCTCAATATACTTTACTAACGAAACAAATTCCAACTTAACTTTGTATGCTGGCAGTCCCTATTACGACCATCAAATTTGTCTATGCATAGCTTTATTTCTCTGCAAATTTGTCTCGTATCTCAGATAACAATCAACCCATTCTTACAGAATTTGACGAAGATATAGTACTGTGGTAGGCCATAATAAGAAGTGATTTTTTAAGTTCGACATACTTTTCATAATGGCGGCTATATAATCATTTTAGTTTTGTGGGCGATATCTACGAAACTATGTAATCTATTTTAACTTAACTTTGTATATTGGCAGTATACAATCATTGAAATTGCTACTACATTACAGTTTTGTTCTCCATTTATGAAGACTGCCACATGAAAACTGTGGAGATTTTATTCGGTATCGAGGACCAATAAACCGATTCCCACCAAATGTTACACTGGAACAGCTCAAGATGGCAGCTTTAGGTAATTTTGTTATATATATTTTTTTTTATGTGGACAGTATTCATTAGAAGCATCGTATATAGAGCCTCTTTTTCTGGCAATTTTGTACGATAGCATCAAACAAGAAAATTAAAATTCCTATGTCATATCTCAACATTAAATTCTTCACACAAGTAGAGCTAAGGTAGGGCATGCAAACTTACATGTTTTATGTAGCTCAGTAACTTATTTTCAAAACAAAGACTCTATAAATATTTTAGGTTAGTAAACCCTATCACTAAAAACATTAGACTGATTAAATACGAAATTTGTGCTGCCGAATCCGACCTCCGTAATGCAGTGGATTGCACCCTAGATTATAGAACGAGATTTTCTGGTTTTAAGTCCCGAGTAAGGCATGTTTGTATTTGTAATTTTCGCATTAGTGTTGCATTAGTATTTGATTTCCTTCCTAAAGTTGTTGCTTTCAAAAATAAGTCAAGTCCTTCCTACAAACTCAGCTTTTAGGAAATTATTTCAAAATTAATTGCACCCGTGCTGAGGGAAGTATAGTCATATTAGTAACTTCGTTCTATATATAAGTCCAAAGAAGACGAGTCAAAGGATAACACTAGACGATAATTACAATAAACCCTGACGTACGTAGGCCTACTTAAAATGGAGGACTTTGAGTGGAATTGCAGACACCAGGGAACCCACGAAGCAGCGTGCAGCAGCTCTGAGAGACTGCGATATCTAGCGGCCCGCTTTTGCCAGTAGTTGCGAATAATATATTACACACCCGTTATACTATGTGGATACCAGTTTCAAGGCTGGCTTAATGCCCTCTAGGAGACGTTCTGCGCCAACGTGAACAATATCACGTCACATCTGCGTTGCAACTTCGTCATAAGTAGTTTGCTAACACATAAAAGAATTTATTAGTGTAAAGAGTGTGCTAACCTTAGTCTAAGACACGCGTGGTTTTAACACTTTGAAGACTATGCCCGAGCTTCACTCGGGCAAAGCAAATCTGGAAATATCTCTCTATTCCTGAATATAAGAATCACACGGATATAAAGAATATTCACGATAAAGTGAGCACTTTTGAAATCAACCTTAGAAAAAAATCACTGCTCCTACCTGCATATATTTTAACGACGGCACTGAGTGATATGCGCCCAGTAAAGTTGGTAACGATGGATGGAAAGTAGTTCCACATCTTAAAGTCGAATAAAAAGAGTTAGATGACCATTTATGATAACTTAAATAAATTATTTCGCTTTTGTATGTATAGAAGTGTAAAAATGAGCATGTTGTAAAATATTAACTTTTTTTTATAATTTCAAAGTTTCACTGGACCGACGGATGGATAAAGAGTGACGAGGCCCTAGTCAGTGTTAATTTTACATAAGGCGGAAGAATACGCAACGTACATACAAGTATATCTTAAACATGCTTTCATAAGTGTTCATTTTATCCTGAACAGCCTATAGTTTAATTGTTTTTCTAGTTTTTACCATTATTCCACAAGAACATTTCCTTTCACCAACAGGCAATGTTGTGAATACAATACTAAATTTCTTTATGGTTATGGAAATGAACACAATGGATTGTATATAATGTCAAGTATAAAATAGAATCGTATTGGAACACAGAGAACTCGGTACTCCACTAGCAGACAATGAAACTATAGGCTGTTCAGGATAAAATGAACACTTTTGAAAGCCTGTTTAAGATATACTATGTATGTTCCTCGTAAAACAGAACTGCAACCGTAAAAGGTTATTATTAGTGATGGAAGCCAGTGGTTTTAAATGCGGATGCCATTTTGCAATTTTCTCCAAAAAAAAAAATGCGCAGTGTTACACACGTCCCCGTTATACACCACCTGTCTAAACAATACCTGTGAAGGAGGCCACGGGCGAGTTTTGTAAACTACCTAATCATAACAGCGATCCGAAGTGGAATGTATCAACTGCCATAGAAATGCGCAAAGAAGAACGACAGAAAATGTGGGTACAGCAAACCCCGGGACATTCCTGTATAATTACAACAAGCCACGAGCAGACTTCGCCTCCAGTGCACAACGGGAACCAATCAGAATGGATTACGTCAATCCACACACGTGGAGGGGCGCGAAGAGGGGACTGGGCTGCGAACGTTGCAGTAGAGGTCTTACGCGGAACCAAGAGCAGCGTAATAGTTGGACTAAAAATCGAGTAAATTTCTCATTTTCAAGCAACTTTTTCAAGGTCTTCTGGAGACATCATTTATCTCTTCAATTTCATTCCCAAAATCAAGCAAATTAAGGTCAAAATCAAGCTAATTTATTCCAAACCTGCAATCTAAATCAAGAAAATTAAAAAATAACCTGCGAGCAGGGTCATTTTTCCAGTCAAATAAGCTAAATTTAATCTAAATCTGCAAGCCAAATCAATCATAAAAAAATCACAAAATTTGATGACAATTCTTAAGAGAATTCTAGATCATGGATAGATTTACCATTTTTCATTTCTTTTAAGCCATTATATGACATAAAAACTTCTTTCTCATTTAATAGTTTCAAAGTATCATTATCTATTATTTTCACATATCATTCTGGTAATGAAATTTTAAACTTACCATCTAGGATTCAATTAATCTTTTTACCAAAATTAGATTCATAAATTTCAAAATCTGTGACAGTAAACCATTAATTTTTTTTCTAGATCTTGTAGTTTAGTGCATTCAAAGGGATTGTTAAACTTCTTGAGGAGAGATTCCATTTTGATTTATAAAGAGAAAAATTTATTAAGAAGAAGAAAAAATTGGGGCTGAAATATTTTTTTTTTATCAGGATAGGATGATTTAGCTTGCAGATTAGGCTTTTAAAATTACCCTGCTTAAGGAACCCGAGAAGTGTTGAAATTTGTTTGGTTTTGGCCTTAAATTTTCTGTTTTGAGCTGCAATATGAAATATTTTACAGGAGAAGAGAGATTTGCTGGATTTTGGCTTTAATTTGCTTGTTTATCCAATTTAGTGCGTTGCGCTTGCACCCGCAATATACCTCTTCTGGTTGCCAGCGACACAGTCGGCGATTGTCAACGGGCGGGTCAGCTGAGGGACTTGGTGCGGCTAGTCCAGGGTGCGAGGCAGGGTGAGTTCCGTCTCTGCCATGCTTTCTCTCTGTGACTAATTTAACACTTTGTAGAATATGCTCGAGCAAAGCTAATTTGAAAATTCCTCTGAATTCCAGAACAAAACTCGCATGGGGTGCTCTCCAATGCGAGTTCGGCTGGTGTTTAACATGACCTCACAATAACACCACAGAGCGGTAACAATTATATTGCTAACGACAGAATGTATTTTATTCATAGCCACTCAGACGGACATGATTTATTGTAAATAATTTTATACGATAAAGTACATTTGATTGGGTCAAAATCAGCTCGGTTCTCTACTGATTGATGACCGGCCAATAATGAACGCTGTCAAGTGCAGGGTGTGTCCGGTATGGTATGGACCAATAGGACGAGGGCGAGTTCTAACACAGCCACCAACAGAACCTGTGTTCTTGCAGTAGTGGATATAGGTGACTCACTTCTAATGTGTCTTAAGTGACAGTAAATGTGTGCAGACCTCAATGTGTTAACCTTTCCTATCATCCTTCTCTTCCCTTGGCCTCGATGTCTGTATACTTGTAACACTTTGTAACTGTTTGGGATGGCCAGTAAATGCTTTAGTTACTATTTGCTGTTTATAATTCACCTTCTTATTAGCCCACCCTTCTACCTACTTCTATCCATGATTAACATGCTAGTTTATGAGCGGGTCTAGCACATAACAACAGGTAAAATCTAAACATGTGGTTATTACAAATTTTCATTTACTATCTTATTTAATAAGGCAATTTATTTGCTATACCAACTTAATAATTATTATTCAGTATTTTTGAGTGGCGTCAGCTTACCGATACCTAGAGCCACCTGTTTTTCCACGGCTAGTTGTACTCCAAAACTCGTTAGTTCAGATGATTTTAACTCGCACACAGCTTAAGTGTCTGCCAGCCAATCACGGACGTTCAGTGTCATGGTAAATTTATTCTGATTGGCCCAGTCGAGTATAAAATGTTTTCTCGCACAGACAAAGGAAATTTGCAAGCATGAACATAGGAAGTTGAAGTCTAGCTTGAGAGTAAATCTTTTCGCGAAACCAAGGTCGTCCTACTACTTACAGCATTTAACACATTTCTCACATCGCAATGGTAAAGGCTGTTCACGATAAAGTGAGTACTTATGAAGTCGACCTTGCAAGAAGCCACTACCCCCTACCTGCATATATTTTAACGGGCGCACTGAGTGACATGCGCCCAGTAAAGTTGGTAACGATGGATGGGAAGTATTTCCATATCTTAACGTCGAATAAAAAGTGCTAGGTAACCATTTCTGATAACAAATTATTTCTTTCGGTTTCCGATTATTTTTAATAAGTCGAAGAGTAAAAACGACCAGATTTGTAAAATATTTACTTATCTAATAATTTCAAGGTTTCACTTGACCGATGCATGAATAAAGCTACGAGGCCTATGACAAAGATAATCTTACATAAGACGGAAGAATACACGTCGTACATGCAAGTACATCTTAAGTAGGGCTTTCAAAAGTGCTTATTTTACCGTGAATAGCCTATAGTTACAGTTTTTTAATTTTGTCCTTATGCGTGTTTTTTAAAGGCGAAAGAGGGCTAATACGATTAATTACCAATAATTTTTTGGTAACGAACTTCCGGTACACACTACTTAACTGGCCTGCCTACCAAGCCGGCAGCCACGAACTTGGGGAATCAATGTTAAACGAAATACCTTCTCATTGCGTAAATTTTAAAAATAACTATTTTACACAAAAGTACTCTTCGCCAAATTTCTTAAGGAATGTTGCTATGTTAAGACATCTTGTCAATTGTTTTTAATGCATTTTTTTTGTAAAACTTGATATTGAAATGTACATATAACAAACAAAAAAAATACGAATAAACAATTGTTTCAAAAATAATTTTATATAGATATATTAGCTGAGAAAGTCAACTCAAATTGTTTTTTTTAACACAGTTATCTTTTAATTGACTTAATGAGAAACAATTTCGTTTAACAGTGATTCCGATTTGAAGTTCGCGGCTGTCGGCTGGGTAGGTAGGGGCGTTAATATAGCACGTTGACCCCCCCCCCCCTTTTTTCATCATCATTATTACGCCATGCGATAGTGTCACTGTTAAAAGTTTTATGAGGCGAGACAACGAGAGAAAAATTGCACGTCAGTCCAGTAACTTGCGCGTAGAGGCGAATAAGATATTCGATGTGCGCGTCTAGATAGCCCTAAGCTATCCCACGCTTCCAGGGTTTGGACAAGCAAAATACAGCGACACCAGCCAAATGGTGCCCTCAATACGAAAAATACGGGAAAATGGCAATCCTAGATAAATTATTTTTTGCCTTTCCTGAGACACTGATTTCACAGAAAATATTTCCCTAGTAAGTTCCCTTAACACTTTGTCAGAGTTTCTGAACGAATCATATGTGTTAGGTTAGGGGCGGTGTCCCGCGCTTGGTTACCTGTTGAGATACGCACCATGAGGTACAGTGCCTGGTTTGTGGGTAAGGGTGATTTGGTGATCAAGGGGGTGAGGGGTCGGCATATGGAAGATGATGACTTAGAGGGAGCGAGTGGAAAAAGAGGTTCCCGCTACACTACGTCATGTGGAGTTCGTTTATAGCTTCATACTTTGGCCTGCACCTCGGACCACGTGTAACAGTGGCACAAATGTCAACAACTTTCCTAATTACCATCGCTAATAACGGGAACTTAGGAGGAAAGAGGGGATTATTAACAGCAATGACGTTTTTATCACAACCTTTTTTTTATTTTTATTTTTTTTATTTCTCACTGGCACAATTCAACTGTATTTATTTCATAGCATGTTTGAATTTTATGAACGGGTAGGGTATAATTTTGTAGAAACTATGCCAGCTGTGTCAAAATTATAAAGAGAATTGAGAGCATACAAAGGACTACGATTTGTCTGTAAGAATATTAGCACGGAATTCTCTCTTTCTCTCTTACTCTTTCACCAGTCTCGTCCACAAATTCGGTAATATATAATTAACGTTACACAAGGCATTTGGAACGTCACTACAGACTTTCATTTGTGTTTTAGTTACATTACATACTATTCAATTTTATAAACTGTAGAGTGGAGAAATTCGGGCGGCTCTCGACAGCGGAGTCTTCAGAGCCGATGAGGTGAAGCGAGGTGAGTAAGTAGCGCACCGGCTGCAAAGACTTATAGACTATTTACGTTCCTAATAATTTCACTGTTTCACTTGACCGACGCATGAATAATGTTGCAATGTTAATTTTACATAAGGCAAATGAATGCAAAAGGTGCCTACAAGTAGATCTTAAGCAGGGCTTTCGAAAGTGCTCATTTTTCCGCGAACAGCCTATATTTTGGCGACATCTCAGCATCTACCTGGAGTGATCTCGGAAAACCACTCAAATACGAATTCGGGGTGGCCTGATCAAAGGCTGAACCTGGGTCACTATAACGCCACTAACTTAGCAATGAATATGGTTGCTTAATGTTTCCTCTTACCCTTAATGATGACACAAAATGCTTTCGAATTTGCAGCTTACCCTCGAGAATAATCCCTTGTGTTTCAACACCCACTTCTGATATGGCATTCGAACCTACGACGTTTTCAGGTCGGTGCGTTCTTCTTACATTCGTCACACTGCTTGCGCAAACGTGGATGAGTCTTTCAAATCTTCTGATTAAAAGTTATATTTTTCCCTTTTTCTAATTGTATTTATGCTAATTTTAACGTAAGTTGCATATTTACAGTCGACAAGTGTTTCGTCTGGCTTACGTTCTTGCCACTGAATACGCGCTATCTAAGTTATTAGTCAGTTTTATTAGTCTGAATTATACATTTCGGTTTTCTCAACACAAAAAACAACTGAACCCGAAAAGATGTACGCACGTATTTTGTACTGTTTTATCTAAATTAGTTAGGGTATCTACACATCCTATCTTTCTTGGCTTCCAGTAGCTAGGAATAGGAAAATGTCGCGAGTTCAATGACCTGTAGGCTAGACTCGACAGTCCTGTGTACACTCGAGCCTCAGATGTTTGTTCATTGGCTGCTGCCCCAGATAGTATCCAGTGTTACTCCACATTTGACAGTACGGGATTCGTTTCTGGTTCCCTTGCAAGTGTGCTAATGGCTCAGAGTCGTCCAGGGCGTGTCTAATGAACTGTGATCAAATTGCAAAGGTGAGTTCAGTGTACACGTGTTTGAAATCTATCTTGTCCTGAAATGAGGTCGCGAAATTTTCCTATCCCTACCAATAGCGTTTTAGACTATCTCTGTCTATCTACGTAATTTTCTTTACAAAATGTTAATGATATTTACCCTGAATTCGACTTGGAGAATAATTTTATGCTCTAGGACGACAAAAAAATTAGAGCTGAGGAAAAGTAGGAAAAGAAATGTTTTATGTAAGGCCCAGTAAGATTCTGCGGTGAATAAATATTATGAAAAGCTTAATCTAGAAAATATTCAGAATACCTGACTGTTTTCTCCCAATTCTCAACAAATATCCGGAAAATTTCAAGCTCAGTGACGTTCCCTGTTGTAAGGACTGAACTGATTTGATCAACTTGTGAATGTTTGACGAGCGTATGAGGAAAACTACGCTTGGGTGTCTACAATCTCGTGAACAAGAGCGTTACGTGTACAGATCACTAACTCTAGCATTATTGTTGTCACAGACCTGTCACTAATCTGCTTCGTCTTCCCAGTGTAAATTAGAGGAAATGTATAACAGAACTCATCATACGAACGTATCCGGCAGCAAAACATGACATCGGTAAATCTTTCTATGGGACACGGGAATCACATTTGTTCACAGCTCTTCGTCTACCGAAAATGCAACTCCAAAGCGTACTTTCAACATTTAAACAGGGAAAACTGTCTTAAACTCTTCGTATGGTGGACGGCCTCCATGACCTAGGTCGCTGAGTATCTTTGTGGTTACGACATTGCAGGTTCGAATCCAAGATAAGTCGTGTGTATTTGTCTAGAATTTTTATTTCATATTGGTTAACTTATTATGTAAGCCGTCCTTTGAGTACCTTTCGGCATAATAAAGGGAATGTTAGAATATTATAATTTAAAAAAAATAACTATTTTTATTATGCAACGTAACACTAATGGAAACAAGTTTTATTTCCCATCACGGCGGAATCTTGACGGGTACAAATATTTTTTCAGGTTTATACTTCCAAATTTGATATTTTAAAAGAGAAATTTCCGAAAATAAACGATAACGGCACTAAGAAGAAACTTTGCTGCCGTCAACTTTCATGGTCTTTGCTGTAATGAATGGTGTAGGGAGAAATACGAAGTACGTGTATTAAAAAGTCATTCGCATCCTTATACCTCTTACACGATTAGTAGGGAACACAAGGAAAAAACCTCTCGTGGTATCGAACAAGCTGCAAATTAACTGAAACACAGGTGGCATGATTCAACGTAAATATTACTATATTATATGTTCTGGTAATATATTAACAGTAACCTTCTTTGTAATCTGAAGTCATGGGCTAAAATGTTGTGTATTTGAAATTACTCAAATTAGTATTTTTATCAGTTGAGTATTATGTCAGAATAAATAATTCTATGTTGTGTTGAGTGATGTCAGGTGTTACACTATCTACCAAAAAGTAATTGGGCACCTGTCCATAATGTTTGATCTATGGTTGTCACCCTGTTAGAATCTCGTAGGACAACCTCTTGCGGCTATAAGAGCAGCCACCCTGTCTGGCATACTCTCTACGAATGTTTGCAGGACATCCACGGGGATTAGTCTTCATTCCTCTTGTAACCATTCCATGAGTTGAGCAATGGATTTTGGCCGCGCCTCACGAGCCCTCACCCGGCGATCCAATTCGTCCCAAAGATGTTCTATAGGGTTCTTGAGGTCGGGGCTCTGGGCGGGTCAGTCCAATCGGCGAACATTGTTGTCGGCGTACCACTGCATAGTAGTCCTTGAAACATGGCACCCGGCATTGTCATCCTGGAAGTAACACGGGCCCATTCCGTTAAAACGCCCCAATGTTGGGAGCATTTCATTACCTAGAATATTACAATAGGCCTCTGTGTTCATGCTACCACGGACAAACACCAGCGGTCCTACGCCGAAGGCCGTGAAACACAGATCAACTGACGTACTGAATTACCTATCTTCACGGGTGCCCAATTACATTTTGCTAGACAGTGTATATTCAGTTAGGTATGATGGGAAGACATATCATGTCATTACTTAAAGGAAAATTGGCGCTCTTGTAGCGTCGGGGTTAGTTTATCCGACTTTCAAACAAACCAAATTATCACGAATTCATTTCTCATCTAAGCATTTTTCGTCTTAAAGGTAATCATTGAAAGAAGAAATTAAACCTGCCCTTGGAATAGAAGGAATCCGTTTGCTACAGTTTGCAGAGTCCCATGCCTGCATTTACAAACACCTGGCATTAATGCCGGAAAAGACTCAGTTTATGACAATTATACTAACTTAAGTTTTCATATCGCTCACATTTATGATAAGACAAACGTATACCGACGCAAACCGTAAGGTGCGACTACGATTCCTCCGACAGGGATTTTTATGCTGTCTCTTAAGGTCATATGCATAGTTGCATCTGCATGTAGTCCAGTTCGAGTTAAACTATTTCAACGCTTCTGCATGCAAATAAATAAATAAATTGCATTTTTGACTGTTCATACAATGTTATCCAAAATGTTAGTATAATATATAAGAGGCTTACTCCGACTCTAACACGAATCAACTATGCAATAAAGACCCTGTAAATTAGAGGGGGTAGTCTAACTTGTATTCAAGACGTTGAAGTCAACAGTGAAGAAAAAACCCCTATAAAGACAAGGAGTTTAATTGCTCTGCTGCAAAGTGATCGAAACGTTCCTCGTGTGTCATTTAATCTGTACAATAGAATATTTATAATATAGTATTTTCGACGTTCGTTTCTTTTTCGAGTGTTATTTTACGAGGCACGACTATACAATCAGGGGCGGTGGTGGCCGAGTGGTTAGTCTGCTCTCCTCCCACCAAGGCGAACAAGGCTCAATTCCTAGCCAGGCCACTTCGTATCATCGCAAGTGGGAATCGTGCCGGACGATGCCGCTGGTAGGCGGGTTTTCTCGGGGATCTCCCGTGTCCTCCGCCCTTTCATTCCGATGCTGCTCCATACTCACCTCGCTTCATCCTCATCTGCTCTCAAGACCTCGACATTAAGAGCCGCCCAAATCTCTTTACTCACTACAAAATTGGAGATATTTTTCCAAACTTTTCAGATACCGATTGTCAGTTTTATTTTCCGTAATATAGAACGAGTGCCTTATTGTAAACGTCTTTAACAATTTTTATATGCAAAATCGCTTGAATTAAGAACAAAAATAATATTCGGGTGCATTCAAGCGAATTTTGCTAAATGCATTAAATTAATTATAATAGATTGACTACCGATGTTCATTCCGGAAATGAGATATAATACATAAAATTAAGTCGCGTACCAGCCTGGATAAATAAGTATTGTCGTTAATTGTAATTATAAAAAGAAGCGAACAAACTATTATTCAATAACTGTGCAATATAATAATAAGGAACTATGTTTACTCTGAAGTTATTTTCCCAGACATTTCTGCCTGCTCCCTCTCTTTTATGCCCCGGAAAAATAAAACTTTTAATAACTTCTTTTTAAATATGTACGTATCCTATAGTTTTGATCCAATTCGCAGGAGGGAATATGAAACAAAAATACACTGGTGGCCATGAAAATTGGATCGACAAGAAGGACGTGAGCTATCACAACCACATTTATTGGGCAGAATACCCGCCTTACACAGGTGAAATAATTACTCCTGCAGCTAAGTATAACGTACAGAAGATTGGGAAATCAGTACTGCATGGCACTACCAGGGGAGGCAAATAACGCACTGCTACACGACGCGGCCCAGAGAGGAAGAGACCGTGGATGTCCGTCTAGGGTATGCCCGCCGCGCTGCTTCGACGTCAGCTTTAAAATCCATCTGTTGTGTCCACGTGTGTCCTGCGGCAGGCCAGTCGTTGTAAAAACCACGGACTACACATTATCGATGGGCGGGAGATCCGGCGAACGCTCAGGCCAAGGGAGTAATGTGACATGGTGGTCATCAAGAAACCATCGCAAGATACGTGCCGCATGATGCCGCGCCTTGTCCTGTTGGTACGGTGTCTCAGGTTGGCCTTGAAGATAGAGGACAACAACAGTCTCCAACACTTCCGCGATGAAATGGTTTATGGTCATCGTGCCAGCGATGCGGACGAGGCGTGAGCGGCACTGGAGTCCGATGGCGCCTCATACCCTAACACTAGGTGTTGGGCCGGTATGATGGTTGTTACATTTGAGACATATCAAGCAAGGCCAGGCAAGGCTGGAATGCGGCCAACGGTTGTTTTGTAAACTATAATCGCAGACAACGGGGATAGTGACGCAACGGCAGAAAGTACAGCGTTCTATAGATGTTAGCAGAAAATTTGGGTTTGGCTGACACAGTAAGGTTGCGGCAACTCCTTCAGCAGTCTTAATGTCCGTTTAAGTAGAAAGTGTCTCATGTTTATTCCGATTTGATTTCGCATAAGGACCGAACTCGCAAAGTTTATAGGTCAAATGCAGACCTATCATGCATAGCAGGCCTTCATAAATCGGATAGAGAAAACGAATCCTTACCGAAGATACCCGCAGTCGAGGTCCCATGGTTTTGCATCTTCGGTAATAAAAAAAATAAACAGAACATTTACTACACGTGCATCGGATAAAGCATGCAACAAACTGTCATGTATATATTTCCAGTTATTGTAGAAACAAGTGCTTGATTGCATGTTTTTATTTTGATGGTGGTGACACAGTATTCTTTGTGTGGCTTTCATGTCTGTAATTCAACACATTCTGTATTTTAATGTATATTCGCATGATACTGTATATTTAAATAGTGTGTCGTCTCCATGATGATGATTCTCATTTTCTCGGATGTGTGTGTGGTATGGAATAACTGCAGATAAACGACAACGTGGGCCAGTCGTAAAATAAAAATAAAGTGCAGTCGTCTTGCCAACATAAAAAGTTGAAAATGTGTAGTTTATTCTGGTTCTAAAGTTGGCAATACAGTATAACCTACTATGGCTAACAAGTGAATAATACGAGGTTATCTCAATATATCGTCGAGTTGCAACTCTTGCCTTGTATGCTCCTTGCTACACAGCGATGCGGGCAATTTGGAACGGCAACAGTTTTACGTGCGCGCGTTTTTCGTGACCTTGGGGGGGGGGGGGGTGGAAGAGGGGAGGGCGTGTAACAGAGGAGATTTACGGCCGAGGCGGTCGTAAAAAGAATACTGGTGTGGCGCAAAGCAAAGAGAGCGACGGGCGGGCATGATTTACGTCCTGCTGCTTGGCATGGCGGGAGCTGGGAGGCCGGGGATCGAGCCGCGGCTGCGCGGATTTATGCCCGCCGCGTCGCCGTACGGTCGTCGGATATAAGCGGCATAAACACTGAAGAAGCGAAGCCTTTACTAATTTTCTCCGCGTTTTTGACGCTAGTTCGTCGAACCGATACAGTGTAGTTCTGTAATCGCCTTGAAGTAAAAGGTGAATGACGTTTGGAAGTTAGCATTATAACGGCTTATAGAGGAAGCACTTTACGAATATCAAGAGTGTATTCGTGTGTGTGTGAGAGAGAGAGCGCGCGAGAGCGAGAGCGAGAGAGAGAGAGAGAGAGAGAGTTAAGTCCTTGTGAAAGTAGAAATTTTAGTGATTCACAGAAAATAAGGACAATAAAAAACAAACTGAGTATAATTTACTGAGACGTAATTGGAAGTTAATATAGAGTAACTGAGGACACACTCTGTAGAAGAAATAACAAAAACCAAACATTATTGGCCACAGAATGTGTAACAATATGTAAAGTTTCTAATATATGTTGACTTAACAGAACCTAACCTAATCTAAATAGACCAAAAGACCTAGCAAACACTTAAAATGAGTTATTGCAGACATCCAAATATCAGACATTATTTCTAGGACACGCCAACACTCCTGAAAAGGGGCATAAACCTTCATTAAAAAGTAGTATTTAACATAAATGTGACTTTGGACCTAGCTGACATTCAAAAAGAGGCGCTACAGACATTTAAACATCACCTTGATACTCTCTGCACTACGACTGAAGCAACACTAAAAAATTGTAAGTAGGGGGAAAGAAGTATTTCTGGAGCATTCATGACATTGCAGAGAGACAAGCCTCCTTATACTATGAGCTTCTGGCGCCGTTGTGCAACCAGAAAATTAACTATTGCAAGATGCTACTCTTTATAGAAGAGTGAAACTATAGACGTAAGATGAGGTAGATCGATTTTCTGTGCATATCTCCAACTCTCACTCACCCATCTCTAATTCAACTGCCAAAGTGACATAGTCGACTGTGTTTTCATTTGAATTTTCAAACGATCCTCGTTTTTACATTAAATTTTGCACAGAGATGATGCAGAACTTGTAATGGCAAAAATGTGTATGCTTAATGTGAAGTTTAATAGGAATTAATTGGTTTTTCATCAAATATGAGCAGAGATTAAAGCTTGAACAACATCTAGATGCATAAACAGATTTTGCAGATGTGGATTCTATATTTACATGTATTTAACTATTTTTTACTTTCATTTGCATATATAATTCATGGAAATTCAAGCTAACTTGTATTTGTTTCTCATGTCCCTTAAACATTGTTTAGCCGCTGAAAATTTTTTGTAAACTTTTAATATCGTAGTTTCTGTACTTCTTAAAGATTACAATGGTGCAGTATTAACAGACATGCAATTAAACCGTATTTACGTGGAAATTTGGTGACTTTGAATGTTATAACTAAGTGCGAGAAGTACCAAAGCCAAATCAGTGACTACAGTGTCCAATTCACAAAATTACTGCTACAAGACGTGTAGAGTAGGGCGGGTTAAAGGTGCATATGGGGTAAAGTTCCTAACAACAAGTTCACCCCTTCCTGAGTTAGCTGATAGACTCTTCTATGTAGCATGAAGTAGGTGTCATGGCAGCAGTTGTAACTGCACCGTAATGTGTACTTGTTAGATTAAGTGCCAAAGATATGAGGTAAGATGTTTTTTCAACTACTTTGTTATAGTATTTTACGATATTTAGTTTGCTATATTTTGATTCAGCTACATTTATTACTGGCAAACCTTACAGTATTAAAACATGTGTTTTGCAGAGACGTGAACAGCATATACGCACAGTTGTAGATCCCGCTGCTAAATGGCAGCATGAATTGAATATGTGTAAGTACAGTTGGGGCAAATATCCTGGGGCAAAAGTGTGCAATGCGTATCTTTGCCCCAAATGCATACTCTTACCCCACATTTTTATACGAGTGTGCGGGTACTAATATGACATATTATTAATATTTAATGAGGATCGTGAATTACTTATTCACATTGTAAAGCTTAAAGTATTGTTGTGTAGTGAAATAAATTTAATAAACCATGTGTCAATTGTTAAACATAGTATTTTATGATGGTTGTTTCTAACTGCTTTGTTACACATGAATGAGTATTAAACAAAGTAATATTATCGAAAATAAATGACAGTGCACAGTTAATATGCACAGACCCGTTTTATTATATTTTACAATTTAGTTGGAAGTAGGTTTTTTATTGTCTAACTACTCAGTAACCGAGACTAACATATTTAACTTAAAATTTTATTCCTATGACTATAAATTAGAAAGTTGCCTAATGTTTAAACTAAAACTATACATTTTATATAATCTCTGGATCTATATAAGATAAAGATATTAATGATGATTTAATAGTTGCCTATAAAATAAAATATACATGGAAGATATATTTTTCGTTAATTAATTTCAGGACCTACAAAAGAAAAATGGAATGGAAACCACTTACTCCACAGTTGCTTGAAGAGTCTATGAAACTAATCAGTCGCTGAGTTTCCAAGAGGAAAGCAGCAGACGAGGTGGGTGTTAAAGAGTCTACTCTTAGATAAAGGTTATAAAAAAAGGCTTTTGAAGTGAATAATCCGGCTAGGTACAAATCTACCTTCACTCCAGATAAAGAAGTAAAAATTCTGCAGCACTGCAGGGAACTCGAAGTTAGATTGTATGGTTTATCAATTAAAGCCCTGTGTCATTTGCATTTATGTATGCTGTTAGAAATGAAGTCATCCGCCAATTCGATACTGATGCAGAATTAACAGGGAAGGAGTGGGCACAATATTTTATGAAGCTGCATGGTTTATGCCTATGGCAACCACAAAAGACTAGCATTGCAAGATCTATGGGCTTCAATAGAGTTCAGTTAAATAACTACCTTGATAACTTAGAGAGCCTGATGAGAACACATACATTTTCACCCATTAGAGTCTATAACATGGACGAAACTGGGATTCAGATGGTGCCAGGAAAATTATGCAGAATTGTAAGTAACAAAGGGATGTAGAATGTAAACAAACCAGTTGCTGCAGATAAGGGTCAAACATTTTCGATTGCTTGAGCAATGATTGCAACTGGTCACTATATCCCACCAGCTCTTATTTTCGCAAGGAAGTGCCAGAATACTGCATTGATGTATGGAGCACCCTCTGGATCTGTTAGCTTAGTTTCAGACTGTGGTTATGTGACAGTTTCGGTATTCGTTGAGTGGCTTCATTATTTTAAGACTAACACCATTCCAACAGAAAAAAACCCCCATTCTATGAATTTTGGACAACCATGTGTCTCATATATCATTAGAGGCAGTAACTTTTGCCAAGGAAAACAATATTAATTTGCTAAGTCTGCCACCTCACAGTAGCCAAAAGACACAGCACCTAGATAGGTACTTTTTTAAACTGCTGAAAGTTAAATATGATGAACTTTGCGACCAATGGTCAGGGAATCATGCTGGTGTATCTGTAAGTCAGTATGAAATTGCAGATATTTTTGGGCAAGCATTTATGAGAGTGGCTACTCTTGATATAGCAGTTAATGCATTCTGTACATGTGGTATTGTGCCATTTAACAGATACATTTTCACAGATGAAGATTTCTTGTCTTCAGAAGCTACAGACCAGAATTGTGGGATTACTTTTGACGAAATTGATACAGAGGACATGTCAGTCATTCATTTCAGCAGTGGCACTGTCGTAGATTATTCTGCACAAGTACCATCTGACACAATCCCTTTACAATTTGATGTTCCCTCTACTAGTGCCCATCCTGCAATTAGCATCGTGGATTCTTCTTCTGTTTACTCTCCCACAAACAGCTCTGCTCCAAATAACATCCCTGTGTTGCTAGAGCCATCAATTGCAATTACACCTAAAGAGTCTGCCACTGACCCTTCTACCTCAAAGCACCCAGCTCCTGTGCATATAATTTCGAAGACACTTGCTGATTCTTCATATAGATCTACAGTAGCTGCAAACACAGAGGTGAAACAACAGCCTAACGAACCGACTCATGTTTCACCTGCAGAAATAATTCCTCTACCAAAAATAAAAGTTCTCTGGAAAGAAGGAAACATGGACTGAAATCTCAAGTTCTAATGGGAACTCCTCACAAGACATTCTTGGAAGAACAAAGAAAGAGGCAAGAACAGGAAGAGAGAAACAAACAATTAGAATATCTCTGTTCCAATCCAAAAGGAAGACATCCTCTAGGACAACCATGACGAATCAGAACACAGACACTCCATCTAAACCTACAGGAAGCAAAGGCAAAGAAGTAAGCCCTTCTTGTGATGATGTATTCGTAAAACCTCCATTAGAAGAATGGATACAGTGCGGAGGAATTGTGGCATGAAGACTGTACAGCATATGAAGGGAGAGCATTTGTATGTGATATGTGCTGATTTTCTTCAGGTAATTACAGTTTATTTTTTTTATGTGTTTCAGTTATAGTAACTCATTTTGAAATGTTTTTATGCAATAATATTGGTCCACATTTTTCAGTTTTTTGTATACTATGATTATGTAATATGACTACATAACTATATTATTTACTTTCAATTTCTAAAAATAATGTTAAGTTAGGTTTTTTATACCTTCAGTAAAGTTGTTCACTGAAAAATAACATTTCGGATTTTCGCCCCACTGACATAGGATCTTTATCCCAGCCTTGGGGCGAAAATACCATTTTTAATAGGCTTTAAAAAAAACATTTCTGTCTTTTTAACAGTAAAATGTAAAAAAAATTGGCATTTCTGTAGGTACTGGGCAATGTAACTAGTAGTGTGATAGGATTTTTTCAAAATCAATATTCATATAATTTTGAGATCTAAAATTCATAAGCTCTTAGGTGCGCAACTATATCCCACCCTACTCTGCATTTGCTGGTACACTATCATAATCTTTAATCGCATGACCTATTTATATATATTTTTGTATGTGACAACCAACAATTACGAGAAAATTTAACAGTTACTGAGTTGGTGGAGTCATTAGATTCCAGGATTTACAATATCAAAATTACAAGAATCGCGATTTTAAAAGAATCCGCATAAATATCCTGAAAGAGTAATGACAATACTTGTGATGTGCTTACAATTTTGTCAGAAAAAATCTAATAATCAGTGTTACATTTTAACCTGAAATTAAGAATTAGGTTTGTTGTGTGCAGCTCATTAACAGAAATCTCACATCTGTTATCTACCCCACTGTGACCCTGGTGTAGTTACTGACACCAGAACATAATTTCTAGTGTTAAGTGTTGATAAGAATTTAAATTATACAGTGGGAAAATATGTATGTTCGTAACAATGAAAATTCTAACACCATCTTATGCTACCAAGATTTGCTAGAAGCACTCGGTTCCAACAAAAAACTAACTTTACTTTGTGTTATGCCGGTTTTATGTATACACTGAAAGAAAGTCGGACGAAATATTTGTATGTATAGGGCCAAATATATATTTAGTTTGGCTAACAAAATATATTGTTGAGCAAACAAGAAAAGCAACAAAATTACTTTTGTTTGTCTAATAAAATATATGTTTGAATAAACAAAATATCTGTGTTGGGCCAAAAATATTAGACTGTCAACTAAATATTTTGTTGAATCAACTGTATATATTTGTTTGGCCATTCATTTGACTGCATTCATTCGAAAATACAGCTCCAGAGTTAGTTTGTATTTTTGTGACATGATTGTGACTGTTTGTTAGTGCATCCATTGATGCTTAACATTTGTAAAAACATTTAATAAAACAACTCAACAAAAAACTGACAATTAAAGCTGTAAAACTATAAATTTTTGTTTGCACACTTGCAGAATATTTGCAGCATATCTATTTGAAACCTTTCTAGCGATATCAGTTATCCCTAGGTGAGCTTACTAAGGCGTAGTACTCGGATACATGGGATCTGTATTTCGAAACTCGGTCGAACTTGTAAACATGTTTTTATATTGGCCCAAACTGTTTAATGTATTTCTAGTCAAAGAAATATTTAGTTGGACCAACCAAATATTACAGTTTGTGGCAACCAAATGAGAACAACATAATTATTTGGTTTCAGCAACAAAATATTTCACTGCCCCTATACAAACAAATAATTTGGTTGCACCAAACAAATCTTGTTTGATCCTACAAATACCTTTTCTCAGTGTAGTCACGATTCTGCACACTCTTCCAACATCAGTTATTACCTCGATATTTGGTCATATTCTCGGTTTGGTTGTCTGAGAAGGGAGACCCTAGGTGACAGATTTTTGCATTCTTAAAATTTTTACTATGTCTATTTTGTAATATCTTCTTTATTCTATATGTCAGACATTATGAAGTTAATAAACTATTGTGATAACACAGATCTCTACTCGAAAGTAATGTATTATTATAATTGTACATATGAAAAATAGTAATCTAGAATGGCGGAGGTTGATACCTTCTGAAGAAACACATTTCCTACAAACCACTACCAGCTTTAGCAGTTATTCCTTGAAGACCAAAATGGCACAAAAAGACAACAAAAATGACTCTCTTCTATATCAAGTATCTTAACTGTCCAAGACTTATCATCTGTATTGACATTCTTAGTAAAAGATGTTATATTATGATATACCTTCCACCAGAAGAACGAATGCACCTTCGATACATGTCAGGATGAAATCTGCAAAAACACAATCAATACTGTTAATAATCATAAAAATTAATATAATGTGCAAAAAGGAATCAAACAATTAATACAACACAGATGCATACCTCAAAACAAAGTAAGAACACAAAAAAAAACAGAAAAGTCCAGGATCAGCCTGCACCTACTACTTCAACCTACTGACTCGGCATTTAACTTGCTACTGTGAAAACTCCGAGGCAGCGAACTGTATCTTTAATGCTACTGCTATGTGCTGGGACCTTATCACCGGATATACTTCTGAGCCCCACCAAGATCTCATGTCGAGAAGGAGCCTGCACCAAAGGAGATTAGTGAGATTGATCCAAACAGAATAATATGTTGGAAGACTTTTCCAGTTCATGAGGGCAAGGCAGAAAATACTGCTGTAATTAGTGTTTTTGGTAATGCATCTATGTATTTACGTACGAAGATGAAGATGGAACTTGGTGATGAGAATTGGTTGTATAGGAAATTAGTTGGTACTACTGGTGACATGAATATTCTTGGTCATGTGGAATTGTTTTTCTGTCCATGATTATGTGTTAGTATTTATTATTTTGCAAATAAATGTTTAGTATGTACGAAATGTACTGCAGGGTTTTTTTCAAATTTTTTATATTCCTTTCCTTTATATTAAAAAGGGGTGTGTACTGAGGGGGGAATATTTGAACATTTATTTTATGCTATTAAAAGTAGAGTGATATAAATTCACATCAAGGACATCACACTAGATACTCAAAAAGTGCACCCTTCAAAAATCATATTATTAAAATTAATAGTGAAATTTAAGGAGCTTCCTTAGGGAACTGTCCAAAATAGTATACAGAAATATATATAACATTAGATTGACAAAAGACATTCAAGAAGTGTTAAAATCATTCCCCCCACTTTTCTACTCAATGAGATCCCTTTAACATACCCGAAAGGAGTAATTATGTTTGTAAAATTGGTGGATCAAATGTTTATATTGGCCAACATGTTTGCACTTGTGTGTGTGTTGCATGTAACATAATTTTGTTATCAGTTGTGATTGTGCATTGCTTATGGTTGTGACCGGCAGTTGTTTATCGTCTGGAAGTGGCGGCTTGATGGGGCCCGGAAGTGCATCTGGTGATAAGGTCCCAGCACAGAGCAGCAGTGTTAAAGATATGGTTCGTTGCCATGGAGTTTCCGCACTTGGAGTTAGGCTGCCGAGCGAGTAGGTTGAAGTAGTTGGTGCGGGCTGATCCTGGACCTTTATCTGACAAGTGTAAGGTAATATTTACAAACTTATGGGGGAAACATAGTTTTCCTTACAGGTAAGGTAAAATTGCCACTCTCTGGAGCAAAATTCGCTTACATTGTAGTGGAAAATCCTGTACATGGATGGGAAAATTACCTTGTGATGCACACATCTCTTCAGCATTCCCAGCAGCTAAGTGGAAGGACAGGTGGAAGAAACTATCTTTTAACATGCTTATATTCACTGATGTGAATCGGCCTATCGCGATAGAAGACCATGGTTCGCGTCGACCCACCAGCTAATGTCGAGGATTTTAGTGTTGAAGTTTGGGTTACTATTCGTCAGAGGATATAGATAACAAAATAATTGACAGTATTAATACTCCAGGTTAATTTTAAATATAATTTTATTATACATTATAGTTAATTTTCCCTTACTGTATGTGATATTTCCCCCTCTTTTTTCAGGTACTTTTCTCGTGCAATTAGGTAATATTACTTTACATGTTATGAAAATTTACTCTACATTTAAGAGGTAATTTTACCTTTTATGTTAGATGTAAGGAAATTTTATCACAATTTTTTTTGACAGTGTAAATTTATGCTCTGTATCTTTCAGTATTTAATCCAATACTTCACCATAAATATACTGCATACTTCCTTCGCTTAGTAGATAAACCTTATATAATTCTGCATCGAAGGCTCTTCTTAAGTCTAGACTAACATTGTAAAACTGACACAAACCTGTGGTTAGCAATCATGGCTGTGTAATCTGAACATTTCTAATGGCCATGAACTGATTGCTGAGAACGTCTTTGTTAGAGCCTTCTCCAGGGTTTTAGGTTATTAGTGCTATTAACGGTCATCGCACTTAGGCGGCGCTCGAGCATTAAAAACCTATACTTTTGTGTTTATCTAAGATTTTTTCCCGCAATGTTTTTTTTTCTTAGCAGAGTGACTTCCGCCTAGCAGTGGTGTCTGTGTTTTATCTGCGACTATTTCCTTTTTGAAAGCTTTCATAATCGTGTAGGTTTGCTAACCTTAATTAAAGTAGGGTTTCATTTCCATGGTAGAGGATTGCTAACCTGATACTGGCAAGCGTTGAACCCGTGCGGCATGCCAGAGGTTTAATTCTTCGCTGGCCATTTTGGAAGAGTGAAGGTGGACAGCCCGTTTTCAACGCGTTTGTGAGCGACGTAATTTTAATTATTATTTGCGGTCAGCAATAATTTTATTTTTGATACTACGTAACTGTGATTTGGTCGGACGCACATAATTCTTAGTGGACTGCAAGTTCAACACTTTGTGCAGCAAGAGGGCGACCTGCTTAAGTGTGAGTGGAATACTTAACTAAGATTTAGTACCTTGATTGCAGATATTCTTGTGTTAACAAATTTTGTCACCAGTGGGCCTGAGAGAAATAGTTTTTTCTTCGAATGAGCTAGAACCGCGACAACCTGCGCTATAACAGGTCGTTCTTCAAACTTCATTCCTTCTTTCAATAAAATCGAATAATTATTTATTTGCTGATTTATAATTTCAATGGACTCCTTATTTGGCTACGTAATCAGTCAAATGTAAGTTGTTATCATGACCGCAGCAATTTTTTCGTACTCAATTTTACTAATAGAATCAGTTCAGTTTTTCATCAAAGTTGCTTTGTGCGAGCAGAGCTGCCTCCATTACTTCGAAAAGAAAGGAAATTCT